>OY856409.1:758510113-759015113 GCA_963693085.1 Alisma plantago-aquatica
GGTTCCTTGATAGGGAAACCCATCCCTGCTAAATTTGCTTATGTAAGATGAGCCATTTATTTTAATAATCCAAGTCATCGATCATGGAAGGACAACCACACATTTCTACATTCATGTAGGGATAATTAGTAGGATATTAGGGAAGTGTCATGAGGTTATATTAAATTAAAAAAATGGCTTGATCATTATGCTACATATCCCAAACATTCACAAAATCAACTCTAGATCATTTGATGAAGCCTTTTCATCCCTTTTTACCCCTTTCTAAGCAAGGGGAAAATACATTTTTGTTCTTTCACCCCAAAGAAAAATGTAAACAAGTCAAGAATGGGCAAGGGAAAAATTTGTTCATCCCATTTTATGAATGTAGGCATTTCCATATCATTTCCTCCTTGCCATGCAAGGGGAAACTATAATTTCTAAAAAGTTTTTGCATTCTATTTCAAATGCCCTTTTCAAGGAGCATTTTTATGTGGGGGGCTTGATTAGGATTGTAAACTAACACTTACATATGGAGTGGTATAGGTACCTCCACCATAGGGCCTACAACAGTCTGCCCCTCGGATAAAGTGTTATCTACTAAGATTTCACGTCCACCTAGCACCTTCTAATAACATAATGATTAGAGTTAATATCAAGTTGCATGCACAATGTGGATGAGTCAATCACTCAATCAGAATGTCATGGACTCCAAATTGAGGATTACCAAGCGTATCTTTTCATCCACATGTCTCACTATGAACATTTGATCCAACAACACCAAGCTTCAGCTCTATGATACCTCTCATCGGCATTACAGACCCTAATACAAAAAATTTGAAAGGATAGATTTCCATACTTGAGGATGACTTTGACATATCAGACAAAAAAGAATATAGCTTCCATAGGATATCCACTACTAAACCATATTTCCTTAAATAGGTGGTATTCATTACTGCCAACATATCTGACCAATCACCCATTCACAATGCCCCTAATGAATAATCATGGCTAGCGCAGGCCATGCCCCCGCCAAGCATGCAACACATATTTTGTATTCCATGTGCATCCTTAATGGTCCAACCACTATGAGGAGGATTTAGGATCTATATATCAATGGTCGATCCAGACAAAGCCCTGCTAATTGATGCTTAGTCATCCAAGAAGAAGGGAAATGACCTCAAAATTTTGCAACTAGTGTTCCCTCCTCTCCAACACTTAGCTCCATTTCTACTGTTCTGGGCCTACCAACAAGACTATCCCCATGGATGAATTTTGATGATGATGCCACCTAGTCTCCCTATAGCTTATGTTTATGCATGTTCGAATGTTATTCAAGAAATATCAGAAATCATGTTGGAATCATTGGCTAAATAGTTGAAGGGGATATAGGGTCAAAAGGTTGGGCTGAAATCAGTGTGACGCAAACCCACTAACCATGGTTTGAGCCCATCAAGGTGAGATTAGACCAACCATCCACTTTTAATCCCTAACTAGAAAACCAACCTATTTTGCTTCTTTAAACTTATAGAACTCATGAAACATACTACAAACTTAATATATGGTTGACAAATGAATTTGAATTTAATAGCATAATCCACTAAAAGAAATGAGTTTTAGATTTAATATACATCGAGTACTACATACTAAAAAAGTGATCTCAATTCTCAATCTCACATTCCCAAGTGTAGAGGAAGGATAAGAGACTATCTAACTAAACTAACTATTTCTCTCAAGACCTCAACTAACCTAATCCTAAAGAAAACTAGCTTCATACTCCTCCAGCTGAGCTAGACATGTACACAAAAAATGTTCATTAGAGTGTGTGAGATACTAGCTCAATGCATGGAAATCATGAAACCATGACAATCCCAATACATATTGTTAGTTGAATTAAATACATAATAAAATAAGGATGGTAGTTGAAACCTATAAACCATATAGCATGGTAGGATTTCTAACAAGAACTACAATAAGTAAATCAAGTAAATACGTTCATAAGTTTGTATTCCTTTCATTGTGTCGTTACCCACATGAAGTGTACCACAACATTTGGAAGTATCATAGAAATCTATGATCTCATGTATAAGACTTAGGGTACACCTAGGACTCCATGTCTACTAATCTTGCTTCCCAACCTACAACGGGGCTTTCCAGTCCTAGCATGGATGGCCAAATAGTTGGCTGCATAAACTAGACTCTTCCTTTAAACTTGGGTAATCATGTAGAAAATCAAAACACTTGGATTAACTATTTACATTAGTTCTTCAACAAGGGCTAACTCATTGAGCAATACTTGAACTAACAAAATTGTATTGGATACCACTAGAATCTCTAGTTTATGTTGGGTACTTCACTATATTAAGGAGATTGTTCACCCCAGGCTTAGTCCCCCTTGCCTCTATGGTACGCTCTAGATTCCTCATCTAGACTCTGCTAGTCGATAAGCATGTTTCCTTGTTCACGGTGTAGACGTTCATGATTGATTATATGGTGATCAATACATCAAATGACTAGTTGTTTCTTTAGTTCCACTGCTATATTTTTTATTTACGAGAGAACCCACCTCAGGCATGGCCAGTACTAGACCCTACCCAACATGGTAAACTCTCAAGTGAGAGGGTGTGCTCTGGTCACCCTCCTCCCATGCCCAATTAGTGTGAAATACCATTTGAATAGTGCCTTTTGGTATGGTTTGAACCTGGGTCCTTCATCAGAACTTACCAGCCATGCTACTCTAGTTGAAAATTGCTAGATTTATTGTTAATTTTTCTTAGTTTAACTCTAAACTCAAGGTTTCTATTTTTATTTTCTAAACACTAAACTTAATTGAAATCATTGGAATCAATAAAGTAAACTACTTGAATTGATAAAATGAGCATAATGAGTAATTTCAGAATGAACTCCTCTTCAGAATTTATAACAACCTAACTATCAACATCCATCAATTTTCAATAATGATCATATTATCTTTGGTTGCTTACTTATAAAAATCTAGATATCAGTATAGGACATGGAAAGAGCATGAACTACTACTAATCAATCATCTTATAGTCTGCATGATAGTCTTGGAAACTTACCTAGATGCATCCACCATTTGGGTGGATAAAAATTAATACAAATGTTTCAGTGAAGAATGGAATTGGTCATTTAGTATCAATAGCACAACATCATGATGGAAAATACATTCATTCTTGGACAATGGACATGTCTTCTACTTCAGTCATTATTGTTGAGACTGTCGCTATCCACTTAGAACTAAAGTAAGAGTCCTCTCTTGGATGGTCAAATGTTGTTATTGAAATAGACCCAAGTTCTACTTTTGGTGTTGTTTTAAATACTCCTACTAAGTATCCTATTCTGAAGACATGGCACTCTCTTATTACTATGTTATTGGAGAAGAACTAAACTATGGTGGTTTGAAGTATTCCAAGGGAATGTAATGCTGAAGTTGATATTCATTTATGATTTCCACATGGTCCTATTGGATATCTCAACTTTTATGATGTAAATACTCTAGGTTTAGGGGATATCATCCCAAATGATTCATGCAATTGTGTTCATTAAACACCTACTTGTAATGATTTTGACTATGTTTTTTCCTACAGTCATAATGCAAGATAAACAAAATAATTATAAAGCTTGGGCCAACTACCCAAGGCTCTAGTAGAGTTTCAAGAATGACGATTGGCCCCAAAAACCACCACTAGCCTTAACTGTGTGCTTTGTCCTCACTCACGTGCATGCCATGATCAAATTCCCGATAGGTCACCCATCCCAGTACTACTCTAAGTTGAGCATGCTTAACTGTGGAGTTCTTTAGTGATGGGCTACTGAAAAAGGAGGTGCACCTTGGTGATATGGGTAGTCTAATCATTCCTTTTAAGATTAACTTATCTGAGGCCTCAAATCCTGGGATGTTACAGTCTCCCCTACTTAGACTCTTGACGTCGTCATCAAGTCTCAACTATATGGCCTCATAATCTGACCTCATTTCAGTGCAGACCCACAATGGTCCATGGACACCATCTCCTGATCACGGAATACCAATGCAAGGGTGGATATGTCAACCATGGACAACCCTTTCCTACATGCTTGGACCGCACGGCTCAAGACTGGCATGCCACATGCCCATGTGGGCCCCGCCTACTAGAGGAGTTATGGCTCTGATACCATTTGCAATGCCCGGGCCCACTACCCAAGGCTCTAGTAGAGTTTTAGGAATGACAACTGGCCCCACAAACTACCACTAGCCTTAACTGCGCGCTTTGTCCTCACTCACGCGCATGCCAGGATCAACTTCCCGATAGGTCACCCATCCCTGTACTACTCCAAGCTGAGCACGCTTAACTATGGAGTTCTTTAGTGATGGGCTCCCGAAAAAGGAGGTACACCTTGGTGATATGGGTTGACCAATCATTCCTTTTAAGATCAACTTATCTGAGGCCTCAAATCCTGGGATGTTACAATAACATTACCAATGTTTTTTAAAAAAATCACATACTTATAACACTATTCATTATTGTATAAATTAGGGAAAACATAGGTTCCGTACTAATACTAATATCATTAAGATTCACCACAATATCATTGCTATTCTTGAGATAAATACGTGTGTAAGACATCATAGATAGCTCAAACAATCAATTGCTTAACTGAAATCTCATGTTTGGCTTAATAAATTGGAAACAATATTCAAGGTGCAAAGTAGTATGCGCTCTTTGTGATTTTTGGCTTAAAATATGTTAACTGAAAAAGGTTAAAGGACAATTTTCCACTCACATGTATCTAATCATATCTTATTGGTCTTGAATTTAGACTTGGTATCTCTAGATTTTGGCCTACTCGGCTTGGATTCAAGCTAAATGCTTCAAAATTCACCTTCAAACAACCTGATGTTAGGGTTGTTGCTTCGAAAGGGGTCTACTAGAGGAAGAAGATGAATAAGAGAGGTAAAAGAGAATCAAAGATGAGTCACATTGTAGACTTCATGATAGATAAAGAGAAAGAGAAAATGAATCTATGACTAAAACTAAGTTACCATGATCAATTTGTGTCTAGATCTTCTATTTTCCATGTTCTTCAAGTTCTTTCCAGTTGTCACTCTAGAAATTTCCTTACAGCTAGATTTTTTTTGGTTTAGGGATTTGATTGTGTGGAATAGTGAAATATTAATCCAAGAGAACGAATTCCTTTGAATTCTGAGATTTATATCAAAATTTATGGTCATTTTCATGATTAGTTGTACTGGGTGGTAGTGCATCTCATTTTCATCAGTCTACATAGCCCTCAGTCTAGTTTTCAAACTATATGGACATCAATCTGAGTGTCTATCATTCTATATGGTGACCATTCTGGACATTGGTCTACATGATCATCAGTATGTATGGACGTCAATTTTGTTCATCGATCTGCGTGGACCAATGAAAGTGCAGACTGATGATAGTTTTGCACATGATACTAAAAATTTCATAACTCATTAATTTTAAAATCAGTTTCATCCATTCTTTTTCCATTGTATTAATAATTAAATTAATAAAATACAAAAAAGTTGTAACATTATTATCATATGATCATATCTATATTAATTATTTTCTCAAATATCTTTAATTCTCTTACAAAGTACAACTGTGTGCTATTACTATGTCAACTATAGCTCGAGTCTCATTGTATGCTCAAAACATCATTTTGACTTGTCAAACAAAATCTTAAGATAATAGTTTGGTGAATTTTTCTATTTTCTAGCGGCGTGTATCCCAAAGAAATTTGAGGTACCTAGATTCTTAAGTTTAAGAGATGTTGTTATCCAAATATTCACATCTGTATGCATGTTCTAACATGGTTGAAGTTTAAGATGAAGATAAGATACTGATAAAGATCTTCCAAAAATTACTTGAAGGCCCAATCCTGGCATGGTACAACCAACAAAATTTGGAAACAAATAAATAGTAGGCCAAACTGGACAACCACTTCATTGAGAAGTAAGTGTAGAACATTGACCAACTTCCAAGTAGAGACGATCTCAAAGGCCTTACAAAAAAGGTGTATGAGTCTTTTACATAGTTTATGGATGGTGGATAGAGTTGGAAGAAGATATCAACCAATAAGTAAGTTTATGGACGGTGGATAGAGTTGGAAGAAGATATCAACCAATAAGTAGACTGAAAGTGAAGGTACACATGTCGTTATCAAGTCATCCTTCCTCATGTCATAATCTATGTTGACATTCCCATCATACAAGTCATTTGTTGATCTCGTCCAACATGCTACAAAGATACATACCATAATCACCAAAGGAGTTTACAAGAACATTGGACTCACCCCTAAACAAATTGCTAAGCCAAGTGGTAAGGTGAGGGTGAAACCTATAGTAGTGGCAGTCAGAAATATTTCCATCTCCAATGCATAATCTCAACCAAAAAAGTATACGCAACAACAATTGCTCACTATAACCAATGACCCCAGCCCCACACCAACATAATCTAATGCCAATTCAACAAGGATGAGTGTCTGCCCCCTAACTACTATGGGGGATTGAAATATATCCTCCTTTCCAAAATCTAGTTTAATATCTAGTGTCTCCCATTGTAGTGGCTCTGGAAATGACATTGTCAGAGAAAGCATCAACCATACCTCCAAACCCCCCTCCAACAATTTGATTTGATAAATCCTCACCATATCACACCCTATGAAGTTTCACTCCACTTTGGTTCTCTTAAGAATCCATCTTTCCCAAAATCTTATATGTGATTAAGTTTCCAATACATCAACCACTTCCATACCCTCTTTCACATAACTTTGAACAAATAGTCTTTTAGTACTATCATTGTTCTCACACACACATCATAGACAGATGTCAAGCCTTCGTGCATGTCATGCAAGACCTCATAAATGATAGCACACTCAAGCTAACACATGATCCTGACATAGTCCACTCTAAGGCGCTAATCTTAAAAGGAACTCCCTGATGCTTTTCTAATCATTCGATCACCAAATCCCTTAAAGAGTTGGATTGTTTAAGGTCAAGGTAAATGGAAAAAAGAAGAATGGTCCTTCTCTTCCCAAGTGATGTGGGACACATATGATGGTCTCACATTACCAATATCTGCTGAAGGATCCCTATGTGTCATGATTGGAATCCTAAGAAGGATAGATGAATGTGGTATGTTATACCTCACTACCTAGAATCATTAGATGTTGGAAGCAACCCATACAAAAAGACTATCAGACTCATCCCAAGTGGAACGGTGACCCGAGAAGCAGTCTCCCATGATGTGATGACTAGAGTGACAGCCATCGGATTTATACCACCCAAAGGCCTCCTAATTGTCATTGCCCCATTGAAGACTAAAGGGTTCAAGGTGATCTAGAGTGAATTCCTAGTCCAAACTCTGGGAAAATCATAATAATAAAAAAGAGCTCACCACCTATCCCAAAAAAGAACCAATATCCTCTCACCTTCTTCCACTTCCATAGCTTTAGAGGGTATAACACAAATCCTAAGGCCTTATAGAGGGGGCTTATCTGGTACATGGAGGAAAGCCCCTATGATTTTGACTGGTAAAAAAAGTTCATCTTTTTGCCCCACCTTCATTGGGGTTGTTAAATTTAATGAACAAGGAAGTACATCAATGCCAGAGTGTATGATAAAAATCCACACAACATCTTTAGAAAAATGACGTCATCTACAAGCACCAAAATTTTGTCAGTGGAACCAAAGGGTGGTACCATAGGTTGTACCCAAATCCCGATTATAGAACCCTTCACTAAGGGGCTAGTGTTTATGGGACATGCTTGTGTCTTTAATAATCCACATTCAGAGTTTAATAATGGCATAGCATGTATCTAGGTCATTGTGAGAATAGTAGAATTAGACAAAGCAAAAGTCCCTCTAGAACTCCCCACACCAAAAGATTAATCCTTTGAGAACCCGCCACTATGAAACTGACCAACAACAAGGGGAATATGAAGGTCACACCTACATGGGATTGGATTTGTCATCCACATATGACTCATCCAACATGAAATCCTTCATAGCTATACCAATGCATCTATTAAGTATAATATTTTTATTAGGTGCCACTACCACATGAATCTTATGGTCTCATATATGAAAGCATGGGCACATCACCATCTAAGCGGAATCTTCATCAAATGTTGCTACATCTGATTCATCCTATGATGTTGTAGGACACATGAAGGAGACATACACAAATATCTTAATTTGAAACCTCATATAGAGCTCACTCACACACTGAGAAGATATTTTGAAGATCCTGAAAGGCACGTGTGTGTCAACGAAGATCCAATACAAGGCTTTTGATGATACCATTGCCTTTATTGTCAAGACAAATATATTACATTCTTAAAGTATGAATTTCCCACCTTCCTTTATTCTAACCCACCATTATACATCACAAACAAAACATGCATGGTGGAAGGTGACCTTAGTGTGTATTGGTTATTGTTTTGGTCTCAATGTAGCCCCCTAAGGACCTTTGTTATGTTGGATATCAAGTCAAGTGAGACCCAAGCTATAAGCACTATGATATCTTTAGGGGGTGGCCCAACTACAAATCTAGGTGGGCTAAATATATGCATAGGGACATCCATTGTGGTGGACATTAACGCCTCCTTTGGTATTTTGTTGGGACGATTGTGGATACACAAGAAGTGATGAATTTTCCTATACATCAATGGATCAAATTTAGACATAGTGATGCAGTGATCATTGTCACTAGATATCTCTTATATAGATGGTAGTTATTGTGGGGTCTATGGACCTAGACTTGTGCTTCCACTTGCGGATAGACAAAACAATCAACTATATCCCTAAGTTGTGACAGCCCATCACAATAAATGAGAATACTAAAAAAAACATGATCAACTACCAATTAACCGCATAACCAATCCTAGACAATCTAAGATCCTTTTGATTGCCACTTTCTCCATACCTCTAGGAAAAGCATGAAAAAAAGGCTTGAATGGTACGATCTCTAAAAGAGGGTAAATTAGAACTAGTTTAAACATTATAATCATGTTCAAAGATATTTATGTAAAGGTCCAACAACTTGCATATTAACACATACATTACTAGGTATTTACATGCATGTCTAGTGGTTGAGGCCACAACCTATATACAAAAGAGATGTTCCATATATACATGCCATATACAAACATCAATACGCTGCCAAAAGCTTGAGTTGATGTACATATCATCTACAAAACATCCCCTACCTAGACCTGGGATTATAGGGATGACTGTAGGACACACTAACTACTAGCCAACCTTCTGTTCCTATTCCTCTATAAGTTGCTCTTCCTCACCAACACGATCTTGACGATGTCGCTAACGATCACATAAAAAGATGTGGTGACCCATGAGGTAAGACCACATCCCAGTGAGAGATATAACCCTCAACAATGGTTATTGATTATAGGAGGTTATATTATTAAACAAATTAAGATAATTAAACAAATAGCGTATTAAAGATGATTTAACATGATATGTAAAGAGACAGGTAAAACTATCATTTCTAAATGGTTTATTTCTCTTACCGTAATGTAAAATAACTAAGAAGTATAAGAAATAAGGAAAGGGTTATCAACCAATGTGAAGCGTGTTTAACCCTAAACAGATATACTACAGGATTGGATTATGTCTTTTATAAAGCTCTAGGGAGTTTGAGGTATACCACTCAGACCCCAACTGACCACTTCTAAGTTGAAATTAGTTTTGCCCAAGATCTAGGATGCGCCAGAATCTTAAGATGTCATTTTCCCTCGACCAGTGTTGCCAACTGTAGCGACACATATGGTCAAGATGCAAAACAACCTAATCTGCCCTTGGTATATAGGTCATGGTACTAATAACTAGGGTATACAAACCCTATATATACATATATACATATATATATATATGTATGTATATATATACACAAACCATATCATCTGAGGTATAACCACAACTGTCCACAATTTAGATTATATATATATATATATGTATATATATATATATATATATATATATATATATATATATATATATATATATATATATATATATATATATATATATATATATATATATATATCAGAGATACGATAGTAGTCGTTCTCCTGCCAATGTATGACCACAGCCATCCTCAAAAGAAAACATGCATATACTCGATAGTATACAACGAGCTTCCATTAGAGGAATACTCCTTTCACCATCTAGCAAGTCCTGACACTCAAATGGATCTACGGCACAAGGCACTACATGACTAGGGTTTCACTTGATTAGTTAATTCCATTTGGGTGAGCTAAGTATGCATCAATCAAGCTATAAAATGTAGAACAAAACCTAAAAGAATTCTAAAAGAACAAGGGTAGATCACAACTCCAGAAGATATAAAATGTATGAGATAGGTTCTTGATCACAACACCACATGGTACTAATTCATTTCCACCCAAGAGAATACACTGGTCATCATACCATCATATGACATATAAATCCTTGTCACATAAAGAAGAGGATCACACCTCCCTAAGGGATCAAACCATGCCCACAGGTCTTTAAGACCATCACATAGTTCCTGCAAGAACATCGTTGTCTTCCCATGACTTATGATGTGGCTTTTTGAATGCACTAACAAATTCACTCGGGGTTTATATCCCCGAGCTTTTACCAAAACCAAGTGCAACAATACCACCCGCAAGCGGACGGATCTTATCACAGTATAGTTGAGGATCGAACCCAAAGGACAACGTTTTTAAGAATCTTTGTCAGTTAGATCTAGCCCAAGTAAAACTAATATTTAGAACAATTGGTTGATTTTGGTTTGATTAAACTAATTGCAAGAAAGTAAATGCGGAATAAAAGATGGGTTTAGATCAATGATATGGAATCGCTGGGATGGTACCAGGTTTGACCACCGCTACGCACACAAACACACTCTCTTGAAAACAAACCAGGCACGATATAACACTCCAAATAGAGCTACTGCAGAACCCCCCATACGGGCGTCAGGTCCGCGTAAGCATCACCATAGGCAGCCGATTTCTCATCGCCATCCGGATCACATGTCTTACGGCTCTGAAGATACAGAAATCCACGGAGGTTGTGAACCCCCCATACGGGCGTTAGGCGCACAGAAGCGTCACCGAAGGCTAGATGGCTCGTCCCCTCGCAGATCATACACTTACGACCTCGATGAAATCCCATCCTATTTCTAGTTTGGGAGTCAGCCGCGTTAACCGATAAACAAGCAGGAAGGTGACATGCGAGCAAACATCGACGTTTAGCAAGATGATGCAAAATCCAACTAAGGTTGTGAACCCCCTATACAGGCGTTAGGCGAACAGAAGCGTCACCGAAGGCTAGATGGCTCGTCCCCTCGCGGATCATACACTTACGACCTCAAGGAACCCATCGGAAGTTATCGTCAAGCGTCAAACATGCTAAACGACGTTCCAACCCATGCCTTGAAGTTATCGCAACATAGGAACCCATGCATTGAAGTTATCGCAACATAGGGAGCACAAAGATGAAAACACGCACATAACCAACCTACATGCTTAACGATAAACGACAAAATGAAGAGTTATATACATTGCCTTGGAAAGTTTAACAAAAGAACATGGTTTGCATAGGCAGCGGGGCTAGTCCCCGCACCCCAGCGAAAGAGGACTACTCACTCATGATACGAGATACAAGAAGGATAGGAGAGAAAGATAGATCCGCCATGAGCTCGGTGCAGAGGGTGGACGCAGCTCGGTGAAGAAGATGCGCTCCTTGCGCCATCTTCTTCCTCTTCTTGGCCTCCTTGGACGCAACACCAGCGATAGATGGAGTGGAACTTGATCGGTGTGGTGCTCTGGTAGCCTTTCGGTGTCCGGAACCGATGCCTCGAAATGGGGACCCTGGGGGTCTATTTATAGTTTCAGATCTGATCCCAAACGGTTTGGATAAGTTGCTGGAAATATCTTCTCCAAACGGTTTGGAGACCGTTTGGGTGCCAAACGGTCTTGAGACCGTTTGGGCGCCAAACGGTCTTGAGACCGCTTGGGCACCAAACGGTCTTGAGACCGTTTGGGCATCAAACGGTTTGGAGGTCGTTTGAGCGCCAAACGGTCTTGCTTTGATCGGTCCTGGCTTTGGCGTGGTCGCGCGGCTTTAGTTCTTCAATCGATCCTTGCGCTTGCATCGAACGGTCTTGGGGCCGCGCGGGACCAAACGGTCTTGGGACCACGCGGGACCAAACGGTCTTGGGACCGCGCGGGACCAAACGGTCTTGGGACCGTTTGGGACCAAACGGCCTTGGGACCGCATGGGACCAAACGGCCTTGGGACCGCATGGGACCAAACGGCCTTGGGACCGCATGGGACCAAACGGCCTTGGGACCGCATGGGACCAAACGGTCTTGAGACCGCATGGGACCAAGCGGTCTCTTGAGACCGCATGGGACCAAACGGTCTTGGGACCGCATGGGACCAAACGGTCTTGGGACCGCATGGGACCAAACGGTCTTGGGACCGCATGGGACCAAACGGTCTTGGGACCGCATGGGACCAAACGGTCTTGGGACCGCATGGGACCAAACGATCTTGAGACCGCGTGGACTTCTTGGGCAACTGGTTTCGTCTTGTTCTTTGTATATTCCAGCAAACGGTCTTGAGACTGCATGGATCCAAACGGTCTTGAGACCGTTTGCATGGAGTTGCCTGCTACACCTGCATAAAATGAAAGATATTTAGTTAAAACCTTGATTATTGAATCACTGAGTAGTTTTGTGCATTATGATTCATATTAGGCTGAAAAGATGTGGAATAGATATTAAATTGTTCCAAAAAGGTAATTGAAAATCATGATGAGTATGCACTCATCAAAACACCCCGAACTTAAATCGTTGCTCGTCCTCGAGTAACATAAAATTTGAAACTGTTGCCTGATGGAATACTTTCGATCCGTGTGATTTCTTCATCTTCACATCACAAATGTTTTCTTTTTGCTCAGTATGAGTGAGTACCTCAACTTCCTGGGACCACGAAACACGTCTTTCCATAGCTTCGTTCCTGAGTTCGTTTCCCAACAACGCTTCCTCCCCGCCTTTTCCAACACCAAGCATGTCGAAGAGTTTTGTAGGAGTTCAGAGATACCCGTAGAATCGACAAGTATGCATTTGATCTGACACTGGTGTAGTTCAGGATGGTAGGGCATGTATTGTGCCCTTAGGTAGAAAAAGGAGTGAAAGGTGGTATGGAAAGAAGAAGTAAATCTCTCCTCTATTCGACTCGAGATTTTTATTTGTTTTGCAATTTCATTTATTGCATATTTTTTTGTGTGCGCTATGGCATCTTTTGTTGCAGATCTCTCCTCTATTCGACTCGAGATTGCATTTATTTTGTGTGCACTTTGGCATCTTTTTATTGCAGATCTCTCCTCTATTCGACTCGAGATTGCATTTTTGGTGGTACGCCCCTATTTATTGGAAGGGGTATGGAAGAAGCAGATATGGGGAAAGTGGCGTGCCACCCCAAACTTAGGGTTTGGCACAAGTTTGGCTATTTTGGTGGTATTTATGGATGGAGGGATACGAAGATGATAGAATAAGTGTAGAAGAGAGTTCAGATCAGGATGCAACTTGATTTACAATTCAAAACCGGGTTATTCTCTTTGTCATACTCTGCTCAAATAATGACTTGATGCGGATCCGGTGGGGTTTCTGAGCCATTGTTCCACTAGTCAGTTAGGAAGCGTGACGTGTTTGATCCCTATCAGTTTGACAGATACTTATCATTATGTAAAAAGAATTATGATGTTAGGAATCATAAGTTTCACAGGATGATTTCAGGCAAGTTTCAAAAGTCAGTCCTCTTGAGGATTTGCTTTGAATAAGGAGGATGTTATGATAGAAGATGCATAGCAAAAGGTTAGTTACATTTTTATCAACAAAAGACAAAATTTCATCAGGTATCTGTTCAAAATTTTGAAAAATTTTATGATAGAGACATATTGAATATGAAAAGAGGGTGTGTATGTGGAAGTGGAATACGTACCACCCACCCTCCACCCCGAACTTAGAGATTTGCTCGTCCTCGAGAAAACCCTAAATTCAAGATGGAGGGGAAAGGAAACACCAGGTATGACTGCCGAGAATGAATTCATTCTAATTAGCACCAATCTGATCTCGTGTCCTGAAAGAAAAACTCTCTCATAAGGCAAATTTTATTTAAGGAAAATTTAACTATAAGGAACAAAATTTGAAAAGGAAAAGTAAAATAGATTTATTGGTCGGGTTTCCTCCCGACAAGCGCCTTTGTTTTATGTCGATGGCTCGACAGAGTTCTTCGGAATTATGGTGGGTCCTTTGGATTGCTGAATTCCAACATTATTTCGGTGCCTTTGTCAGCTGGTGTGAAGTATCTTTTCAAGCGGTGACCATTTGCTATAAATTCGCCAGACCCGTCGCTCCATAAAGAGAAAGCACCATGGGGAGAGATGCTTTTGACGATGTAAGGTCCGCACCAACGTGAGCGGAGTTTTCCTGGGAACAATTTTAATCTAGAGTTGAAAACTAGAACTTGGTCTCCCACTCGTATGTCTTTTTGTTTCAGATGTCCATCATGCCAGAGTTTTGTACGTTCTTTGTAGATTCGTGCATTCTCATAGGCTGTCATTCTGAGTTCATCCAGCTCATGGAGTTGCAGAATTCTGGCTTGACCCGCTTGTTTCATATCGAAGTTTATTTGTTTAATTGCCCACCATGCCTTATGTTCAAGTTCGACTGGCAGGTGGCAACTCTTTCCATATATCAATCGAAAAGGGGTAGTCCCAAGGGGAGTCTTATAAGCAGTGCGATAAGCCCATAAGGCGTCGTTGATTTTTGTCGCCCAATTTTTTCGATTACGTCCAACGGTTTTCTCAAGGATAGCCTTAAGTTGTCGGTTGGAGACCTCTACCTATCCACTGGTTTGTGGATGATAAGGCGAAGCTATCTTGTGTGAGACGCCATATTTTCGTAGAAGAGCTTCAAGGCTTCTTTCAATGAAGTGGGATCCTCCGTCAGATATCACGGTTCTCGGCACTCCGAACCGTGGGAAGATAATATCTTTGAATAGTTTGATGACTGGTTTTGAATCACAAGTGACGGTTGGTATAGCTTCAACCCATTTGGAGACGTAGTCCACCGCCACAAGGATGTAAGAGAATCCATTAGAAGATGGGAATGGCCCCATATAGTCCACTCCCCAAACGTCAAATATCTCGACTTCTTGCCATAGATTCAGTGGCATTTCGTCTCTCTTGGTTATATTGCCAGCTCTTTGACACTTATCACATGATATGACAAAATCATAACAGTCCTTGGATAAAGTTGGCCAGAAAAATCCACATTGCAAAACTTTTAAGGCAGTCTTTTTAGAGCTCATATGCCCACCCACGGGTCCTGAGTGGCATTGTTCCAAAATAGAATGGGCTTCTTCTTCGGCGACACAACGTCTATACAATCCATCTACACAGAGTTTGAAAAGATATGGTTCATCCCAATAGTAATGCTTCACATCATGCATAAATTTCTTCAGAGCGTTCCCGGTGTATTGAGGATGGATGACTCCGGCGGCAAGGTAGTTTACTAAGTCTGAATACCATGGTTCGAATCCTGAGACTCTCATAAGCTGATCATCTGGTAGAGAGTCATTTATCGGAATCCCTTCAGCATCCAGAGTGTGGATGCGACTCAGGTGATCTGCCACGACATTCTCCGTCCCTTTTTTATCTCTTATTTCTAGGTCAAATTCTTGTAGAAGGAGTATCCATCTGATCAGCCTTGGCTTAGCATCTTTCTTTGTCATAAGATAACAGATAGAAGCATGGTCAGTGTAAACAATTACCTTCGAACCAGTAAGGTAGGATCTGAATTTGTCGAAAGCATAAATGACTGCTAAAAGCTCCTTTTCAGTAGTAGCATAATTCCTTTGAGCTTCGTCGAGGGTCTTTGATGCATAATAGATCACATAATGTTTCTTCTCTATGCATTGTCCTAAGACAGCACCCACCGCGTAATCACTGGCATCACACATAATTTCAAAGGGGTGGTCCCAATCGGGAGCTCTAATGATGGGAGTAGTTGTAAGGGCTTTCTTCAGCATATCAAAACTTTTGACGCATTCTTCATTGAAATTGAAATCAGCATCCTTTAAAAGTAGATTAGTCATCGGCTTCGTTATCTTGGAAAAATCACGTATAAACCTTCTATAGAATCCAGCGTGACCAAGGAATGCGCGAACTTCTTTTACATTTGTGGGGATTGCCAGTTTAGAGATGACTTCTATCTTGGCCTTATCAACTTCAATTCCTTTATTACTAACCTTGTGGCCCAAGACGATGCCTTCCTTTACCAGAAAGTGGCATTTCTCCCAATTCAGCACCAGATGTGCTTCTTCACAACGTTTGAGGACCATGGAGAGATGCTTAAGACAAGAATCAAAGGAGTCACCATATACGGAAAAATCGTCCATGAAAACCTCCATAACTGTTTCAGTAAGCCCTGCAAAAATGGCAGTCATGCAACGTTGAAAAGTTGCAGGGGCATTACACAGACCAAAAGGCATTCTTTTAAAAGCATATGTCCCGAAGGGACAGGTGAAAGTTGTTTTTTCTTGATCATCTGGATGTATGGGGATCTGATAGAATCCAGAGTAACCGTCCAGGTAACAGAAATATTCTTGATGGGCCAATCTTTCCAAAACTTGATCGAGGAAGGGCATAGGAAAATGATCCTTCCGAGTGGCCTTGTTTAATTTTCTATAATCAATACACATCCTCCACCCAGTCACTGTTCGGGTGGGGATGAGCTCATTGTTTTCATTTCTTGTGACAGTAGTACCTCCTTTCTTGGGTACAACATGAACTGGGCTCACCCATGGTGAGTCCGATATCGGGTATATTATTCCAGCTGTAAGGAGTTTGATGATCTCACGACGAACCACTTCCTTCATATTCGGGTTCAACTTTCGTTGATTCTCGATTGTTGGCTTATGGTCTTCCATCATGGGGATTCTGTGCATGCACAAGGCTTGACTGACCCCTGTGAGGTCACTCATTTTGTAGCCTATGGTTTTCTTGCTCTCCTTTAATACCTCCAGAAGTTTCTCTTCTTGTTTGGTCGTTAAACCAGAGTTAATAATGACAGGACAAACTTTGAGATCGTCTAAAAACATATACTTCAGCCCTTCAGGTAGGTGCTTCATTTCAGGAGGTTCTGGTTTTTCACTGATTTCTTCTGGGGTTTCGGTAACCTTTAATTCTTCATAGGTAGCTTCAGGATTTCCTTTAGCAGAGTCGGGAGGTTCGGTGCAATCCTTATCTTGTTGGTCAGTAGGTTCATCATTAAAAAGGTCATATAGAGAAATTTCCAAGGGATCGCATGACTCGTGATATTCTTGAGTAAGTTGTGACATCTGCTCAACACAATCTATCAGATAGACTTCCTCCTGTATACTCGGTCTTCTCATGCTTTCAAAAACTTTAAACTCCAGAGTTTCTTTACCTAACCTGAGCAGTAAGGTTCTGGCTTCAACATCGATAAGGGCTCTAGCAGTGGCGAGGAATGGACGACCGAAGATAATAGGGTATTTGGTGTCTTCTTTTATGTCCATAATGACAAAATCACATGGGACATATGCGTCCTTGCCTACCTTGACCGGGATGTCTTCGAGAATTCCTAACGGCTTTTTTACCGAATTATCCGCAAGTTGAATTGTCATAGCAGTTGGAAGCAATTCTTCAAACCCTAGTCTCTTGCATAGACTGAGCGGCATAATAGAAATACTTGCGCCAACATCTGCCAATCCTTTCTTGCATGATGAGTCGCCAATGTGACATGAGATTCCGAAGGATCCTGGATCTTTTTGTTTCTTAGGAATCTTGCTTAGTATGATATTTGATGTGGTAGCAGCCAATTTTACAGTTTCATATTCTTCAGTGATGTACTTCTTGGTGAGAAGCGACTTTAGATACTTGGTCCAGGCTGGTATCTCATTAAGAGCATCTAGGAATGGTATATCAACATGGAGCTTTTTCATAGCCTCTTTGAATTTGATGAATCTAGTATCAAGCTTGGTTTCCCTCAGACGGGATGGGAAAGGAACACGAGGCTTATATACAGGAATATCCGGTTCAGGTGTCTCTACTTCTTCATCGATAGATTCCTCAGAACTTCCCTTATCAGTATTTCTTTCCTTCGGTTGCGATTCTGGTGTTGTCGAGTTTTGGTCCGTCAAAGGTTCATTCTCCTCAGGGATATCCATAGTTGTTTTTGTTGGGGGATCCAAATAACTTTTCCCTGATCTTGTGGCGATAACCTTCAGCTGCTCCAGATGTTTCGGATTGTTCTCAGGTTGTCCGGCGAAGACTCCAGCTTGTGGCTTAATACTAGTAGCAAGTTGAGCTAGTTGAGTTTCAATAGCCTTCTGTTGGGCTTGTTGATTGGCTATCATCGTTTGTTGTGTTTGCAATAACTTTTCAATGGTAGATAGCTTGTCATCAGAAGGGATGGATCCTGTTTGACCCTGTTGTTGGTTCAAGCTTTGATACTGAGAGTTATTCTGATAATTATTATAGTTTCTGTTATGAAAGTTTCCCTTGAAGTTTCCTTGATTCCCAAAGTTCTGTTGCTGGTTAAACTGATACCCAGATGGGCCTCTTGGTTGATTATTCGGAACAAATTGATGCGAGTTCATAGCTCCTGAAGGATTTCCGTACTGGAAGCCTGGGTGATTCCTATTTTGATTCAGATTGTAATAGTTCTGCCCAAGGTTGGTGTTAATAGCATTAAGATTTTCCATCTGGCAATTATCTCCTTGCCCACAGGCGTTGCTTAAAACTACATCATAGAGAACATTGCATGATAGTGTGGAATGGTCACTGCCTTTGCACGCTTCACAAAACAAAGAAGTGGACTTGACTTGTTCTGGTTGCCTAGTTGGAGAATGTCCTCTTCCAATCGCAGCAAGGGATGATTCTATGTGATCTTGCTTTGCAACCAAGACTTTCAAAGTTTCAGCTATAGATTTGTATTCTGGGATAGAATCAGCCATAGCTACCTTTAAGACTCCTTTACCAACAGATCTGCCCCAGTTGGCTTGATTTTCTACTCCCAGGGTGACTACTCTCCATGCGCTGTCGTAACTTTGCCGCATGAAGTTCCCTCCAGACGAAGAGTCAAGGAACATCTTAACATCATCTTCCACACCCCTGTAGAATATCTCTATCAGCTGGTTCTTAGGAATTCCATGGTGTGGGCATTTGCGTAGGAGCTCCTTGTATCTATCCCAAGCTTCGGAAAGAGTTTCTCCTGGGACTTGAGTGAAATTTGTGATTCGTCCCCTGATCTCATATGTAAGAGATGGGGGGTAGAACTTTTCCAGAAAGGCGTTTTGAAGCTGCTCCCAGGTGGTGATGGGTACATCACTCTGTAGTGATTTGTACCAACTAATGGCTCTATCAGCCAGAGAGTACTTGAAGAGACGGAGTCGAATAGCATCATCAGAGACTCCATTTTGCTTCGTCATAGCACACAGGTCAATGAATCTGAGAAGATGACCTTGGCTGTCTTCAGCTTGTTTACCGTAGAATGGGTTGTTTTGAAGCAAGGTTATCCAATGTGCTCTAATCTCAAAGTTGGCAGCTTCGATGGGAGGAGGCTGCACCGGATGATAGACATTCGCGGCCTTTGGGATAGAGAACTCTCTAAGATCCTTCTGAAGTTCCGCTGCCTGCGCTGCTGCCTGTGCTGCTAAGATCTCCTGTTGAACCGCAGCTCTAGCTTCTTGCATGAACCTTTCTCTCTGCGCATTGATGGCTTGAGCCACCCTACGGGCTACTTCTTCTTCTTGCGCCATTCTGGCTTGATTCTCTCGGATCTGACGATGGAAGGTTCTATCGATTTCGGGATCAAAGCTCGCAGTCAGTCTGAGACTATCCGAACGGTGCATGCACTAATCATCAAAGAGCACCTGAAATTTGAAAAGGTTTGAAAGTGAGATCCTTGGTGTAGATTAAAGATCAAATAGATGAGCGATAGTTTCAAAAAGAAAACAAAATCCTAGATTAGTCTTAAAAGAACTAGATTTGACTGACTGATTCCGTTGTCCCCGGCAACGGCGCCAGAATTTGATGTGGCTTTTTGAATGCACTAACAAATTCACTCGGGGTTTATATCCCCGAGCTTTTACCAAAACCAAGTGCAACAATACCACCCGCAAGCGGACGGATCTTATCGCAGTATAGTTGAGGATCGAACCCAAAGGACAACGTTTTTAAGAATCTTTGTCAGTTAGATCTAGCCCAAGTAAAACTAATATTTAGAACAATTGGTTGATTTTGGTTTGATTAAACTAATTGTGTTACACCCCGATCTCACAATTTCCTCAAATCATGAGATTAGGGCGTAAGAAAGGATTTATAATTAACACAAAGATCACTCTTAACTTTTTCTTTTTTTTATTTTCCTTTAAAAACTCTTATTTCATCGCATTGAACCACATAACATCATAACAAGGAATATGAACATTTTCATTACTAATCAAACTTTAACAGAAAAGGTACATATATAAACATTCATGATGTCTTTCACAACTTGTGCACATAAACCTTGTTAATTAGCATACATATCAAAGAGGAACAACATTACACATTGTATTTACAACTCTCTCTCTTATCTCTTACTGAGGACCTAGAGTGACAAGGACCGACTGACTCAACTAATCTCATACTTGACTCTTGTGGCAGATCTACACTGAAGCTCTGATCATCTTCAAGTCCACGCGGTTAACCCTAAAATGTTTGAGTAGAGGGGTGAGCCTACTCGCTCAGTGAATGAATACTTCATGGAAACAGACTAATGCACTAATGTGATCAAAGATATAATTTAATTAAACGATATGAAATTTATCAACAATAAATACTACACTGAGCAGTTCTAAAACAATATAATTGAAATAGCACATTTCTAAGCATCATCAAGTATTTCAAGTAGTTAAACAGTTATATAAATTTACTGTGATCCTATATGATTTCTCATTCATTTTATTATTATGCCCTAAATATATGCAGTGTACTCTGCATATAAGGATCCGCAACAAGTTCATGCTACGGCCCCACCGTACAAGACTCAGCGACACACCCGGGGGATGCTGAATCTGACGCCAGCCCTGTTCTGCCACAGGACCACAGGCTCTCTGGCCTCAATGCACTACTCTGAGTGCTCTCTCTCGACCCCTCCTTCAACCTGAGCACACAGGCGGAGTGTCACAGGGTTACCTTCGCGACTCCGCACGAATGGTGTTAGATAACCGTGTTTTCTGGTGAAACCGCAGTGCCATTGCGACACAAGCACAATTGTTGTTAGACACTGCCCTTTTTCTCTTTCCTCGTTTGTCCGCGACACACGCACGGATGATGTTGCAACACGAGTTTCACCCCTAAATCGCAGACACATGTTAGGGGTTCTACGGTGTTAGGGCATCTAAGTCTATACTTGATTAACAATCAACAATTTAACAGAAATATCACATAGCAACGTCAAAACTCATGTATTCAACATATATCATATCTCAGTAACATCCCTTTCTAGGGCATGTCATATCTCATCACCTGCAATCTACGAGATATATATATTGAAATATAAGAAGCCCTGCAGTATGTATATATCATTTCAGAGAGAACAAGCATATAAAGTTAAATGCACTAGAAACATACAATTCAATAGTTAAGCATCACCACATCTCAACCTTTCATATTACCATAGCATGATTCATTGAACACCCTATCCTTAGGGTTCCATTTACCATATTCATTCATCACATGCCAACACCCTACTCTTAGGGTTGCATTTGCCTCATTCACCTTTTCATTTACCTCATTCACTTGTCACATGGCTCTCATAATGATTTCATAAGATATAAGCATTCACTAAATAAAGACTGTTTCCAACAAATCTTATATAATCAATATAGATATGAAATCATGGAAACTTAACTAAACTTAGGTTTTCCATATCATCACTGTGATATCATGTATCCAGAATAAGATTCAATTAATATAACCCACGAGATACATCCTAACCAATTATAGAGTGACTAGTCCTTTTCAATAAGGTTGAAACACTAGTGATGTCTCAATTAGGTTAAACCCTAATTACATCATTTGATATAAATCTAAAAGCGTCCTCACTAGGAAGTGTTGTATACGTATCTGATATGAATTTACCATTTATGAGTCATTCAAACAGAGAAGGAATCCATATCATATAAATTTTCAATAACTTAAATCAAATAGACTTTTCAGGATTTAGAATTCGCATGCTAAACATTTAGGGATTTGGTTGTTATAATCAAATTCGTCCATTAGAATGTTTGAAAGAAGAACCCACTCACCCTAAGGTGTGAAAACACCTTAAACCTGCAGCTCCACTCAGGAAAATCTCGAATTCCCATCAAAACCCTAGCAAATCTCCCAATTCCTCTTTCATTCAACTCGGAAACCTAGAAAAAGAGGGATTATGAAGAAAGGGTGAGAAAAGAGGGAATTTCGACATCCTCTTGGATCAAATCAGAGCATGGACGGAATCTTGACATAAGAGAGAAGATCCACCATAAAAGTATATGCAAGGAATCCGAACTTACTTGATTTCACCCTTCCTGGAATCGCAAAACCCTAATTCAGCAATTCCCCCTCTTTCTCCACTCAAGCCCTAATTCTCCCTCTCTCTCTAGGAGCTCGTTTCTCTGGAATGAATGACGAAGAATGAGAGCTGCTTGTGTGTGTGGTCGTTCATATAAGTCAATTGAGCTGCTTGGGTCAATTGCATATTGACCCAACACTTAACTTTAATTATATAGGCTGAATATTCAGTTATACAAAAGTTACTGTAATTTGTTTATTTCAGAGATCAAACATTCTCCAACAATTATGGGAATTTATCACGTTGTTTATAATTGATCTATAAAGCTTCATTTAAAATTTGAGATCATTTGGAGTTACCAATAATTAATTAAAAATCGAACAGTGCACTGCTATATTGCAGTCTGCAGAATATATTCGGCCGAGTTTGTCCTGCACAAACTCGACCGACACCCTTACTGTAGGGATTCAAAAGTCATCCAAAAATTATGCCAATTTAACAGAGTGTCTAAAATTGTATTTATCAAATACTGTTAAAATTTGAGATTAATTGGATATACCAATAAAAAGATAAAATTCAATTACCACACTGCTGTAAAATTCTGGAAATGTGATCGGTCGAGTTTGAAACTCGGCCGACAAACAGGTCAGGGCATTTTTCAAAAATTCTGATATTTTCCAATATTGTTCACATTTTATATATCTAAATCATATCCAAATTTGAAGCAAATCAGAGTTACACATAAAATACTAAAAATCATTTAGTGAGACATTCTACTTATCAAATTCTGTATTCAAGCATTATCAAAACCCTAATTTTGGGCCGATTAGGGTTTATGCTTCTTAAACCCTAATTCTCAAAACAAAAGAACATTTAGACTTATTATCATAGTTAAAACATCCTAATTGTGTTATCGTCATTAACTAGATTTCGAGAATGATTATTCTAATTAATCTTTGCAATTGTCTAGGTAAACCCTAGTTTACCAATTAAGCTCAGATGGGGTCGTAACAACTCTCCCCCCCTTAGAATGTTTCGTCCTCAAAACATAAACCTACAAGAAAGATACATTCAAGGTTATTCTAAGCTTCTAAAGCCTTCCATGTCATTATACTCTTGTATTTCATACCTGAATGTAGTTTTCAACATTAGATCTTTTAATTCTTTACTACATCACAACATATTTCAAATAGTTCTCAATGATATCAAGCAAATTCTGTATGCCACAGTCAAACATAGAATGCAAAGATAAACCACCACGCTTTCACTGCGCAACTCTGATACTCTGATACAACTATCTCAACTTACGCTGTTCAGAGAGTTCTATTGTTCTGTATCATCTTTAAGTGACAAAAGTAAGTTCACCATGCTGTTTTAAACTTTAATAACATGCTACTCAAATAGCAAAACAGTCTTGAATTAGAAGACTAAATTCAACAATCAATTGCACAATACTTCTCTTAGCATCCCCATTGGATCATGGATGCGTGAGGTGAAGCATTACCACCTCATTCCATACTATCATGTTTCGATCCTGGGACATGTGGGTTATGGGCCCACACACAATTCAAAGTGTAACCATCGTATTATATCATTTTACGGTTTCAACCACAGTAATAAAGTAATCCACAATTGTATCAGTCATTCAAGCATTAATCACACTCAATTACCATCACTCAGTTATATTAGAGCTAGGTATACCTCATTAGGGTTACTTGTCCAGACAATCTGATTATCATCCCTTTCTATTAATATGAGTGAATAAGTATGACTACCTTGTTCAGGGTATCTCTCCATGTGTTCTGACGTCATCCAAACCGTATCACCATATCACAAATACACAATAGTAAGATGCATATCAGGTATGAATTACTACAACTATCATACGCCTTTAATTTAACATATAGCTTACACACATACACTGAAATCATATATAGAACCAGCTTTCATACCTTAATATGCCTTCAACAAATCATACATGTAAAAACAAATTCACATATTACACAAAGCTAGTGTTTTCCCATATCTCTCTGCTCATTCATTACTTCTTTACTTTTTGCTACCTATCCTTTTCATATGATTATATACAATAAACATCATTAACATTGAAGCATTTAAGATAGGAATAGATTATTCATCATTCTTGCTATCACACAAGAATTTATTTCTTATCGCACTTCATCATACTGTATGTCACTATTACATTCACTAGATGACCCCACCAAGGTAGTTATGCACCATATATGATTCATTTTCTCTTATCATTTCATTCCCACCTTGCTCTTATTAAGGAATATATGAAAGAGAAGATGATTTTAAGACTTGGAATACTTGTATTCTAACATTCCCTTAATACATTCTCGTATGTAGATTTACTTAGTTATCAACAGAGATATTTGATTAATTAGCACTTGCTTGAGTCTCAGAACCTCTTTATTTTATAACTTCTCCATCATGTTTCAAACCCTATCTTACATTTCATAGTCCTCTTTCCCTATACTACTCTTTAACCCGTCATCTTTAATTCTAAATTTTTCTCTTATGACCATGTTGCTTATTCATATGTATGGTCATGTATACCATGTTGCACATATTTCCTCCTTTATCTTTATACTATTGTGAAGTTAACGTTCTAAATTAATAGTCCTTCTATTAATTTTTCCTCATGTTGAATACATTACATATTCTTCATTTTTAAATCAAGTGGATCATGCATGGGTCAAACATAGTTTCTCTTTCAATCAAGTTTTTCTCTTCTGAATACAGTCCACCTTTGTATGACTTATTCATTCATTAAGATACACCTATGTTCTTTGCTTAGAAACTAGTTTGTTGTTCTAGTCTTATGAATTACATGTTCATACGATTCTCTTTACTTTTACTCTTTTGAAGACTCTTCACTTCTATGGACCTATTGAAAGCTCAACCCTATTTTCTACTTAGCCTTTGCCTTAGAGTTCATAAAAGCATTATACGCTACTATATGATTCATTCTTCATGATTGACTCTTGCTATCTGGAACCATACATACATTTCACATATCTTTTCTATATTTCATATGTATAGTTCATATAATATTAATCAATAAACTGATTATGAACTTCATATCATGTTCTATTATTCCCAATTAAGGGTTTCACATTTGAGACCCCAGAGTTGAACCTCAGATATCAGTTTCAACTAATTCTTAGTTGTTCTGATCTTGCCCATATGTTTCAACCTCTTACTGTATGTACATTCTTACTCTGATGTGGGTCTAATTATTCCAATTCTATTCTTATTATGCTATTGATAGGATTCATTAGATCCTAATAACGCATCCTGCCAACCGGACCAGGCCAAACCTGAAGTCCTGAAGCCAAGAACTACAAGAATTACATTCTTCCTGAACTGCCACTCACAGCTCAGAAACTCGGCCGATCACTCTGGAACTCGGCCGATCGCCTTCCAGATTCTGAAACTCGGCCGACCAACTTCGGCCGATCAGCAGGAAACTCGGCCGATCCTCTGGGGAACTCGGCCGATCGAAACACTACTTGTTTACCTACAAAGAAACTCGGCCGATTCAAGACCAAACTCGGCCGACCAAAACACTGTTTGAAATCCTAAACAAGGAACTCGGCCGACCAAAACATGAACTCGGCCGAACCGCTCACAGACTGAAAACCTAAACAGACCTGCTGATGTCAATTTCACTCGAATCAGCGGGCAAATCCATAGAAACAAAAGCTCATTCAAAAGTCAATTCTAGTCTACTTGTTACAAAGAATAAAATCAATAAATGCTACAATTGCATAGTATACAACAGATATTAAAGACCCATATTTCAAGGTATTGAATATCTCAATTCAAACATATAAGAGCATTTCTATACATTTCCAATAAAAACAACATTATGAAATGTAAATTCTATCTCCTTTTACATTTATGCTCTTAATTCTTGTTTCTTTTCTCGTTTTCTAACCCTAACATTTCTAGGGTTCCTCTCTAGCCCATTCTTCCACTGTATACCTGGCCAGGGTATACGTGAGAGAATAGACAGAGTAGCTTGTACTGGCTGATCCAAGTACTCAGATATCGGGCCAGGATATCCAAATACTCAAATCCCCAAAGCTAACATCAAACATCTCCTATCTGCCACACATAGGACTCTAACTTACTAACTTAGTGGTCCTTGACAACTCACCCTAAGCTCTGATACCAAGTTGTTACACCCCGATCTCACAATTTCCTCAAATCATGAGATTAGGGCGTAAGAAAGGATTTATAATTAACACAAAGATCACTCTTAACTTTTTCTTTTTTTTATTTTCCTTTAAAAACTCTTATTTCATCGCATTGAACCACATAACATCATAACAAGGAATATGAACATTTTCATTACTAATCAAACTTTAACAGAAAAGGTACATATATAAACATTCATGATGTCTTTCACAACTTGTGCACATAAACCTTGTTAATTAGCATACATATCAAAGAGGAACAACATTACACATTGTATTTACAACTCTCTCTCTTATCTCTTACTGAGGACCTAGAGTGACAAGGACCGACTGACTCAACTAATCTCATACTTGACTCTTGTGGCAGATCTACACTGAAGCTCTGATCATCTTCAAGTCCACGCGGTTAACCCTAAAATGTTTGAGTAGAGGGGTGAGCCTACTCGCTCAGTGAATGAATACTTCATGGAAACAGACTAATGCACTAATGTGATCAAAGATATAATTTAATTAAACGATATGAAATTTATCAACAATAAATACTACACTGAGCAGTTCTAAAACAATATAATTGAAATAGCACATTTCTAAGCATCATCAAGTATTTCAAGTAGTTAAACAGTTATATAAATTTACTGTGATCCTATATGATTTCTCATTCATTTTATTATTATGCCCTAAATATATGCAGTGTACTCTGCATATAAGGATCCGCAACAAGTTCATGCTACGGCCCCACCGTACAAGACTCAGCGACACACCCGGGGGATGCTGAATCTGACGCCAGCCCTGTTCTGCCACAGGACCACAGGCTCTCTGGCCTCAATGCACTACTCTGAGTGCTCTCTCTCGACCCCTCCTTCAACCTGAGCACACAGGCGGAGTGTCACAGGGTTACCTTCGCGACTCCGCACGAATGGTGTTAGATAACCGTGTTTTCTGGTGAAACTGCAGTGCCATTGCGACACAAGCACAATTGTTGTTAGACACTGCCCTTTTTCTCTTTCCTCGTTTGTCCGCGACACACGCACGGATGATGTTGCAACACGAGTTTCACCCCTAAATCGCAGACACATGTTAGGGGTTCTACGGTGTTAGGGCATCTAAGTCTATACTTGATTAACAATCAACAATTTAACAGAAATATCACATAGCAACGTCAAAACTCATGTATTCAACATATATCATATCTCAGTAACATCCCTTTCTAGGGCATGTCATATCTCATCACCTGCAATCTACGAGATATATATATATTGAAATATAAGAAGCCCTGCAATATGTATATATCATTTCAGAGAGAACAAGCATATAAAGTTAAATGCACTAGAAACATACAATTCAATAGTTAAGCATCACCACATCTCAACCTTTCATATTACCATAGCATGATTCATTGAACACCCTATCCTTAGGGTTCCATTTACCATATTCATTCATCACATGCCAACACCCTACTCTTAGGGTTGCATTTGCCTCATTCACCTTTTCATTTACCTCATTCACTTGTCACATGGCTCTCATAATGATTTCATAAGATATAAGCATTCACTAAATAAAGACTGTTTCCAACAAATCTTATATAATCAATATAGATATGAAATCATGGAAACTTAACTAAACTTAGGTTTTCCATATCATCACTATGATATCATGTATCCAGAATAAGATTCAATTAATATAACCCACGAGATACATCCTAACCAATTATAGAGTGACTAGTCCTTTTCAATAAGGTTGAAACACTAGTGATGTCTCAATTAGGTTAAACCCTAATTACATCATTTGATATAAATCTAAAAGAGTCCTCACTAGGAAGTGTTGTATACGTATCTGATATGAATTTACCATTTAGGAGTCATTCAAACAGAGAAGGAATCCATATCATATAAATTTTCAATAACTTAAATCAAATAGACTTTTCAGGATTTAGAATTCGCATGCTAAACATTTAGGGATTTGGTTGTTATAATCAAATTCGTCCATTAGAATGTTTGAAGGAAGAACCCACTCACCCTAAGGTGTGAAAACACCTTAAACCTGCAGCTCCACTCAGGAAAATCTCGAATTCCCATCAAAACCCTAGCAAATCTCCCAATTCCTCTTTCATTCAACTCGGAAACCTAGAAAAAGAGGGATTATGAAGAAAGGGTGAGAAAAGAGGGAATTTCGACATCCTCTTGGATCAAATAAGAGCATGGACGGAATCTTGACATAAGAGAGAAGATCCACCATAAAAGTATATGCAAGGAATCCGAACTTACTTGATTTCACCCTTCCTGGAATCGCAAAACCCTAATTCAGCAATTCCCCCTCTTTCTCCACTCAAGCCCTAATTCTCCCTCTCTCTCTAGGAGCTCGTTTCTCTGGAATGAATGACGAAGAATGAGAGCTGCTTGTGTGTGTGGTCGTTCATATAAGTCAATTGAGCTGCTTGGGTCAATTGCATATTGACCCAACACTTAACTTTAATTATATAGGCTGAATATTCAGTTATACAAAAGTTACTGTAATTTGTTTATTTCAGAGATCAAACATTCTCCAACAATTATGGGAATTTATCACGTTGTTTATAATTGATCTATAAAGCTTCATTTAAAATTTGAGATCATTTGGAGTTACCAATAATTAATTAAAAATCGAACAGTGCACTGCTATATTGCAGTCTGCAGAATATATTCGGCCGAGTTTGTCCTGCACAAACTCGACCGACACCCTTACTGTAGGGATTCAAAAGTCATCCAAAAATTATGCCAATTTAACAGAGTGTCTAAAATTGTATTTATCAAATACTGTTAAAATTTGAGATTAATTGGATATACCAATAAAAAGATAAAATTCAATTACCACACTGCTGTAAAATTCTGGAAATGTGATCGGTCGAGTTTGAAACTCGGCCGACAAACAGGTCAGGGCATTTTTCAAAAATTCTGATATTTTCCAATATTGTTCACATTTTATATATCTAAATCATATCCAAATTTGAAGCAAATCAGAGTTACACATAAAATACTAAAAATCATTTAGTGAGACATTCTACTTATCAAATTCTGTATTCAAGCATTATCAAAACCCTAATTTTGGGCCGATTAGGGTTTATGCTTCTTAAACCCTAATTCTCAAAACAAAAGAACATTTAGACTTATTATCATAGTTAAAACATCCTAATTGTGTTATCGTCATTAACTAGATTTCGAGAATGATTATTCTAATTAATCTTTGCAATTGTCTAGGTAAACCCTAGTTTACCAATTAAGCTCAGATGGGGTCGTAACAAATTGCAAGAAAGTAAATGCGGAATAAAAGATGGGTTTAGATCAATGATATGGAATCGCTGGGATGGTACCGGGTTTGACCACCGCTACGCACACAAACACACTCTCTTGAAAACAAACCAGGCACGATATAACACTCCAAATAGAGCTGCTGCAGAACCCCCCATACGGGCGTCAGGTCCGCGTAAGCATCACCATAGGCAGCCGATTTCTCATCGCCATCCGGATCACGTCTTACGGCTCTGAAGATACAGAAATCCACGGAGGTTGTGAACCCCCCATACGGGCGTTAGGCGCACAGAAGCGTCACCGAAGGGTAGATGGCTCGTCCCCTCGTGGATCATACACTTACGACCTCGATGAAATCCCATCCTATTTCTAGTTTGGGAGTCAGCCGCGTTAACCGATAAACAAGCAGGAAGGTGACATGCGAGCAAACATCGACGTTTAGCAAGATGATGCAAAATCCAACTAAGGTTGTGAACCCCCTATACAGGCGTTAGGCGCACAGAAGCGTCACCGAAGGCTAGATGGCTCGTCCCCTCGCGGATCATACACTTACGACCTCAAGGAACCCATCGGAAGTTATCGTCAAGGGTCAAACATGCTAAACGACGTTCCAACCCATGCCTTGAAGTTATCGCAACATAGGAACCCATGCATTGAAGTTATCGCAACATAGGGAGCACAAAGATGAAAACACACACATAACCAACCTACAAGCTTAACGATAAACGACAAAATGAAGAGTTATATACATTGCCTTGGAAAGTTTAACAAAAGAACATGGTTTGCATAGGCAGCGGGGCTAGTCCCCGCACCCCAGCGAAAGAGGACTACTCGCTCATGATACGAGATACAAGAAGGATAGGAGAGAAAGATAGATCCGCCATGAGCTCGGTGCAGAGGGTGGACGCAGCTCGGTGAAGAAGATGCGCTCCTTGCGCCATCTTCTTCCTCTTCTTGGCCTCCTTGGACGCAACACCAGCGATAGATGGAGTGGAACTTGATCGGTGTGGTGCTCTGGCAGCCTTTCGGCGTCCGGAACCGATGCCTCGAAATGGGGACCCTGGGGGTCTATTTATAGTTTCAGATCTGATCCCAAACGGTTTGGATAAGTTGCTGGAAATATCTTCTCCAAACGGTTTGGAGACCGTTTGGGCGCCAAACGGTCTTGAGACCGTTTGGGCGCCAAACGGTCTTGAGACCGCTTGGGCACCAAATGGTCTTGAGACCGTTTGGGCGCCAAACGGTCTTGAGACCGCTTGGGCACCAAACGGTCTTGAGACCGTTTGGGCATCAAACGGTTTGGAGGTCGTTTGAGCGCCAAACGGTCTTGCTTTGATCGGTCCTGGCTTTGGCGTGGTCGCGCGGCTTTAGTTCTTCAATCGATCCTTGCGCTTGCATCGAACGGTCTTGGGACCGCGCGGGACCAAACGGTCTTGGGACCGCGCGGGACCAAACGGTCTAGGGACCGTTTGGGACCAAACGGCCTTGGGACCGTTTGGGACCAAACGGCCTTGGGACCGCATGGGACTAAATGGTCTTGAGACCGCATGGGACCAAACGGTCTTGGGACCGCATGGGACCAAACGGTCTTGGGACCGCATGGGACCAAACGGTCTTGGGACCGCATGGGACCAAACGGTCTTGGGACCGCATGGGACCAAACGGTCTTGGGACCGCATGGGACCAAACGGTCTTGAGACCGCGTGGACTTCTTGGGCAACTGGTTTCGTCTTGTTCTTTGTGTATTCCAGCAAACGGTCTTGAGACCGCATGGATCCAAACGGTCTTGAGACCGTTTGCATGGAGTTGCCTGCTACACCTGCATAAAATGAAAGATATTTAGTTAAAACCTTGATTATTGAATCACTGAGTAGTTTTGTGCATTATGATTCATATTAGGGTGAAAAGATGTGGAATAGATATTAAATTGTTCCAAAAAGGTAATTGAAAATCATGATGAGTATGCACTCATCACCTTACCAGAGGCTCAACAAACCATCACCATTTATATGGAACACTGTTTCAGAATAGCATTACAATAAAAAACTATGATGTTTACATCACAACATATTAGGGTTACCATAACATTGGGGGAGTATTCCTTCATTATACTAGTTACACAAGGAAGCTAAGTATAATTAACCATAATCGCTTACTTGTATTTAGGGTTAGGTTCAACAAGATAAGTTGAGTTAACATTACGAATCAGAAGTTCAACCAACTATCAGTTGTTGTATGAACCAGACCATCGGATTCCATACAAACAAAATTATTAACTCATACTCATAGGATAAAAAAAACCTAGCAACCATAGAGTAAGAAAACTCATCGACCAGATATAGTCAGAAAACTCATCGACCACCAAGAGTCAGAAAACTTAGTGACACCAAGAGTCAGAAAACTCATCGACCGCCAAGAGTCATAAAACTCATCGACCACCAAGAGTTAGACAACTCATTGACCACCAATAGTCTAAAAAATCATCGACCACCAAGTGTTAGAAAACTCATCGACCACTAAGAGTCAGAAAACTTTGTGACCACCAAGAGTAGGAAAACTTAGCGACCACCAAGAGTTAGAAAACTCATCAACCACCAATAGTCAAAAACTCATCAACCACCAAGAGTAAAAAAACTTAGTGACCACCAAGAGTCTGAAAACTCATTGACCACCAAGATTCAAAAAAATCATCGAACACCAACAATCAGAAAACTTAGAAACCACCAAGATTCAAAAAACTCATCGACCACCAAGAGTTAGAAAACTTAGCGACCACCAAGAGTCACACACATATGCAAGGTCTAGGTTTATATCATCAAGAAATAATGTACACCAAGTTTAGAGGTACATCAAGGAGGATTATCTACTCAAGATCTACCATCTAAACTCAACCCTAGGCAAAGATAGCATATTTCTACTTGGAACAACTTTTTAGGGAAAGATCTTGTACATGAAAGATAAGAGTAGGCAAGGACATGGAGAAAGTTACATAACTCGCCCCAAATAAGATGAAGAAGGTCCAAGCAGCAAGGTAGCTCAAAGAGAGAGGGAGAAGAAACCCTAGCTTGAGAACTCCACTCGTCCAAGCTAGCTCCTTCTCCAAGAACAAGTATACCCTAGGTCAAGGAAGCAAAAGAAGGGTTTTTCAACATTTATCACAAGCTTCACCAAGAACACCATGGATTCGACTAGAATAAAGAGAGAATAAGATAGGGCAGCAAGAAAAATGAAGGAAAAGAGTAAGACCTTACTTGATTAGGCCAAGAATAAGCTGAGGTAGATCTACTAGGTTGAAAAGAGGGTAGATCCAAACTCTAGGTTCACATGCAAGAAAGATTAGGCCAAGATTCCTCTACCTTAATCTCCTTATTATCCACCAAGCAAGGGGAAGAGCTCCAAGAAGCAAGGAAGGAGAGAGAGAGAGAGCTAGGTGTGTAAAGAACTCATTTCCATGCAAGGAGGGAGGTATATAAAGCTTAGGGTGGGAGAGAGAGGAAGAGAGAGGTGTCTAGCCATGCATACCATGGGTCCAAGGTCAAAAACATCTCATCAATGCAACCAGGTTGACCATGTTGTTTAGAGATCCAAATGACCATATAGAAATCTTGACGATCACATAGAAATATTGGCGACCACATAGAAATCTTGGAGATCACATAGAAATCTTGGGGACCACATAGAAATATTGGTGACCACATAGAAATCTTGGCAAAAAAATACACTAGGTGGCCCATCTGGTCCCATCATTCAAGGATCAACCATAGAGTTAGGGCATGTATGAGAGCAAACCCTAATATCAACACTAGGCTAGGTGTCATTGCTTAAACCAAGGTGTGACAAGGTATCCCAAAGCTCAAAAATATCAAAAAGGATATGAAAATATGTGAGGCACAACAAGCATGTGACAATTTGTAAGAAAAACTCTAGATAGGGGTAAATTGCATAAATGTCCAAAACAAGTACATATTTGTGTAACTTGTTCAAACAGTGTCCAATTGGATCAAACTTGAAACTTAAGCTTGTCAAATGGTATCCAAACACAAGGTTTAATTAAGATTTTAAGCATCTAATTATGATAAGAAAGCATGTCTAACCAAAAGCAAGGTCAGAGGTCTTACATAAGCAACTCCAACTACTCAGTCTGATCCAGCAAAAACATAGTCATTATCTTTGAGCATTGAAATACATGGGCCTAGAGTTGGTCTAAGGATTAGGAATGAAGGATACGCCAAGGCATCATAGAATGTGTATCGATCCCAGAAAATCATGCTCAGTCGGGCTTGATTATTAGAAAAAGGGATTCACCTCGCCTAATGGTCTCCATACTGCACCCAACTCCAATATGGGTGACCTAGGAGTACCCTGATTGTTATAGGGTGAAGAAGAATTGAATCTCTATAGGATGTATATCGACTGCAACAATGATCGAGATTATGCACACTTCAATCATGAATTGTGTATATGGCAACCATGGTTCACTACTACCATTCAATCATATGCTAAGAAATCCTCAACAACTACTTTATGGAAGTGTGAGACTTACTGCTCATTTCTAGCCTGATTGTCAAAAAACTTGAAGTGACCAAATGGGGGGTATCATCCTGGTACATATGCCAGAATCCTCTTGGGGTTTCATAATAACTCATTTCCATCATTGCAAGCACCTACATCCAAAGCTCGACAAGGTGAATCTGACAATCTTCCATCACAAGCACCTAGTCCAATAGGAATTGTTTGAAGATATCATGTGATATATTTTCTCATTAACCAACATTTAGAAGACACAGAACTATATAATACATGACTATTGAATGCTAGTCATTCCATATCACAAACAAAATTGATATTTGTCAACATGGACAATAGAATTGATATTTGACAACATCAGCAATGGATCACCTCCTCATCATTTGAATATAGGAGCCACCCTACAACAATCAATAAAGTTGACTTTCCTAGATCTATGACAACATTCTAGGTAACAATAAGTCCATCATCATAAACTAAATACCAACTAAACCAGGGACCTATCCTGTCAAGTAGAAGCCCAAGCACATTACATCAGAGTGTGGACTAAAGATATGTGAACAAAGCATAAGCAGTAGACACAAGCTTCATACACCTTGTATCATATCTGATAGGCGGGGCAACATCGTGTCTTTCCCAAAAAAAGGACTTTTTCTAGATGTGCGTCGACTATAGGGACCTTAATAAAGCCATCACAAAATATGAGTTCCACTACCACAGCTTGATTTTCTCATGGAAAATATTATTGGACATGAATCCACCTATTTCATGGAAGAATTATTAGGATAGAATCCAACAAAAATGGTGACTTCAAACATGAATAAAACCTCCTTCATCACAGAGTGGGATGTATTTGTTATAAAGTTATGTCTTTCAGACTCAAGAATGTGGAGGCAACCTACCAGTAAGCCATGGAGGGTCTTTTCCATGAACTCGTACATAAGAAATAAAAGTCAATGCACACAACATGATATGAAACTGAAAGAAAGCATAAGACCATGTATTATACTTGGAAAATTTATTGTAAAGGCTGTGACATTATAGCCAAACTAAAGTTAGTGAAGTATACCTTTAGCATGACATCCAACAATGTGTTGGGCTATATAGTTTGACAAAGAGGAATAGAGGTTAGTCCAAGGAAAGCTCAAGAAATTATTGATCTAATCACTCCTCTAACAAAGAAAGATAAAAGTGGAATTAAAAAAAAACTCCAATACATCATTTGATTCATCACAAAACTGATACGAGTTCTAAAATTGACCTCAAGTTGTTGTGCAGGAATTTAAACAACAATTGTAATGATCAACGTCAAGATGCATTTGACAAGTTAAAGTAGTATTTTTCTAGTTGATCGGGCTTAAACCTCCTTTGTAAGGTAACCCATTGACCTTTAAGCTCTCATTCACTGAAAAATCAATGAGAGGATTCCTTATGTAGAAAGTATACAACAAGAAACATGCCATTTTTTACATGTCCATAAAGTTCATAGAAATCTAAGGCATATGCCATGCATGGATTCATGTTGTGAAGACGTTGCAACATTACTGAGTGTATTATCCTATGATTATAATAGTACATCATGAAGCACTATGTTATCTATGTGATCATCCTACCTTGATTGAACAATGTACCAAATGTTAGGTTTTGCTATCAGAATTTGAGATCACATATATTCCCATGAAGGCAGCCAAAGCCCTGGCATGAATAGATGAACTAGAAGAAAATCCCATTTCCCCTCCAATGACAAGTATTTTTATTCCCCATATGGTGACATCATCATGATCAGTTGCATGATAGTTACCACATTTGGTCTTAGTGATAAATGGATCATTTTATTTGTTGTGTCTTGAATCAACATAGAAACAATGTTGGGGTAGTCAACCCAATAGGAGAATGCTTGCCTATTGTCTAATGATTGTAGTTTGATGATACTATTAATTTAATTGAATATTGAGATTGCATATTGGGCCTACAAGTGTCCAAGAAGATGGTTAACAACAAGCTTCACATTATTATAGACTCTCTACTCATTGAGTCATAAGTCAACCATGAGTGAAGGATGAAGAAAGATCATTTTATAATGTACCAATAGTTTCTTTCAAAGATATATTAGGAGCTTGATGGGATGAAGTTCACCCACTAGAAGAGATATAGGCATACATGCATTGATGCACTGGCAAAATTGGAAATGTGGGTCAACATCTAAGATACTAACAACTTATCGACCAAAGTAAAGATGCTACCTCGACTGATATACTACATGAAAATGAGACGACCCCTCTGGCCAATACAAGGTTGTGGTTCAATGACACCCAACAAGTCCTCGAAGGGCACCCCTTCCCTAAAGGCACCCCAAGACATGATCAGTAGACAGTCAGACATGTAGTAGTCAACTACATCTTAGAAGGTGGTATGCTATACATATGCTCCAGCAGTTAGATGCTACTATGTTTTCTAAATGAAACAAAATCCATGTACAACATGCATGGGGTCCATAAAGGCATTTGTCACAACCACATGGGTAGGGTCACCCCCTCTATCATATCCAACTCTTAGGCTACTATTGAAGTAAGATGGAGTCTGATTATATGCAATATGTTTGCAAGTGTCAGGTCTTCCAAATGCATATTGATCATGTTCATGAACCTCCAACTCACTTGTACAACATGGGTATGACTTAGTCATTCACAATATGGGGAGTGGACATGATTGAAAAAATTCACCCAAAGGCCTTCAATAGCCATTGTTTCACATAGGTCATTGTTGACTACTTCACCAAGGGGGTGGAAGCAATATAAGGTTCCATCACCTCAAGTTCACAATTCATCAAGTTCTTTTGTAACAACATCATCACCCTCCATGGCATATCCATCGAGTTCATCTCTGACAATGGTTTTTTCCTAAAAGTGGTCAAGAGTATCTAGTGTCTTTTGGCAACAAACACCACATGACATATCCTTATCGACCTCAGATGAATAGAGTTGTTGAGGTAGACATCAAGAATCTAATCAAGATACTCAAGAAGTCCATCTAGTGCACTTGAGAGTGCCATGAGTAGTTGCCCATGACTATTTGGGCATATAGAACATCCATCTGCACCTCAAAAAGTGCAACAATATACTCCCTAAATTATGGAATTCATGTTGTTCCACCAATTTAAATTTGATTTTCATCCTTTTGTAGTTGATTCCATATGCATAATCTAAGAGGCAGATAATACCAAGATACATAGGGTTTGAGACTGAATTTAGAACTGAAATGTGATCAAACCATAAATTCTCCACACCTGACATCACGCACAATGTTATCAAGTGTGGAATGCTCAATCTATCACCAAGAAGGTACACCCTTGAAGCTTTCATAAATGCTACACATGTATATCAACCCTGACACTTAGGATAATTTCAACCCAAAATGGGAAGGGTTCTGCATTATACATGAAGTCTACAATGTCAGCTCCATCTAGCTTTAATACATGGATAGTAACATCCATCTACTAAAGATCAATCCAGCCAAGTCAAGAGGTACTACCCTGGAAAATAAGGTAGTTGCAAGTAGCACATTCCAAAAATGGTGCTAAAACCCTTTTTGTCTAAGGTTATGATGATCATGGTACACCACAAAAGAAAAGGATTAATTTATCAAAATCGTGGCACAAAGGAAGAAAATATCATGAACACCACCCTTGAATTCATCACTCTGCAAATAGAAAAATTGGTTAGAAATCTTCTACCTAATTAATTTACCCTAATCCATGTAACTTAAAAGTATTACACAACTTCTCTTACTGAAAAAGATGCTCCTAAATGGGCATTTTGAGATTTGCAAAAAGTTTGCCACACTTTATTGGCAATTATGAGCCCACTCTGCTTAAGAACTCCTCACAAAGTATCTTTCTAGTAGTATATTTAGCTTTCATATGAGTAGGATAAACCATCAACCTTGTATTGCACCTAAAGGGTCCAAAGGAATGGCATGGTCCTATCACCAATGTCCTTCACATTAGTGTTAATAGGGCCAATGTATCCATAACACCCAAGATTCCAACCATGAGAGGTTCAGATATAGGTAGTCCATATGCATTTTGCACACAAAAACCTCACCTCCATTTTAAGTATCTAAGAATAACTATTCATGAAGCATGCACTTTTGACAACACACCCTGACAATCATTAAAGAAAAGGACCACAACTCTATGCAATGTCAATAACCAGTCAGGAGCCAACCTCCATCCTAAGATTGCAAGTACCAACACCAAAAGTTTTCACCCATTTTGATACAAACATTATAACACATATTGTGACTAAGTGTCACCCAAAAAGAGAGACCATCAAATGGACCAAACTTGTGGGGAAATAGTTGTATAGAGGCAGTGTGGCATTGAGTCCTTCTCTCTTTCCCCATAAGGAACACTCATCATGTAGGAAATTTAGGGAAGAAAGGAAATTTTCCCCTATCTAAGAACACACTACATCTTAGAGATAATGGTTATAGGACTAATGGAGGAACAATAGACATAACTCATCCACCCATACCCAAATATCCATAACCATATCAACAACCCATTATGTGCCACCATGGGTTGCCTTGCTCAACAGAAAAGGATATTATTATCTTTAAGAGTTTTGAGCCCCTACATGAAGTTATGCTATGAGTCATAACGTTAAGTATGATACATACAAAGCATAACTATAAGGCAATAAACAACATTTATTTTCATTGATAACTTCATGGATAAAATTGCATGACACAAACTAGAAAATACCAAAGTTATTAGAAAACAAAACTCTAAACATAAATAACTACATATCATCTCCTTCATGTAGTTTTCCCTCATAAATATAAGTAACCACTAGGCACGGCCACTTCAAACAATTCAATACTTTCTTTGATAAAACCTCATAACCTTGAGGATACACTTCTACAATCATCATCACACAATGACTCTAGTGCCACTGAAGATCATGAATGACTGCTACTTGATTGATGGGAAGATCCTTCCATCATCTCGTAGGGAATTCATCCAATGAACCAAAGTCCACCTAAATTTTTTTGAACTACCAAAGGAAAAATAGTAGGTATAGGCTACACAACACCTAGTCTCTAGGAGTTTGAAAAGGTTGTGATACCCTTCCATCACCAACAAATAATTTGACTCTATGCTTCCACCTGATTCACCCAACACAAGAAAACATATCGTCAATTAGACCACCAACCATTGCACCAACCATCCCTGAGCTTTGGGTGACCCACCATCAGTGGTATGTGAAGAGTTACAATATAATAATAGTACATCAACATCCCTTTCTAGAGAAAGCATAAATAAAAAACAAATAAGACGCATGGCTAGACAAATTTGTAGGGGAAGGATGACTCCACCCTTTTTGAATCCATGGTGTTTCACAATAGTCAGACACTAAAGTAGTTTAGGGTATATCAAAGGAAGGATGGACTCATCTTGAATGACAGCCTCAATAGCTGGAAGAACTCATGTAGAAACCTTCTCCCTAGGGAGGTAAAGCAATTACCGACCAAACAATGTGATGAGGAATGCTTCAAATGACCCCCCCAAGTCATGACATATAGGTCAAAACTTCTTAGATATAAATAAGTACAAAAACCTTCACAGTTTCATCATTTCGTCTGTCACATTTAAGAAATAAGCATCCACATTATTCTTTACACCCAAAAGGTCACCTAGAAGATGTATTGGGGAGTCATAAGTGCATTCAAAAAACCATCTATCATGCAATGGTAGGCGTGTAATGTACGCCATCTCTTCCACTATAGGCATCATATAAGTTTGAATGCACTTGAAACCATTGAATTTTGGATCCCTAGATTTCACCATGATGCTCATAAATTATATGTCCACCAAGACATATGGGAGAAAGGTATGCAATGTACATGAAGGCTAATTGAGTGACCCTTATTTTCTCAGGTCAAATTTTATTTCTAATGTAGCCAAATCCTTACATCAAACTAACTATGATAGTGATGCCCAACTTTATTCAGTATTAGATGTTCCCCCTGGTATCAGAAGACAATCCATAGATAGATGAGAAAGTCATGTTCTATACTTGAGGGGAGTATAAGGAGAAATATAGGAAGATGCAAGTTATGCCTTGTGTAGCCTTGCCAATAAGATAATCTCTTCTTCTTCATGAATTAAATACAACACCGATGATAGGAATAACTTCAAAGTTTTGAGAATATTGATAGGCTAATGACATGTTTATAAAGGTATTCAAAGGAGAGGCACACACTTAATTGGCATCCCCATGATTTCTATTTGTAGAAAAGGTGTGTGGTGGTGCCTCGCCATCCCCAAACCCTAATGCTTCCACATTAGAGGGAGCATGGACTCTGCACCCTCTGCCTGGTCTAGCCCCTAAATGGATATGTAGGTCAGTCAAGTGTACTGCATGTGACTCCAACAAGTCAAGCCATATTTCCGTGCCTAAGATATTGTTTTCTCAGCCCTTTTAAGTCCTTTTTGGAGGCATTTTGCATCCTGTTTTCTTTGTAAAGCCAGGACCCACTGTGAATCTATGGATTTCCCACTTGGACCCGAATACTATCACAAATAAGCCTTCTAAAGGTGAAAAACTCTCGCTTGAAATCCTTACATTGTAGCATTCTATATTAATCCTTCAACTTGCTTTTTCTTTTAAAGCCTTGCAGCAAGTAAGCAGGATGTCCTACACATGATCTCAAATCCCTACTCATGTTAGCAAAATATGACTATATAGATCTATCTTACTCCTTTCACGAGTATGATTGAAATAAGTTTGAGCCCAACTTTGGTGGCATTAGACTGAAACATGCTACCAAAATTGAATGTTGTCCATTCTCAAGACTTCATCCCTCATCATGAAATGGATTCACCTTCCATGAATTGGACATCATCTTGAAAGGGGAAATTGTTGACACTCTAGTTTTGAGTCTTCCATATTTGGTTTCCAAACAAGTAACATTATGACAAGTGTCAATCAAGATGATTAATGAATCAAAAAAAGACATAGAAAAACTTGGAAACTATAATAGATTTGGTGATGAACTATGGGTATAACCATAATCACCAAAATCTATCTTAAAGGAACTAGAGTTCTCTCTAGAGTGAGAGAAATCAATATGAACATCTTAGGTCTATGAGTAACATCTCAAGAGATGTCGGGACATGAGAGAGATGATTCTGACGCAAGGCTAACATATTCAAATAAACATGAGAAATCTAACTAGATTCATGATAAAATACAAGACTAGCATTCAATAAAGAACACAACTGACAAATTCACTTGGAAAATTAGCAAAATATGACTCTATATCTCTCATGATTAGAAGTCATGTTTGTGTGATTCAAACATTCAATTCCATCAATAGGAAAGTTGTTGAACATAGTGAACTTCACCTCATGAATGATCCATTATAGATTACCTTGCTTAGATGTTTTCACTAGGGTCCTGACTTCTATTGTCCCATGAACCGGATACTCATCATTAAAGGCATGTTTATTCCTATAGATGCATACCAAATATGCATAAGGTTGGCATCCATGTATGTATTTGAGTTTGAACCCCCTCAAACTAGATGTCTAGAGATATGACACTCACTCTACACACACTCCACCTTTCCCATATACCCAATCCCACTGTAGGATTTTGTATCAGCAAAGGGAAGTCTCTAGAAGGTAGGGGTACACCTTGCATGCCAGGTGTTCCCCCATCTCCTGCTTTGACTAGTCAACTCTATATTATTCAAATGCAACCAAAACCTTATGGAAGGTGGGGGCGCATACCTGACATGTGATGTGTTCCTCACATATCCCTCTTTGAATGGAAAACTTTGTGCCATTGAACCACAAATTAGAAACCTACTAAGGGGGGAGTCTCTAGAAAGTAGGGTGCCCACCTGGGATTGTGCCCCACATTTCTCACATTGACTTTTTTGGCCAGATCATTCCCTAAAGACCTTTGAAAGGCCCCAACCACCTATCTTATCTTCATTTTTCGTCTAAACTCCTTTCGATTTGAAGAACACTCCAAACCAAACCCTAACCCTAGGTGCTCCACTATATACTATAAATTCATCACTTTGTACACCATTTACATAGGTTGTGTAAGACTTTTAGGGGGGCTATATTTGAAAATCCAAACAAGAGTAGAGTGAATGTGAAAAAGGCTATAGTTTTTTGCTATCGGTAAGAGAAGATATTCTATAATTCTTTGTGAAAGGAGACTAGACAATCCTATAAGAGAGAGAGATTGAAACTTTCCCCTTCATTGAGATAAGAAGGGTTGTCTTCCCGCCTCGACAATGGTCAATCAAGATATACATGCGGATCAGCAACAATGTGATCCATTCTCTCCCTCCCTACCTTTCTAACCCCTCAATGGTGTGAGGATATGACCATTTGAGGTTGATGATAACCAATATAATTTTTATGTTACTTCATTTTATATTGCTATTCTTATATCTCCCCCTTCTCCATTCCCCCCTTTACATTCCATAAGTGGTATGAGGACATGAGCATTTGGGTTTCATAATCACCTATATAAATCTTGTTATCTCTAACACATAATTTGCAAGTGATATTTTCTCATTATTTTCATTATATTTGTACACACAAACCATTTTCTAAATAAAACAAAATGTCATAACCTTTTCAAGATATATATGCAATGAGGGCATCGTGGGGTGCATAATATCCTAACAACTTCCCCATGAATAACTTGGCACCTTATCCTTTTCTCTAATTTTTCAAGTTTTCTTTGTCAACTCAATTTTCCAAAGTGCATCGTCATGGGTTTACTCATATGTATGCACATTTTAGGCAACGACTCTATTTCCCTAACCCTTGCATAGGAGTCCATCCCTGGATATCCCTTGAACACTGAAACCACACCATCTAGCCACAATTTATAGAAATTGGGCATAAGGGTAAAGAACACATATTTGTATTTATTTATTGTTCTTTTAACATGTAGAACCTAATCTAGGATTTTTTTTGTATGATAGAATGAAATAGAAATGTCATAATGGATTATATATATTTTAGCATTAGATTGCTCATGTATGAATTTGAGGCATCGGTATGTCCAAGATTGTGCTAATTTTGCAGTAGTAATGTCCAAGTTTGCTCTAATTTTGCGGTAGTAAAATAAATGCCAAAAAATGTTTAAATGACTTGGTTTATTAATTATGAATTTGAGTTCTGATATAGTAGAATTCTATGGCATCAGTGTTTCCATGAATTTACTATGTGCATATACTCTTGGTATGTCGGCATGTGAATGATTTATAACATATATCCCTTTAATTCAATGTACATTCTTGTTATTTTGTATATGTTGTGATCCACTTAACAAATCATATCAGGGTTATCTTGGTCACTTGGTGGATTTTGTTTAACTCGGTCAATATCTCACACTCTACTGAACAAAAATTTTGGTAACCATATTGATTACGAGGATAGAGAGACTATAGGAGAGTCATGCCACCCAAGGTTATTGAAAGAGTATTTCCTATGGATTTATTCAGTCTTGGTTCTTGTCTATTCTAGGTCTCCTAGTGTAGGAAATGAAATATTCTAATAGTAAAGAGCTAATGCAATGCAGTCTCTCTTCTTGTATATTATTTATCGTCAAATTCTTCATGTGTCTGAACATGTTGAAAATATCAAGTGATTAATAAACAATACTTCTTGTTTACATAAGTATTGAAAGTATATGTGAAAATATCATTATGCATGTGTTCTAAATTGTAAAAATAAAACAAAAAAAGTGCAGACATGTTTGAGTTAGCCAGTATGTTCACCTGATATCCTAATCATGTGTTCTTATTATGAATGCATATTCATCCTAGTTTTAGTTGTATTTTTAGCTTAATATTGCATCCAATTATGTCATTTCACTTCAAAACTAGCTTGTATTCAGGTTCTCTTAACTTTATGATAGTTTATAATGTTTTGATTCAAATTCTTAGTTTTCATGGAAGCCTTGAGCTTCATTGCATGGTAGGAGTGTAGGAGGCAATGGTCTCGTTAACTGACTAGTTGAGGTAGGAGTGTAGGATATGGTGGGTTTGCAATCTACACAACATCAGTTTACATTATGCACTCCTTCCTTTACTTGACAACCAAGGAAGCCCACTGCCCACTACTATTGGTTGCCTACTAACGGTCAGACCATGTTTGAATATTGAAGGAACCTTCACACCTAACCTTCTTGTGGTTCTCCAGTACACCTTCCAATGGGACCCTTGTGCACGACAACCAATGGTAGTTCAGCCACTGTCTTCTGACGGCAGTTCGACACTCAACAATTGAAGGATTTCCTACACTCCCCTTCATATGGACGGATGGCATCTTCCTACCAATGTAATCCTTGGACCATCTTCTGATGGACATTCTACATTGCCTTCCAAAAGGCTTCCTACACTTTCCAATTGAAGGTTGTTCTCCATCATCAATCAAAGATTTCCCTGCCTTCTTATGGTCCACCTAACTATTCTCCTACTGAACGAGTTATTGAATGTTGCATGACTCCTCATTTACTGATGGAGTTATTGCAGATTATGTACCCTTCATCTTCCTTGCCCCAACTCCTTCTCTTTAGATCCATGAAGGTTGAAGCCTTAACTTCCAGGAAGCTGGGAGGGTTCCAAGACCTTGCCTCCACCTATAAATAGAAGACAAATACCTACAAATAGTGCATCCTCCATTGACGTCGCTAGGCTACTGCTACTTCCACTCACCTTTGACCTTCAACCTCCTTAAACCATTTCCATTGGTTTGTGAATGCCAACCAAAGAGCTTCCACCTCCGCCAAGGCTTGTAGCTTCTCTCCTCAAAGGAGATTTTGAAGAATGATGCCTTCGACCATTGATTAATGACCTTAACCTATGTCAACATGTTGCTCCCTTGTTAATAGTTGTAGATCCAGCCCACATGGAAGAACAGTGATCCCATTCCATCCCTGACAAACGTCTAGGGGTGTCCTTGCATGTTCGAGAATTCCATTTTTTAATAGTTAATGCCCTCATCTTAAAGTGTAAATAGCTACTTCTACAGACACAGAGGTGACTCCTGCTTCTTCTGTGATCATGGACTTCTTTCTATCTTTACTTGTTGTTTCCATTACTACTACCATGATCGAGAAATCCATTTTCTAGGGTGTGGGGAATAGCCCCCTACCCAATTTTGCTTTTCTTATTGCAACTACTATTGTATGAACAATTAGATGTTTAGAAAGTCATTTTATGCCTGTATTTTGTTATGATCACTAGGTTTACATGTTTATCATGATCTTGGATGTAGAGAATTTTGAACCCAAGATCTAGGATATTAATTGATTCTAGTAAAACCCTTGATGAGAATTTCATATAGGTGTTTTTCAAGATAATAGGTGTATGATCTCCAAGTAACACAATGGAGAGCTTATAATGATATCTGTAAGAGTTTTAACCCTAACACCAAAAGAGGTATTTTCCTAGACTCAACATATATATGTTAATACTAAATCAGATATAGAGAGAGAGTGAATGATAGGTAGTGATGGTGAAACCCATTCCATCCTAGTGTTTCCATCCATTGATAAATCTAGAATTTAATCTTGTATTCTATCATTTTCAATTAGTGTAATCAACAACCATCAACCTTTTATGATAAATACTAGTTCTGGTGTGATTACCTTGATTAGTTAATTCTCAAATATATTGTCCCTTGGATTTGATCATGAACTATACTACAATATGATCCATTTGTTTGTGGGTGGTGATTATTGTATATTAGATAAGATAAACTCTAGGGGTTTCACCCCTACTGAATATGCCCGCACAGTAAAAGTCATGTCAGTCTATCAAGAGGTTATGGGAAAATTGGGATCTAACAACTTTACATCAGACGTTAGCATGAGTCATTAGGGACCATTACATTAGTTAGGCATAGATATAAGTGTCAAAGTTAGGAGGTGCTCTGGAAGTCGATTTGATAAATTTGAGCATTTGCATACCCTTGACCAGTAGTTAAATACTTGAATCAACCAATAACAAGAAATTTTTGTATATTGTTGGTATGGTCTGGCCAAGTAAGTGGTAGTGTAATGAATGGTCCCCAATAGTGGGACCACTCCTTAATTTTATTTCAAAAAATAACCACAAATCCCCAACATCCATTCACAAATGATTAAAGAAAATTGATGTATATTAACTCCCTACAATTGTAAGGAACATAGAGCATATATAGTTTTAGTAGCAGGGATAAAATAATATATTAGAAACTTTAAACATTGTTCAACATCTTTGTCCAAGATGGACATAAGGGAAAACACAAGTGACTACTAAAAATAGATAGATCAAACGCAGAAGGAAACCTAAGAAGCTCATAACTCTCTCCACAAACTACTCATATACAAGCTCTTCAAATCCTAGATCCTTAGTAGGAAGCTCGACCTTTGGGTGGAAGGGGACAACATCCAAAAAATAGAAAACAAAAAGGGTCACTAGTCAGAAGTACCGGTACATGTTCAATATTTAAATATTTGGGCATTAAAAGGATGTAAGTATAAAATCAAGGGTGTGTCCAATCAAAAGTAGTCTATATTGTTTGGTTAAATTCAAAAGAATTAAAAAAGGGATTGCAACAACATATTGAGGCATTCATATGAATTAAATGAACATTCTTGTCATTTTTAGAAATTCAACAAACAATCATAAATAAAGAAATGTGTGAGTTTACAACAAAGACTAGTATAATCTAAAAAGTAGGGTTGGAACCCATATATTCCAAACCAAGGGTAGGATGACTAAAACCTCAGTGCCAAATAAATATAGACTGACACAAGGACTAAAACCTTACTTCCTGATTGGAGTACCATATCAATGCCTTAAATATAAAGTATGACATGAGGATTAAAATCTCAGTGCCTGGTAGGAGGACTAAAACCCACTACCTAAAAGTATGGTTTATCCATCTAGATATGGCATAAAGAGAATAGTGATTTATGATCTATCATTGTTAGTAATCTAGTATATACATGTTTATGTCTATCTATGTATGTTATGGAGTTGTATGACCAAGACATTATACTATCCTCACTACTCAAGGTATTAATCAAAATATCATCGTCATTCACTAGTACATTTTTGTCCTCTTATTTCAATTTCCTTAACATGGTTTCTACAAGAAACCAACATTACAGGCCTATAGTGTCAATTGGTATGACACAAACCTCAGTACTAGTCAAGTCTTATCGATTATTAAAAAATACAAATACCACTTTTTTTTAGCGTCCTTTATGAAGAACTGGCATCTAAAATAGCCTGTCAAATTTACTTTTTCTGAGGAAAAATTTGATATATTCCTATTTTGTTGTTTTAAAAACACGACAAAGCCCTTCCTTCAAAATAAAATTTGTCTTCAAAAAGGTTATGTCGTCAGTTTCACTCCAAAAAAATAACTTTGTAGATCACGACAACTATGAATTTGTTTACCTCCAACAAAAGGTGGTGTCCATTTTGTGCACGATAACTAATGTAATAGTGTTCCCGCCATCTGTCCCACAAAAAATATATTTATCCCAAAATTTGGTTATGTCATTGGTTATTTTCATGAAACGGATGACACAGGTCTCAGCAAGATTGGAAATTTTTAATAGGGATAAGTACATGTGGCGTCAGTTTTGTGTTGGATAACCAGTGGCATAGATAGAGATATGATGTCAGTTTTCCCCTTCAATGGATGGCTAAAGTATTAGAGAGGTTGTCTTTTTTTATTAGCAATAAGCACATTATGATGTCACTTTTTTGGTGGATAACTGACGACATAGATGGAGATATGATGTCAGTTTTTCCCAAAAAATAATGACTAAAGTCTTAGCAAGGTTGCATTTTTTTATTAGGAATAAGTAAATGTGGCATCAGTTTTTTGTTGGGTAACCAACGGCAAAGATGGAGCTATGATGTTGGTTTTCCCCATGCAATCTACAACTAACGTCTTAGTTGTTGGTTTTTTGTAACAACCGATGCCTAAGTTCCACTTAACTACACCTGTAAAACCCCCATTCTTTGTTTCATAATGTGATTTGGTCTTTCTTCCCCCTGCCAAAACCCCTCTACGACTGCTCCCATGATTCCTTGTCCTCCATTTATCACCCCTCTAGTGCTGCTCCAGAGCCCTCAATGACACTGGTGCTCTTTGTGCTCCTATGCCAACACTCCTCTTATTCCTGTGATGATGTTCTTGTTGATGCCTCTATCATTGTAACCACTACCACTATTTCTGGAGCTTTCATTGGCACTCCTCCTTCTCCTCAGCCCTTGTCATTGCATACTTAGTTTCTAGAAGAAGAGGTATCTCCTCCACCTTCCCCCTTCTCCCTCTCCTCCTCATTCCCCTTTCATCCTTCCCCCTCTCCTCCTTCTCCTTCTTGATTTCTTCACAACTAAAAAAATTTTTTTGGTGAATGTTAGTATGGATAAATAAGTATATTATTTGGTATGAAAATTATGTTGAATCTTCCTTTATAATCTATGTTAAATGCATTGTTTATTGTTAGCAATTTGAATGTTGGTATTGATAAATAAGTGCATTATTTGGTATGAAAATTGTGATGAATCTTTGTTTATTTTCTATGTTAAGTTCCTTGTTTATTGTTAGCAATTCAAATTCTAGTAGGGATAAATAATCACAACTTGGAACTAATAAAATTAAGTTGATATGGATTGCTTTAAATTAACTTAACTTACATAAAAATTGATATAAATTTACTAAATTAACCCTAAACTTCTAAACTATAAACCCAATTTTGTAAACCCTAACCCCTATAGTCCGTTGGCCTAGAAACTCATCCGAGATTTACTCATTAGGAGTAAACTTGTATAGTCCCCAATTTGGGACTATTCGTGAACACTTGATCTCTCTTAGGATGTAAGTGTGCAATGTGTGTTCAATTTCAATAAATTTTCAATAACTTCAGGAACTGTGGGGAAATGGTGGAAAAATTTCTTGAAATGAAGTACTCATTATACACTTACTAGTGAGATTAAGTGCTCAAGAATGGGATAGGTATTACACATTCATCAATGGGAATGCTAATAAATGATTAGGATTCAATTCAAACATTTTTTTTTAAAATTAACTTATTAGCTAACACTTGATTTAATATTTATCTCCCATATGATCATATAAATGATTGATCATGGATGTCCAATACGAATCATTGTATTTTGAACTTTATTAATGGTCTAAGTCAGTTTATAAGATTTTTAGAGAAACATAGGGACCTAGAGATAGGTTCTATTGCCCATGTAAGGGAATTTTAGAAACAACTTGAAAGTTATCACTGTTGATTTAATCACAAGTCATGTCATGTGCAATGGGATTGTACAGGGTTATAAAAAATGCTATTGGCATGGAGAAATTCCTACTATGTGATCAGTAGATGTCAATAGAAGTACTTTCATTGAAGAAGAAATTGTCGATGATGATGTATATGTGAACAAACCAATTCTTATAGACATGGTTTATGTGATGCTTATAATTGTGGGATATATCTTATGGATCCACCTTCCTTACTTAGAAAAATTGTACATGATGTTGAGAGACTGTTATACTTAGTTTGTACTAAGTTTATGAAGCTGAGCATTGTATAGAGATTGCATACTCTGAAGGCTAATAATAGATGGAGTGATAAAAGCTTCACGCTCAATTGTCTTTGTTGAAAGAAATTCTTCCTGAAGTCAACGAGCTTCCAATCTCAACATATGAGTTAAAGAAAATATTGTGCCTAGTGGGACTGGAGGCTAAGAAGATACGTGCATGCCCATATGATTGTGTGTTATTTCAAATGGACTATATTGATTTGAAGGATTGTCCAAAATATGGGGCATCAAGGTATAAAATGATGACTTTAGGTAAGTTAAAAATTAGCTCTCATGCCAAGGTGAGGTGGTATATACCTATAATACCACAATATCAACGTTTTATGCCATAGCATGGATGTGGTAGAATTTGTCTTGGCATGGAGGGGCAAAGAAAAATAATGATGGGATCATACAACATGTGTTTGATTCCCTCAAAGTGGAAGAAAATTGATTTATTATACTCTAAATTTGGTGAAGAAGTCGGGAATATAACACTTGAGATTTGTACCGATTAGATGACTCCATGCATCACATTAAGCATCCAGCATAGTACTTGGTCTATTATGATTTCTATATACAATCTTCCTCCCTGGTTGTGTATAAAAAAATAAGTATGTCATGTTGTCCTTGTTGATATCGGGCCCCAAATAGTCTGGCAATGATATTGATGTTTTTCTTGAACATCTAATTGATTACTTAAAGAAACTCTAGGGAGAAGGTGTGATGACCTATGATGCTTTACATAGGGAGACATTCTATTTGCATGCTATCATTAGTTTGCACTATTAATGACTTCTAACATATGGGAATTTTTCTAGATACACCATAAAAGGATACAAAGTATGCCATATATGTGAGGGGTACACTGATTCAATGCAATATAACATGGCTGCAAGACTATCATTCTTGGTCATCGAAGGTTTCTTCCAAAATTACATCCTTACTGAAGGTTGCACAAAGCATTCAATGGATCAACTGAGGAACAGAGTGCCCCTAGACCTATATCAAGGGAGATGATTTATGAAAGAGTAAAAGACTTTGTCAATGCATTTGGTAAGAGGTCACAATGTACTATTCCCACAAAGAGGAAAAAATACTTATTCAAAAAGAGGTCAATATTCTAGGATCTTCCTTATAGGAGTTCTTGGGAAGTTAGGCATTGTATTGATGTCATGCATGTTGAGATAAATATTTGTGATAGCATCATTGGTACTCGATTAAATGTACTTGGCTATCCTAAAAATGGCATCAAATCCATAATGGGCATGTATGAAATGTTTTAAGGAAAGAATTAACATTAGAAGTTAGTAGTGATCCAAAAACATATATAACTCCTAGTTGTTACACATTGTCTAGACAGGAGAAGAAAACTTTTGTGATTGCTTGCTTAATGTTAAGGTACCACAGGGACACTCTTTTATTATTTGTAGATTGGTGTCAATGAAGGATATGAAGCTAAAAGATCATAAATCTCATTATTGTCACACTCTAATGTAGTCAATATTGCATGTGTCTATTCGATCTATACTGTTGAAGCATGTAAGATTTGAAATCATCAAGCATTTTTCTTCTTCAACACTCTACGCATCAAACTTATTGATCCTGAGAATCTTGATAAGTTGCAAAGAGAAGTGACCATTACCCTGTGCCAGGTTGAGATGTGTTTTTGTGACATCCCCAGATTTTTTTGAAACTTAATCTAATGTGTGACGTCCATATTGAAACCTCACCTCAGTGAGAATCCCAATTTAAACACCCCACACTAGGCTAAAAAGAAGAAAATCAAGGGAGTCAGAAGGAAATAATTAATAGCACATGTACATGAACAATAATAAAACCATACACACATGTTCACCATTCAACATATAATTACAACATGAATTGTTACAACATTAGATATTACATATTGAACAGAAAACTATACATATACATGTACTACATTCTAAAACAACAGGACCTTAAGACAACAGGTCCACCTGTACATCAGCTCGCCACAACTCTCAACTATCCTGGATCTTCAAGAGCATAACACAACCTAAACAAAAGATTACATGTGGTACACGTCAGCACAATATTCAAGAATATTGTACTGAGTACGCCTACATGTCTTTTATATACCTCTCATCATATCTTGGCAATAAGATAAAACTAATACTTGGCAATAATAAAAGAAATATAACAAAAGGCATATACTCGAACAAAGATGTTTATCAACAAAAGAGAACACATATTTTAAGCATATTTTCCATTATATCATCCATGCATTTACTACCTAAGAGTTGAATGCATTAAGGCCTTTATGATCTAGTACCAAAGAGTTGGATCATTTCACAATGTGATCTACTACCAAAGAGTTGGATCACTTCCAAGTACTTTACTACCAAAGAGTTCAAGTACTTGTTTTCCATCACTTTACTACCAAAGAGTTGAAGTGCTTAGATATAATGGAATAGATATATTATGTTTCATGTGTTCATAGCAATAAGTATGGAAGATCATGCAACATATCATACAAGTACAATCATTTCATCCAATATCATATGCCAAGTATTTTACTAGACTTATAACACAAGCATATTGCATAATAAGCCAAGTAAGAGGTAATGGCGTACCTTCCAAAGAGATATTCTAAACCACATTCTTGATATCATCTATACCCTTGTCAAACCTGATTAAGACAAGATCATATATCACCATCAGGTTCTCATCATCTTACATCTCGTCTTAACCCTAAACGTGTCCATTTTACGGTTTAGCTTATTTCATTAGGATGTGTGCATCATTACTTGCATTCTTGTCTTAGATTTATCTTACTGATGTCATTTTCTAGATTATGGTTCATTATCTGAACATTAGGTTCCATATACTTTTTGTGCACATATGAACCCTAGGTTACATCATTCACCAAGATTATGGTTTCATAACATGTATTAATGGCCATCTTCATATAACTTAAATTTTGTGTATGAAACTGATCTCATATTTACATAATATCTTCCAGATACTGATATGAGGGTTTTCAATAAATCTTATCATTTATTAAGCATGCATGCATTTATTACATTTCATTTAGTGTTAAAAGCCCTAAATGGCAACATTAAGCAAATTACATAATTTCGTGCATCAACATCATGATTGCAGACCTTATATGGACTAAAAACATGATTTATGATTTATAAACAAGTTTTCATAATTTTATGCCATCATTTACTATTTATAATAAATGGTATAAACATTATACAACTTACACGATATTCCTAACATTAGTGCATCAAAACACTGATTTTATGGTATCAGGTTATTCTACTCATTTTTCTAAGAATTTCAGTACTTTGTTTGTATTTTTCAAATAAACGACCTATTTTCTATGAATTATCTAGGATTTCAGTATTTTCTGGGATTTACCTTTTCCTAGCCAATAAGGAGGCGTCACGTGTCCACTCTGAGGACGTGGCTCTTGTCTCCTCTGCCCACATTGAGCCGGCCGACCCTTCTTGGTTTGGACCCAGTTCAACCCATCTCCTCTTTGTCTTGTGTCTCCGCTCGATCTCGTTTCCAAGGAACTCTATTTTCACATAGCACCGCCACGGTACTCCTCTCCGACGAGTCCACGAGCGTGCTCCAGCACCGATGATCAGATCTAAATGCCTCCATATGCTTTGGCGACATCTTCTCAACATCGTCGGCCACTCTCCCTCTAGCTCGCAGTTCCAGGTCGCTAGGTCCTGCAGCTACCGGCGAGGGCGCCGCCAAGGTTGGGTCCCACTCTGGTGTGGAATCGACAATGCCATAGTGCTCCTTGCTATTTTCTAGGGCTTCTACTAGCTCTGTCCACGCCTCCCTGAGCTCGCCGGCCACTCTGCTTCGCTAGTGAGGGTCCCTTCTTCCTCCGCCATATGCTCACCGGCACCAGCCACTCTGGCAGGAAGATGGAAAGGGAAAGAAGGCTTCGTCGCTTTGAGGCTTGCATCTCAAGCATCAAGGAGCTTCAATTTATGTGTAGGAACCTAGACAGCCTCTTATATTCCTCCAGTCTCCTCTTCTTCATTGCCCCTTCTGTCTCTCCAATCCACCTACAACTATCGATGGAGAAACAACTGCCAGGGGGTGGTCATACACTCTTCTCTCTCAACTGGATGACTCCAGTAAAGGGTCGATGGACAAGTCTTGGAGTGCCTAACAAAGTCGGGTGGCCAACTGCCCACTTCATTTCCCCTCTAGGCCATGATCATCCACAACCGGCTATCCATATTTCTGTTCCAGTTTCCCATGATGTCCTGACTATGCGATCTTGAAGACAAGATTTAGACAGCCCATTCCGACCCATCCAACGGCCACCGAGATGCCATGATATGAATTCCTAGTTTATTCAAGTCTGGGGCGCGTGACACCCTGATAGATCGGCAACTTAGGCTATATAATCCAGATTCTATTAATAACCTATATCAGTATGCACATTATTTCATCATTTTCAAACCCAAATTATTTCTTCCAGGAATATCCAAATGCCACCAAATTTTAACCACAGCTTCTTTACCTCTCGAGATATCTTCTACTCAAAATTTGTGACCAAACTCCTCTATTAGACCATTCAATTAAATTCCTCAAAAAGGCATAAACTTATGGATCTTAATCATTATATAAATCTCAATCAACATTCCAACTTTACTAAAACACTTGGAACTCTCATTATAAATCAAGATATGGACTCTAATATGTTGTTAGAGATTTATGGATTTCAAAAATCTACTCCATCACATCCTACACACCTTAAAAGAAATTTCGTCCTCAAAATTAAGCCCAAACAAAATCTAGTCTTTCACATCATATACAACTTAAAGGAACTTTCGTCCTTGAAAGTAAACCATACACTTACTCCAAGTCAAACAAAGAGATATTCATCCATATGTAGGGCACCACTCAAGATGAAACATATACACAAACAGAAGCCCCAAGATTATATCCAACCACTATTAGGAGGTTTTAAAACATCTAAGGTGAAACACCCCTTCATAGAAGGCTCAACAAGGGTTTAGAAACTCTGATTATGTCATGACATGTCTCATATGTTAGGGTTGCATCCTTATCTGTACCCATGCATAAGGGTTCCCAAATCATATTAACATGTTCTAAAGGAGTTAACTAATGTTAACCCATATATCAGGGTGTCATCAACATTTTGTTTAGCTCATTGTTAGAACATGTTCATCATTAACATATGCCTTTTAGGAGGGATTTTACTAAGTTAATCCACTTTATTCATATAGATCATATCAAGGTGTCATAAACGTTATGTTGTGCTAACTATCAATGCTATTTTTTTCAAAGCACTAAGATTAACACCTCGTGTAACATGTTCATTCATATGATCTTATTTCATTGTTCATAATAAATTGCATGTCACTACCCTCAAGTATGGGTTAGGGAACCTCAATTGGACTTGTTGATGTATGTTGATAAGCCACTCACATAAGTTTGTTTAGCACAACCATAGAGTTGAGTGAGTATCTCATATACATAAACTTTATCTTTCCTCTCTGATCTAGGGTTATTGGGTATACCTCATTGGCACTAATCGATTGCTTTACTAGCTCCAGCCACATAAGCACAACCCAAAACATGTTATGACATTCTCTTCATAGGTCTTTACCCAAGAGATATGTTTACCCAAAACTCTCTATATACACCGCTAGATTCCTATGTGGGAAACCACCAACCTGAGCATGAGGCTTCACAGATACTAAGATAGCTACCTCCTCCAGGGTCTTGGGCTCTCTCCCTCACCCAGATGGCAGGTTCTCATATTCATGTTCACATGTTCATATAACCAGCCTCTCGTTGACTCTAGGGTTTGGTCCTCCCAAGGAAATCTATGGTTTAGCAAGACTATAGGAATCATGCATTAGGCAACTCAACTCATTCACTCAGGAGTATTCTAGTTTAGGACATATAATATCACATATTTCTCATATTTCTCATATCATGGGGTCTAGGTTCTTTGACCTTCTCCCCGTGGGTCTCGCTCTCTCTTGAGCTAACCCCAAAATTGGTCCTAACACTAGAGGCCCTCCTTTGTAAAAGATCTTGAGGATCATGCTGACTCACAACCATGTCTCATCTTAACATATCTTATCTCACAAAATCCTAGTTACTTGCATCATCAAAGCTTATATGAAATCCTGAAAACTGAACTTAAGTCCTCAAAGACAACATAGATCATCATAACCATTTTATGTCATATCTATCCAACTTAGATCATCATCTGATCTTATTCTATCTATCACATATTCCAAACAAGGCTCTAGACATCTAATCTAGAACTACTCTCTCATCTAGACTAATGTCATTCACTTTCACTTAGGTTACATGACCATATCCTACTCGTACTTGTGTGGGGACACATTTTTGTAATACATATATAATAAAATATTATATAGTTTTTCTCTGATAAAACAAGTGTCAGAGAAAACTACCAAGGTTCGATCTGATTGGAATCAGAAACCAAATCCAGAAAACGAGTGTCCCACACAAAGTAGAGAGTCCAGTGTCATGAAAACTAATGAAAAAGGTGAGAACATGGTGTAGACTAGCATAGCTACTCTAGACAACGAGCGCCATATGTCTAGGGTTTCTCTTCCCTTGATGCACGTCATTTCCAAATAGTACAACATCCCATACCACTGTACTATAAGGAAAGAATGACATCTAAGGACTTGCTATACAACAAGCACTAGTGTAGGCCTAGTTCTCAGACATATAGGTGCTAACCTAGAGGCTAGGGCAGATCTAGTCTCTAACAGATGACTAATCTAACCCTAAAGATATTTTTAAGTTCAAGGTTCTTTAGTTTTGAGTTGCATAATGAGAAAATGTCAGGCTTTGCTATTGTTCATGCTCTGATACCACCTGTGACATCCCCAGATTTTTTTGAAACTTAATCTAATGTGTGACGTCCAAACTAAAACCTCACCTTAGCGAGAATCCCAATTTAAACACCCCACACTAGGCTAAGAAGAATAAAATCAAGGGAGTCAGAAGGAAATAATTAGTAGCACATGTACATGAACAATAATAAAACCATACACACATGTTCACCATTCAACATATAATTACAACATGAATTGTTACAACATTTGATATTACGTATTGAATAGCAAACTATACATATACATGTACTACATTCTAAAACAACAGGATCTTAAGACAATAGGTCCACCTGTACGTCAGCTCGCCAAAGCTCTCAACTATCCTGGATCTTCAAGAGCATAACCACAACCTAAACAAAGGATTACATGCGGTACACGTCATCACAATATTAAATAATATTGTACTGAGTACACCTACGTGTCTTTTATATACCTCTCATCATATCTTAGAAATAAGATAAAACTAATACTTGATAGTAACAAAAGAAATATAACAAAAGGCATATACTCAAACAAAGATGCTTATCAACAAAAGAGAACACATATTTTAAGCATATTTTCCATTATATCATCCATGCATTTACTACCTGAGAGTCGAATGCATTAAGGCCTTTATGATCTACTACTAAAGAGTTGGATCATTTCACAATGTGATCTACTACCAAAGAGTTGGATCACTTCCAAGTACTTTACTACCAAAGAGTTGAAGTACTTGTTTTCCAACACTTTAGTACCAAAGAGTTAAAGTGCTTAGATATAATGGAATAGATATATTATGTTTCATGTGTTCATAGCAATAAGTATGGAAGATCATGCAACATATCATACAAGGAAAATCATTTCATCCAATATCATATGACAAGTATTTTACTACACATATAACACAAGCATATTGCATAATAAGCCAAGTAAGAGGTAATGGCGTACCTTCCAAAGAGATATTCTAAACCACATTCCTGATATCATCTATACCCTTGTCAAACCTGATTAAGACAAGATCATATATCACCATCATGTTCTCATCATCTTACATCTCGTCTTAACCCCAAACGTGTCCATTTTAGGGTTTAGCTTATTTCATTAGGATGTGTGCATCATTACTTGCATTCTTGTCTTAGATTTATCTTACTGATGTCATTTTCTAGATTATGGTTCATTATCTGAACATTAGGTTCCATATCCTTTTTGTGCACATATTAACCCTAGGTTACATCATTAACCAAGATTATGGTTTCATAACATGTATTAATGGCCATCTTCATATAACTTGAATTTTGTGTATGAAACTGATCTCATATTTAAATAATATCTTCTAGATACTGATATGAGGGTTTTCAATAAATCTTATCATTTATTGAGCATGCATGCATTTATTACATTTCATTTAGTGTTAAAAGCCCTAAATGGAAACATTAAGCAAATTACATAATTTCGTGCATCAACATCATGATTGCTGACCTTATATGGACTAAAAACATGATTTATGATTTATAAATAAGTTCTCATAATTTTAGGCCATCATTTACTATTTATAACAAACGATATAAGCATTATACAACTTACACAATATTCCTAACATTAGTGCATCAAAACACTGATTTTATGGTATCATGTTATTCTACTCATTTTTCTAAGAATTTCGGTACTTTGTATGCATTTTTCACATAAATGAGCTATTTTCTATGAATTATCCAAGATTTCAATATTTTCTGGGATTTACCTTTTCCTAGCCAATAAGGAGGTGACACGTGTCCACTCTGAAGTGGAGGCTCTTTGCTCCTCTTCCCATGCTGAGTCGGCCGACCCTTCTTGGTTTGGACCCGGTTCAGCCCCTCTCCTCTCTATCTTGTGTCTCCGCTCGATCTCGTTCATGAGTTCTGCGGAACTCTATTTTCATAGAGCGTCACTGTGGTACTCCTCTCCGACGAGTCCACGAGCGTGCCCCAGCACCGATGATCAGATCTAAATGCCTCCAGATGCTTTGGCGACATCTTATCAACGTCGTCAGTCACTCTCTCTCTAGCTCGCGGTTCCAGGTCGCTAGGTCCTGCAGCTACCAGTGAGGGTGCTGCCACGGCTGGGTCACACTCCAGCGTGGAATCGACAGTGTCGTAGCGCTCCTTGCCATTTTCTAGGGCTTCTACTAGCTCCGTCCACACCTCCCCGAGCTCCCCGGCCACTCTGCTTCACTACTGACACTACAACAGAATTGGCTTATAAAGTCACTTTTCAAGGTGTCGGTTGTATAAATAAACCGACACCTAAACTCTACAGTGTCGGTTGATAACATAAACCGACATCCAATCCATGAAGGGCGACCAGACACGAGTACCGCTTTTATTAAGTGTCGGTTACTTAATAAAAAACCGACACCTAAAATTAACCGCCAAATCCAAAATTTCCAGTGAAAAAAATTACCTCCAAAATTTGACATATGGCGTCGGTTGATAAATAAAAAACCGACGACTAAAGGTTATTCGCGAGACAGAAATTGGGCACATTTTGGTCGTCGGTTTTACTACAACTACCGACACTTATGAGTTTTCCCGCGCTGTCCGCGGGGAATTTTTCACACCCTTTAAGCGTCGGTTTGAAGTAGAAACTGACGACTATGATCATAAATCGAGAACGATTTTTTTAATCGGCATATGAATATAGACGTCAGTTGTTTTGTAGCTTAAAACCAATGACTATAATCAAGTATTGGTGTCGGTTGTTGTTCAGAACCGACACTATTAGTGTTAGTTGTCGGTTGTTTTGAATAACTGACGCCTAAGGTACAGTTAATAGCCCCGCAAACAGAACTTTTCCCCATTGTTCTCTGTTTCATTGCGACTCTAGCTGCTAGGTCTGGCGATTCTGCTCCCTGTTGTCGCCACCGTCGTTGCCCCGGCTGCCGTTGCTCCCCCACACCACCACCACTCACCGCCGCTCCTGCTGCTCTCCTTCCACCGGCGCTTCTCCTCTCCTTGCAGCCACCCCCGCCGGTGGCTGTTGTGCTCTCCTCGCCGCCTTCGTCGCCGCTCGTCTTCTCTCCTCGCCGCCGGCACCGGCTACCAGCTGCTGCTAGGTCTTGCTCCAGCCGCTGCTCTCCTCTACCCTCAAGGTATGCCCGCCCTGCCTTCTTCCTTCTTCCTCTGCTCTGGCGGCTGCTTGGGCGGTGCCAAGGCACACCCAAGCAGCTGCTGGGCATTTTTTTTATTTTTCTTAAATTTATTTACTTATTTGTGTTTAGGGTTTAGGTACTGATTTGGTTAGAACATTCTATTGCAAAATTGAAATGATTATTGATGATAATCTACAATGTAGTCAGATTACTATACTGAAAGGTAGTTACTAATGTTATAGCCTAGAGTTCTCCTGATTTCTTGAGAATTCTGCATCATGCCATGTACACACATTCACAAACTGGGTTTTCTTAGGATCCATTTGCAATGGTTTTGGTCCAACATTTTGGTAGATATTGAGTATATTGAGAATGGTTTCATTTGCAATGGTTACTAGTTTCATTGTTGAGTATATTGAGAATTCTAATCACCCTTCTTGCTTAATGATGAACTATAATGCACACATGTGACATGCTTGGAATGTAAATGATGAACTTTACCCTAAATTGCCAATCATGCTTTTAAAGACATCAATAATCACCCTAACTTGAAGAACTAGGATTGTAGGTATAAGAATGACAACACATGTATTTGTTGGCCTAGAAACTCGTCCAAGATTTACTCATTAGGTGTAATCTTGGATAGTCCCCAGTTTGGGACTGTTCTTGAACACCTAATCTCACTTAGGATGTAAGTGTATAATGTGTATTGGGTTTTCGAGAAAATTTCGGTAGCATTTCCCCGTTTGTTCTCTAAGTACATATGTACTTGGAGAATAGCGGGGAAATGCTGCCGAAATTTTATGGAAAACCCAATACACGTTATACACTTACTAGTGAGATTAGGTGTTCAAGAATGGGATAGGTGGTACACATTTATTATATATAAGAATGACAGCACATGTATTTGTTGGCCTAGAAACCCGTCCAAGATTTACTCATTAGGAGTAAATCTTGGATAGTCCCCGGTTTGGGACTGTTCTTGAACACCTAATCTCACTTAGGATGTAAGTGTATAATGTGTATTGGGTTTTCGAGAAAATTTCGGTAGCATTTCCCCGTTTGTTCTCTAAGTACATATGTACTTGGAGAACAGTGGGGAAATGCTGCCAAAATTTTCTAGAAAACCCAATACACATTATACACTTACTAATGAGATTAGGTGTTCAAGAATGGGATAGGTGGTACACATTTATTATATATAAGAATGACAGCACATGTATTTGTTGGCCTAGAAACCCGTCCAAGATTTACTCATTAGGAGTAAATCTTGGATAGTCCCCGGTTTGGGACTGTTCTTGAACACCTAATCTCACTTAGGATGTAAGTGTATAATGTGTATTGGGTTTTCGAGAAAATTTCGGTAGCATTTCCCCGTTTGTTCTCTAAGTACATATGTACTTGGAGAACAGTGGGGAAATGCTGCCAAAATTTTCTAGAAAACCCAATACACATTATACACTTACTAATGAGATTAGGTGTTCAAGAATGGGATAGGTGGTACACATTTATTATATATAAGAATGACATCACATGTATATTTGATTGTAATATATACTTGTTTTCTCTTTGATCATAGAATGGATAGATCATGGATGTCCATTCGCAATCGCTGCACCCCAGAGTTTATTTCTGGTCTTGACCAATTTATTAGATTTGTCGAGGAACATAGGAAACAACCTGGAGATAGGTTCTACTGTCCATGTAGGCATTGTGATAACAACTTGAAAGTCAGCACTGGTGACGAAATCAAAAGTCATGTCATGTGCAACGGGATTATACAAGGCTATATAGAATGGCACTGGCATGGAGAGATTTCAAACCTGAAACTAGTGGATGTCGATAGCAGTGCTTGTGTGGAAGAAGAAATTGCCTACAATGACGTAGATGTGAATGAACCAGTTCCAGTAGACATCGTTGATGCGATGATGGATAGTTGTGGGGTAGAGCACACCGATCCACCTCCCATGTTTAGAAACATTGTGCATGATGCTGAGATACCGTTATACACAGGTTGTAAGTTTACGAAGCTTAGCGCTGTGTTGAGATTGTATAAGCTGAAAGCTAACAATAGATGGAGCGACAAAAGCTTCACGTCATTGTTGTCTTTGTTGAAAGAAATGCTTCCTGAAGGAAACGAGCTGCCAATCTCAACATACCAGGTAAAGAAATTGTTGTGCCCAATGGGAATGGATGCCAAGAAGATACACGCATGCCCGAATGATTGTGTAATATTTCAAAAGGACTATGTGGATTTGAAAGATTGTCCAAAATGTGGTGCGTCACGGTATAAATTGACGACTTCGGGGGAGTCCAAAACTGGTTCTCCTGCCAAGGTGATGTGGTATCTACCTATAATATCACAGTTTCAACACTTGTTTTCCAATCTGATAGATACGAAGAATTTGAGGTGGCATGCAGATGTTAAGAAAAATAATGATGGGATCCTACGACATGCGTCTGATTCCCCATAGTGGAAGAAGATTGATCTATTGTACCCTGAATTTGGTGAAGAAGTCTGGAATCTAAGACTTGGGCTTTGTACAGATGGGATGAATCCGTACGGGACATTGAGCAACCAACATAGCACTTGGCCAGTCATGCTTGTTATATACAATCTTCCTCCCTGGCTGTGTATGAAAAATAAGTACGTAATGTTGTCATTGTTGATATCGGGCCCTAAACAACCTGGAAATGACATCGATGTTTATATTGAACCTCTAATTGATGACTTAAAGAAACTCTGGGGTGAAGGTGTGATGACCTATGATGCTTCACAAAGAGAGACATTTCGTTTGCATGCTATGTTGTTTTGCACTATTAATGACTTTCCAACATATGGGAATTTGTCTGGATATAGTGTTAAAGGAGCTAAAGTGTGTCCTATATGTGAAGAGAACACTGATTCAACAAGACTAAAATATGGCGGTAAGACTGTATATCTCGGTCATCGAAGGTTTCTTACAAAATTCCATCCGTATCGTAGGAAGCGCAAAACATTCAATGGATTGAATGAGGATCGGAGTGCACCAAAACCTATACCAGGGGAGGTTGTTTATGAAAGAGTAAAAGACTTTGTCAATGAATTTGGTAAGAGATCACAATGTACTATGGCCACACGGAGTGACAAATCTTTATTCAAGAAGAAGTCAATATTTTGGGATCTTCCTTATTGGAGTTCTTTGATAGTCAGGCATTGTATCGATGTCATGCACGTTGAGAAAAATGTCTGTGATAGTGTCATTGGTACTTTGTTGAATATACCAGGTAAGACTAAAGATGGGATAAAATCCAGACTGTACCTACGTGAAATGGGAATAAGGTCAGAATTAACAGAATTTCGTGAAATGGGAAATCAGAGAACATACTTACCTCCCGGTTGTTACACATTGTCTAGAAAGGAGAAGAAAGCTTTTTGTGAATGTTTGGTAAATGTTAAGGTGCCACAGGGTTACTCATCCAACATTCCTAGATTGGTATCAATGAAAGATCTGAAGTTGATAGGTCTTAAATCTCATGATTGTCACATTCTAATGCAACAAATATTGCCTGTGGCAATTAGATCTATATTGCCAAAGCATGTAAGGTTTGCAATCACCAGACTTTGTTTCTTTTTCAACAATATGTGCAGGAAAGTTATTGACCCTGATACTGTCGATAAATTGCAAAGAGAAGTGGTTGTTACCCTATGTCAGCTTGAGATGTATTTTCCTCTGTCGTTCTTTGACATCATGGTACATCTTGTTGTCCACTTGACTAGGGAAGTGAAAATGTTGGGACCAGTTTTCTTGCATTGGATGTATCCCTTTGAACGATACATGAGCGTTTTTAAAAGTGATGTTTGAAACCGTTATCGGCCTGAAGGGAGTATTATCGAGGGTTATGTGGTGAGAGAGGTTATGGATTTTTGCAATGACTTTCTCAGTGGTAATGACACTCCTGATAATGAGAAGAATATTGACGAGCAATTTGGCAAAGGAATTTTGGGATCACATGTGAAAGTAATCAGCCGTGAGCAGTTGGAACAAGGTCACTTGTATATTTTACACAACATGGATGAAGTGAACGTTTATATTGAGGAACATACCAATTTCATCAAGAGACAATATCCTTGAGCCAATACAATGTGGCTTGCTAGAGAGCATAACAAGACATTTATTAAGTGGTTTGAAAATAAAGTCTTACATCAACTATCTCAAACACCAGATAATATTACTAAAAATATCAAATGCCTCGCCTTTAAACCAAAATTGACTGTTATGTCTTATGAAGGGTATGACATTAATGGATTCACATATTACACAAAGCGCCAAGATGATAAGAGTGTCATCCAAAATAGTGGAGTCACCCTTCAAGCATCGACTATGTTTTTTGCAAGTGCAAAGGATAAGAGTCCACATGAAGCTAAAATGTCATATTACGGTGTCATTGAAGACATATGGGAGTTTGACTACATAGATTTCAGAATTCCGCTCTTCAAATGTAATTGGGTTGATAACACCAAAGGAGTTATAGTGGATGAATTGGGTTTCACTTTAGTGAACTTTGAAAAGATTGGCGAGAAGGATGAACCATTCATATTGGCATCACATGCGAAACACGTATTTTATATCGATGATCCTGCAAATGATAAATGGTCAGTTGTTCTTCATGGTAAAAGACAGTTCATTGAAGATCCTATAGATGAAGAACAATACTATGATAAGTATGATGACTCCAGTCCATTCTCAGTTGGGTTGCCAACACCAGCAAATATTGAAGCTAATGATGACTTGTATGTGCGCGGAGATCACAATGAAGGATTGTTAATTGATAAAAAATCACAATATTAGAGGCATGTTTATATAATGTTTTTTTATATGTTTTATTTTCCTGAATGTGAACTTTACAATGTGAATGTGAACTTTACAATGTGAATTACTTTATAATGTGAACTTTACAATGTGAATGTGAACTTTACAATTTGAATTTTACAATGTGAATTACTTTACAATGTGAGCTTTACAATTTGAATTACTTTACAATGTGAACTTTACAATGTGAATGTGAATTTTCAGATGGCTGAGCATTCTCCTGATGACCATGCAAATGATTACCGTGAGGGTGAGGATATCAATGTGCCGCCTCACAATGTAAGTTTTAAAAATATATCATATATTTATATCTATATGTCCATTTATAGTTATATCTTATAAATGTGTTTATTTTGTCAAATTTTAGGTTGATGATTTACATGTACCATCTGAAGCACTTGAGGCACTTGATCAGCAACACCAAAAAGTTGACAGGAGAAGGGGCATCACTATGATGAAGAAGTTAATAGCGCAAAAGGGCAATGGACCCAAACTTGTTGTGTATTTTGATGATGCAGGAAATGCATCTGGTGTGAATCGCAATTCATTTGTTTCATATCTTGGGTATGTTACTCGTAGCCATTGCAGTTGTAAGATAGATTCTTGGCATAAAGTTTCTAAGGAGAAGAAAGATGTAATATGGAAGGATTTATGCGTGAGTTATTATTAATTTGCAATTCTATTTTGTAGATTACTAATTTTTTGGATACTAGTTAATAGCAATTCTAATTTGCAGAGTATATTTGAATTGGATGAACAACTGCATCGTAAATGCATGATGCAACGCTGTGGGAGAGTCCTAAGGAACTATAGGACAAATCTCACCCGAGAATACATAAAAGAAGCTGACAAGAAGAAGAAGACAACCAATGAATTGTGGAACTTCCTGGACAAAGAAGAATGGGACGCGTTTGTTGCTTCAAGACAAACAGATGAATTCAAGGTATTAGGCGTCAGTCCCAATCTCATTAATATATGTTGTATTCACCTATTCAAGATTAACATTTACCGTTACTAACCAAATCATTAATGTGAATACTAACTAGGCCCTCAGTGAGGCACAAAGATCAAGGTGTGCACTGAATGTGCATTACCACACAATGGGTCCAAAGGGGTATGCAGACATTCGCCAAAGACTACAGTCTGAGGCTACTGCTCAGTCTGCTGATACTCAGGAGTCCTCCACTATAGGTAGCACACATCTGCCTCACCATGATATCTGGATAGCTGGGAGGCAAAATAAGAAGGGAGAAATAAGGAAGCCCGCAATTGCTGAGGCGGCTGCAAAAATGGTAAAATACAACTCTTACAGCAATCGTTCGAATATTGATTATTTGTGGTGTTTACTTAATTACAAATTTTTGTTTTGGCGATTAGCGGGAGCTGCACGAGCTGAGGAAACAAGGCAAGTTCATCCCTGAGGGCACAAGGGATGAATTGACAGTTGCTCTGGGTAACCCAGAGCATACTGGACGTGTTAGGGCTGTAGGAGCTGGTGTGGGCATCAAAGCTTTTTTTGGGCTATCCCATCGCAAACATGTCCCAAAAGTGGGACTTTCACAAGAAGAGGTAACATATTTTTTCCTTGTAGATGTTACTGTAAAAGAGAATTCAATAATTAGAATTTGACGTTTCTTTTATCCATGTATAGGTAGATAAGCTATTTGATAGGAAACTCGAAGAAGCAATGAAAAAGTGGCAGGAATCTCAGACTTCCACTTACCAGACAATACCTATCGTGTCTCCTACTACAGGCTCTACTCCTACTACAGAGGTTGGGAGTAATCCTATAGACTCACCACCTAGAAAATCCGCTGTAAGTATTTTTATGACATAGTAAATAGTTTTTTAATTCAAGATGATATGTTTTCAAGATGATATGTATATATGTATATAACATTCTTTACACAAAAATTTGTAGGGGTTGAAGCCATGCCGTCTAAAAGTTAATGAATATGTCGTTGCAGAGGCGTCGACTTACCCATCCCTACCAGGGGAAATGTTTCACGGGTCTCCATTACCATCTGGTTGGATTCGTGTGAGCCCGGTACATATATTCCCCAAGTGGATGGATCTTCCATTGCCATATGCCCACCCAGATTATGAAACACTTGGTGAGGCAGAAGGCGGAGTGATATTGTGGCTAAAAGCGGATGTCATCTTTACTAAAATTGTATGGTAAATTTACATTACGTTAAATTGTTAGTGTGTGTATATGATGTCAGTTGATCTAAAATTATATATATATATATATATATATATATATATATATATATATATATATATATATATATATATATACAGGTTAAAAAGAAGACACCCACAACATCTAGGCCTCCACTTCCACCTCCTACATTACCCAGTTGGGTTCCACAGGACCTAACTGTCCCGTTAGGTCCTAACTGTAGGGGTATGGCAATATGGTTAGGCGAACATGATATAAATTTCCCTATAACTGTTTCTATAGATTCAGATGTTGCAGGTCAATCATACGAAAGCAAACTATTTATACAAGATATTTTGGAGTTGTTTCGATATGATTGGCTAAATACATTTGTGATAGAGCTATGGATAAGGTGAGATCTTCTTTATACATCCATATACCTTGTGTAGGATCTGGTGATCTGGTTTCTTATTTATTAATGCATGCGTAATTAATACATATTTTGCAGCTACTTAGACAAGATATGTGAAGATTTTGCATTCGAACATGTAGGATTTTTGATTCCATCTTTGATTAGTCTAGCAGCTAAAGACCCTCCGTCAGTTCAATAATACTGCTGTGAGGCTTTTTCAAATTTTTCTCAAAATAAGAAGACGATGATAATGGCTCCATTCAATGTAAAGTATGTTTACTTTTCTTATTATAATTTGGACTTAAGAAAATTACATTTTTATTGTGGATTTTGAGTTATTAATTTTTAACTTTTTTACCTCTAGTGGTATGCATTGGGAGTTACTGGTTATTGTCCCCGAGACGTTCACTGTCTATTATTTAGATCTTAAGGGGAGTAAATTGAATACAAAATATGGACACATAATGAAAATGGCATTATTCCGGTGAGAAATATTTCATTTTCATATCTGTTAACATATGTTATTACATTACTATTTAATTATGCAATGTACTGTGTTACATTAACATGTAGGGGTTTTGATGAGTTCAAAAAGGCTGGAGGAAAGGTCCCCATGAAAAAGAACCAGCCAATAATTTGGAAGAATGTGAAAGTATGTTCCCGACTGCAATATATGTATATATTATTTATGTGAACAATGCTTAATTAGTTGTATTTTTTAATATTTTGTATGTTTGAATTTATAGTGTGCTACACAAGACAACGGATGGGCATGTGGATACTATGTGATGCGATTTATGCACATGATTATCAAATATGCCGCAATGGACATCGATTGTATTGCTGAGGTATTATATAGTCTCATTAGATAATATGAAATATATCAATCTTATTTATAGCTCATGAATTATATATATACATCATTCTCTTTACAGGTGTTTACAACTGACCACACTACAGGAAATGCCTTACCAGATGTACATGCTCCCTATACGACGGGAGAATTAAATGAAGTAAGAGAAGAATGGTCAACAGCCATACAAGTAGTGGGGGATTTAAGATATAATTGGGATGTTGATAGCGAATAATGACTAAAGAATGATATTTTGTAAATGAATTTCTGAATTATAATATATGTGTGAATGTTTCTACATGTTTGGATGTTTCTACATGTGTCTGAGTGAAAATGAATGAAACTGTTGGTTGCTATATGAATGTTTCTATATGTGTGAATGTGAAAATGAATGGAACTACAGATTGCTAGCTACATGAATGTTTCTAAATGTGAAAATCAAATGGAACTGTAGGTTGCATTGCTAAATGTGAATATTTTTGTTGTTAATTTTGCAGGTTTGTGGCCTGTTGTTGGCTGATATCAATGGATGTCGTAAAACTTGCAGTTCATAACTGAACTGTAGGTTTCTCATCCTGCGACCAACCATACAACAGGTATGTAGACTGACAGAAAAAAAAACAAAAAATAGGCGTCGGTTATTTGTATAAAACTGATGCCACATCATTACAGTGTCAGTTTCTAATAGTAACTGACGTCTATTTCCTTAACACCACGGCCGTGCTGGCCAGCACGACCGTGACAGCAGACCAGACACCACGGTCGTACTGGCCAGCACGGCCGTGTTGGGAGTGCATGGTCGTGGCAGCGGACGAGACACCACGGCCGTGCTGGCCAGCACAGCTGTGTTGGGAGTGCACGAAGGCATATGGCGCGAAGGCATATGGCGTCAGTTTTATATAAATAACTGACGCCTATTTCATGTGGTGCGAAGGCATATGGCGTCAGTTTCTAATCTAATAACCGACGTTGATAGTGCCCAAGATGGCGCCCTTCTGTGGCATGAAGGCATATGGCGTCGGTTTCTTATCTAATAACCGATGCCTATAGTGCCCAAGATGGCACCCTTCTGTGGCGCAAAGGCATATGGCGTCAGTTTCTTATCTAATAACCGACACCTATAGTGCCGTGCTGGCGCATTTTCGGTGGCATGCGAAGGGTTATGGCATCGGTTTTTGAACTGACGCATAATGTCTGGGCTTTTAGCGTTTCCCACATAGGTGTCTCTTAGAAACCAACACTAAAGGCCTTAAATAACCGACACTAAAGGTCGGTTATGTACTAGGGTGAGGGTCCCTTCTTCCTCCGCCATATGCTCACCGGCACCAGCCGCTCTGGGAAGAAGATGGAAAGGGGAAGAAGGCTTCCTCACTTTGAGGCTTGCATCTCAAGCATCAAGGATCTTTGGTTTATGTGTAGGAACCTAGACAACCTCTTATATTCCTCCGGTCTCTTCTTCTTCATTCCCCCTTCTGTCTCTCCAATCCACCTACAACTATCAAAGGAGAAACAACTGCCAGGGGGTGGTCATACACTCTTCTCTCTCAACTAGATGACTCCAGTAAAGGGTCGACGGACAAGTCTTGGAGTGCCTAACAAAGTCGGGAGGCCAACTACCCACTTCATTTCGCCTCTAGGCCACGATCATCCACAATCGACTATCCATGTTTCTGTTCCAGTTGCCCACGAAGTCCTGACTATGCGATCTTGAAGACAAGATTCAGACCGTCCATTCCGACCCATCCAATGGCCACTGAGATGCCATGATATGAATCCCTGGTTTATTCAAGTCTGGGGCACGTGACACCCTGATAGATCGGCAACTTAGGCTATATAATCCTACCAGTCAGCCGACACACTCACTGCCCGACATACAACAACCTGATACAGCTGTCGCACGACACGGGCGTACTGCGCAAGGAGGATCTGACGGGCGATACGCCACTTACCCAACATGGAGCTGTACTCGCCATGACTACTGAAGCGTGTCATGCGATACAAGCCACCTACTGGAAGGCACCCACTCATCACGACACCCGACATTCTTATAGCCCGACACCCTCTGTGTCGGGTGACACGCATATCGGGCATCCCTGAAGCCGCAATGATAGAGTTGATGGAGGACACATGGTGCCCAGAGAACCATAACTTCTCCCAATCACTGCCTATAAATAGTAGCTACAGGACTCTGATGGGACGGGTTGGAACTTCACGAAAGCTAACTTTGGAAAGCACATGAGGCTAGTGTGTCACGTCCTAGAGGTGTATCGAGCGATACTAGGTGAGCACTTCCCCGATCCGAGAGGGCGGGAATGGTTCACTTAGAATCCATCTTGGTCACCACAGTAGCCCGATATCAACCAACAAGGGAACCCGATATGAGTAACCTGACACCCTAAGCGGTCTCTAGCTCGACACGATACCGAGCCCGATACGAATCACCTATCACAGTATGTCGCCAGACAAGGTGGCGTCCCGTCACGACTGTATCGGGCGAGGGTGCTTTGGTCGGTACGTCTGCCCGTCATGGCCTATCGCCTGATAGGGAGTGCCGCCCGACACAGGTGTATCGGGTAGAGCTCCAAACCGATATCGGGCTAGAAAGCCCTTCGGAATTTGCTATTACATGTCACTCTTCTACATCAAGGAGGCAATACTTATCTTTCTTTTTCAGTCATTTACTTTCTTTACTTATGCAATCTAACCAAACCCTTTTTATATAATGCTTATGCTAATGGAATTAGGGTAGTTTTAGATATTTGTTGCTTTATGTTTGGTTCCTTTTTGTTGGATGTTTGCTTGGTTTAGCATCCGAACTCTATCTTGTATGCTTGGATCATGTTTTGACTAGCTATTATATCGTGTTTCCTGCTGCAGCTCCCTCGAGAGAGGTGTTGTGGCTCTAGTGTTTGGTCTGATCCGGGAGTAGGAGAGTACCCAAGATCGAAGTTGCTTCAGTTATCTTTCCACTCTAATCCAAATCCAACAACCTTGAGAGAGGTGTTGGTGCTTAGTTAGAGGTACCCTCTTTGAGAGAAGGGGTACTGGATGTTCCTGCTGCCGCTTATTTTACCGAAGTTTTCCTCCTTCATTCCTTACTAAAGAAATAGTGTTATCCTCTCTATTTCTGTTGCACTAAAACCCTAAAAAACTGATAAATGCTTAAAACCTTAATTTCTCCTTGTAACTCCAGTTGGAGATAGTTTTCTTTTATTTTTTATCGATCTTCGCATGTTGTTCCCTTTGGGAACTTTATCCTCATCTTGATTTTATCGGAGTGTAATGTGTTGATTCTGAGTTCTTAACACCACCACCCTTGTCCCTGTGGTGTGACCCCAATCTCTACTTTGGACCCCATCATCATTGCGGGGGCCTAAGAGTTGGGTAATTTAAAAGTCTGATTACTTCAAATCCGCTCCTTTTGGATGCGCGATTTAGGCCGGTCAACTTTTTGGCGCTGTTGTCGGGGACAAGGAAAAATGGTACTATTGACGAACCCAAATCCACTCACTACACTCATGTGCCTCAAGCTTAGAAATGAGCTTGACATCACTTTCTTTTTCCTTTTTTGATCTTCTAACCTGAAACGAGTATAGATTAGTTCATTTTATTATTTCATTTTATTAATACAAGTTTTCTAACTTGATTATACGTTCTATTCAAGTACTCAGGAAAGAAGCATTTTGCTAAGTAGAGCACCGACACCACTAGTCATGCCACCTCACGTCGAACCACCTCTTTCAGAGGGTGAGCAAAATGCTAGAGTTGGGCCTCACTCACCTGCGCATGGGAATAATGACCGTTATAATGGTGATCAGCAATAGGAAGAACCTAAAACAGAACAATTTGAGGATGATCACCATCATGAGAGGCGTCATCATCACCGCAGACATCAAAGAAACCAACATAATCAGGAGCAGAACCAGGGAGACAGTGACAGCGAAGATTCTAACGAAGAAGAAAAGACCCTCAGGGAGTTAGCTGCCACAAAGGCCAATAATTCAAGATGTCATGTTGTCATCCTAAGGTTCAACGCAACCAACTTTGAGCTGAAACCTTCTGTAATATCTATGATCCAGAACAAGAGCTTCAGATGGAATTCAAAGAATGATAACCCTTACCATCATCTAGATGCTTTTAAAAATATCTATGATACCATTAAAATGTGGGGAGTTCCCTAAGAAGTCATATATTGCAAGGGATTCATCTTTTCTTTAGAGGACAAGGCCCTATCTTGGTACCTCGGGCTGCCGCATCAAGCTCTGAACGGATGGAATGTGCTGGAGGATGCTTTTGTGAACTAGTTTTACCCTATGGAGAAAATCGTCAGGAATAGACAGAGGATCACGTCTTTCATGCAAAAGCTGAATGAGAATCTATACGAAGCCTGGGAACGGTATCAAGAATATTAGAGGGACTTCCCCCACTACAACTACAAGAAGGGTTTTCTGATAACCACCTTCTACAATGGTCTGACCCCTAAAGAAAGGGTTTCGCTGAATGCAGGTGCAGGCAGCGACTTTTTGGGGAAGAAGCCCAACAAATCCAAAAAGATCATCAAGAACATGGCCGAGTTACAAGCCAACACCGACTATGATAGATTTGATAGAGGACATGCTAAGAAGGAAGCTAGTGAAGGACCCTCCGTCGAATCCAAAGATCTGGAGGCTATCACCACTCAGATCCAAAAGATAGCCACCGACGTCAGACAATTGAAAGAATCAGATGGAAAAGGGAGGAAACAAGTGGAGAAAGTCATGAAATGTGTCACCCGTGGAGAAGGTGGACACGGGGTTGATAACTGTGTTTACACCCGACCTGACGAGTCAAATGAAAGTGAATCCGAGGTAGAGGAAGCCGAGAACATCTCTTTTGTCAACTTTAAGAGACCGGATCACCCTGGTTTTAATTATGGAAACAAGGATGCGACCGAAAACTCGCATCAGCTAAATAACCCCACCAAGCAACCCCAAGGTTTTGAGAAAAGAGGGGGACAAGGTCAGTTCGCCACAACTACAACTTTCCAATCAAACAAGGCAAACTTCCAAGGACAAGGAAAGTACCAAAGTCGCCAAGCGGCTAACCCTAGTCACAACCAGGGTCAAGCTAAGGAGAAAAGTCAAGACAAGAGCTCAAACCGACCAGATTTGGTGAGTCAATTGTTCGATTTTGTCAAAAGACAAGATACTATCAACAATCAGCTGGCGCAAAGTGCACTGTCAAATTCAGGAGTTCTGAACAAGATGAGGTTTAGATGGAGGACATACAGACTCACTAATGCCAAATCGATCAGCAGTTGGCCCAGATGGCCGAGTTGATAAAGAATCCCTCGGGTATGATACCCTCCAACACTGAATCTGCTAAAATGACGGTACTGAGATTAGGGAAGACAGTACAATGCCCTGAAGAAGCCAGACCTGAGGAACCTAAATCGAGGACTGTGACTGATAATCCCACAGAAGAAGAAAAGCAACAAGCTCATGTCAGGGAACCAGAACAAAGATCCATTGAGGAACTGTTTGGTAAGAGAAGTCCTTACTCTCCCAAGTTGCCTTTCCCTTACAAACGGATAAAGGAACATCTTAAAAAGCATTATGAGAAGTTCATGGAATCAGTAAAGAAGCTTCACCTCGAAGTACCTTTTCTGGATGCTTTAGAGGAAATGCCGACCTACGCTAAGTTTTTCAAAGATTTGATCACCAAGAAGAAAAGAGGAGGAAGAATCGAGACCGTGCATCTAGCAAGTATGTCTTCTGCTTTTGTCAAGGAAGATTTACCCAACAAGAAGAAGGATCCAGGGGCTTTCACCATTCCTTTTGCCGTTCAAGATAATGTCGAGCGAAAAGGTCTTGCCGATTTAGGGGCTAGCATCAACCTTATGCCCCTAAGCCTCACACAGTGTTTAGGTTTTACTGATATGGTCAAGACCAACATGAGAATTGAATTGGCAGACCATACCTTCAAAAGACTTGTAGGTGTTGTTGAGGATGTACCGATCCGAGTGGGAAGTTTCTTCATTCCATGCGACATTGTGGTCATTGATACTGTGGAGGACCCTAGATGTCCTATCATCTTTGGACGCCCCTTCTTGGCAAAAGGAAGAGCGTTGATTGATGTTGCCAAGGGGATAATTACCCTAAGGGTCGGAAATGATCGCTTGGATTTCAAAGTAAAGGATGCTATGAAGGGTCCATCCCTACTAGAATCTGCTTACTTTATAGAAATCTACAACCAGTTTTTTGAAAAGATGGAAGAGGATATCGTAATGGTAGACCCTCTTGTAAGAGCGATAAGCAATCAAGAATCTGATTCTGAAAATCTAGAAGTTGTCGAGTTTCTCAACTATCTTAATCAGTTTGGTGAAGATCTGAGCGACGAGGAAGAGGTAATAGAAACAGTTAAGTTTGCTTCTCTAGAGGAGGCACCAGAAGAAAAGGCACCCAAGGCTAAACTCAAGTTGAAGTAGCTACCTGAAGGATTAAGGTATGCATTTCTAGATCAAGAAGAGAGAAATCTTGTCATCATTAATGCCTATCTTATAAAGGATCAAATGGAAAAGCTTCTTGAGGAGTTGAGACTCCACAGGCAAGCTATAGGATACTCGTTAGAGGATATCAAAGGCCTTAGCCATGCGTTATGTATGCATCGCATCAATTTGGAAGAATCTTCTAAACCTCTGGCTCAACCTCAGAGAAAATTGAACCAGATGCTAAAAGAAGTTGTGAAGAAAGAAGTAATCAAACTGAGGGATGTTGGGATCATTTACCCGATCAGTGACAATAAATGGGTGAGCCTGATCCACATAGTACCGAAGAAAAGAGGTATTATAGTAGTTAAAGGAGATAAAGGTGATGAAGTGGTGGTTCAGACCATCATGGGATGGAGGATGTGTATTGACTACTGAAAACTGAACCAAGCCACGAAAAAAGATCATTATCCGCTTCCTTTCATTGATCAAGTTCTTGAAAGATTAGCACATCATGACTATTTCTGCTTTTTGGATGGTTTTTTAGGGTTTTATCAAGTTCCCATCTTACTAGATGACCAGGGGAAAACTACTTTTACCTGTCTCTATGGCACCTACACCTTCAGAAGGATGCCTTTTGTCTTGTGCAATGCTCCTGCAACGTTTCAGCGTTGCATGATATCGATGTTTACGGATTTTCTGGAGGACATCGTGGAAGTTTTTATGGACAACTTTTCCATCTATGGAAAGGACTTTGATGCTTGCCTGAAGAACCTATCTATGTTCTTACAACGCTACGAGGAAAAGAGTTTGGTCTTGAACTGGGAGAAGTGTCATTTTATGGTACGAGAAGGCATCGTGCTAGGGCATAAAGTTTCGAGGTGTGGCATTGAGGTAGACGTTAGCAAAGTTGAATCCATATCTAAACTTCCTCCACTGAAGTCTGTAACGGGAGTGAGGAGTTTCCTCAGGCACACCAGCTACTACCGAAGATTTATAAAAGACTTCTCAAAGATCTCGAAACCATTGTCCAACCTTCTGGTAAAGGATGTTGAATTCAATTTCTCTGACGATTGTCTAAATGCTTTTCAGGCCTTAAAAGATGCCCTTGTCTCACCGCCTATACTTCAAGCTTTAGACTGGGAGCTACCTTTCGAGCTTATGTGTGACGCCAGTGACTATGCTGTAGGAGCAGTCTTGGGATAGAAAAGGGACAAAAGGAACCATGTCATTTGCTACACTAGTCATACTCCGGATGAAGCTCAGGTGAATTATATGACTACAGAAAAGGAGATGCTCGTGATAGTCTTCACTTTCGACAAGTTCAGATCCTATCTTATCGGAGCAAAGGTGAAGGTCTACACAGACCATGGGGCAATAAGATATCTCATGCAAAAGAAGGATACCAAGCCCAGGCTATTGAGGTGGGCTTTGTTACTACAAGAGTTCGACCACGAGATCGTTGATAAGAAGGGTACGGAGAATGTAGTCGCCGACCACTTATCAAGGATCATGGTGGAAGGGCAGAAGGAACCACCTATTAATGACAAATATGCTGATGAAGCCTTGCTGATGGTTGAAATCAAAGATGAGAATTTACCTTGGTTTGCAGATATTTGTAATTATCTTTCCTGTGGAGAGTTGCCTCCTAATATAACCTATAATCAAAAGAAGAAGCTCTTTTCGGATGTAAAGAACTACTACTGGGACGATCCCCTCCTCTTTAGAAGATGCGCAGATAACCTGTACAGAAGATGTATCCCTGAAGAAGAAGTCCCAAGCATCCTGAAATAATGTCATGCCTCTCCATATGGAGGACACCTAGGGAGCGAAAGGACCACCGCAAAGGTGCTGTAATTGGGTTTTTACTGGGCCTCCTTGTTCAAGGATGCTGCAAATTTTGTAAAGGTTTGTAAAGAATGCCAATCGACAGGAAACATTGGAAGAAGAAATGAGATGCATATGGCCAATTGGGTCAAAGTTGAGATCTTTGATGTATGGGGAATTGACTACATGGGTCCATTTCCCCCATCAAAAGGGTATCAATATATCTTAATCGCGGTGGATTATGTGTCTAAATGGGTGGAAGTTGTTGCCACCCAAACTTGCGAATCCAAAACTGTGATCAAGTTGTTTGAAAAGACTATCTTCTCTCGTTTTGGAGTACCTCGTGCTGTAATAAGTGATGGTGGATCGCATTTCATAGAAAAATAGTTTGAAGTGCTCTTGTGGAAGTATGGGATTAAACACAAGGTTGCTAAGCCCTACCACCCACAAACTTCTGGGAAGGTAGAGGTTTCGAATAGACAGATCAATCAAATTTTTAGAGAATATTGTCAACTGCACGAGGAAAGATTGGTCGATAAAGCTTGATGACACACTTTGGGCCTACAGAACTGCCTATAAAGCACCCATTGGAACTACCCCTTACAAGTTGATTTATGGTAAATCCTGTCATCTACCCTTAGAGCTTGAACACAAAGCTCTTTGGGCTATTAAGTTCTTGAATATGGATCTAGAGAAGGCATGAGAGAAAAGATATCTGCAGCTATAGGAACTCAAAGAATTGAGAATGCATGCCTATGAGAATGCAAGGATCTATAAGTAGAGGACCAAGGCGTGGCATGATGCCCACCTGAGGAAGAAGGATGTAAGTGAAGGTGACAAAGTTTTATTATTTAAATCATCCATTCATCTTTTCCCAGGTAAGATGCAAATAAGGTGGTCCAGACCCTTCACCGTAGCAAAGATATATCCATCAGGGATGATGGAGCTATATGATAAATAAGATCCATCCAAAGTTTTTCCAGTAAATGGGCACAGAGTAAAAAGATTCTATGAAGATGAAGCGTTCGTGAGAAGGGCGGAGATAAGTTTGCAAGATGAGAAAATAGTTGAATATGCAAAGTAAAGGATCTGAAGCTGTCGAGCTGACAACGCTAACTATAGCACTCCTCGGGAGGCAGCCCAAGTTTTACTTTTCTTAGAATAGGATGTTATTTCCTTTCCTGCAAGAAAAACACTATGAACATTATGATTGTAATAAGGCCCGAGTCAGTGCATGTGTCACATGCCCTGACTCTTCTATTTATGGGCCACCACTCTGTTTTATGAGCATTGATGAGTAATGCTATCTGAGGCCGTGAACTTCACTTTAGGCCCATGATGTTTTACCCATCAATTGCTTTTTCCCTCACTTTATTTTTGGGTTTTCATCAAGAATCTTGTTCTGAAGCTTTGTATCGGGCAAGGATACCGTGTTACCTGACCGTATCGGGCAAAAAGACTCAGGCGGCATGCAAGACACGCCCTTATCGGGCGACATCGTATCAGGCATTGCACTTTAGCCATGAGCCGTGTCAGATGATACGCCCGAGCGGCGAGCACCCGTGTCTGGCGGAATGAGTAATTACCCTTGATTAGATGGATCGGACTGCCCGTCTCGGGAATGCTTTGTCTCATAGGCTGACATGCGCCCCTGTTTTACCTGTTTTACCCCCAACTTGGATTGCTATATATAGTACGAAGGTTTAATTATTTCAAGCTACTGCATTTACTCTTCACCTACTCCCGTATTGTGTTGTAACTTCTCTCGTTGCTCTCATGTCACGCATCCTAGCTTCTGCTCTCGTGTCGTGCAAGATAAACTTAAGATAGCAAAGGTATAGCCCGACAACCATATCGTTTTGCTTACCCGACACGAACCTCATGTCATACACCATCGTATCAGACTTACGACTTTGGTTGATTTCCTTGTATCACCCGACACCTATGTCGTGACACATCTTTAATGTGCACTTGCCTGATACCCTATATCGGGCAATGATCGTGTCTCCAGCCCTGCATTGCCTCGTTTGTTTCTATTATCAGGCGACGCGATTTCCGTCAGGACGACCCTATCAGGCACTTCTCATCAGGATGTGTCGCCCGACACGCCTTGAACGTGAAGTGTATCGGGCACTAGCTATGTCATTCAGATTTTTTCCGTGTCGCCTAGTCTTGTATCTCCCAGCGACGGGTGACACCTTCTTAAAGACGATTGTATCGGGCATGAGCCTACGACGATTTTAGAACCAAGCTTCGTATCGCCTGACATAGGCGTATCGGGCAAGCATGATATCACTCAGTTTTGAAGCCCGATACGGAGGTGTCAGGTAGCTTTTGTATCGGGTCGAACTTTCCTTATTGTGCAACTAGTTTTCTTTTAAAACACCGATATCGACTTTAAGTTTTTACCTACCTAATAGTGAAACATTTATATGCTTAATGAACTTGTCTTATGATAACATAAATGGCTCGTACAAAGCAAATCGTCATTCAAGTAGACAAACACGGTTGGAGGATCAACATTGAGGCCGCAGCTGAAGCTACGACAGTCGGTCAGAAATGCCCAAATCCTGAGGCAACTAGGCCATCCACAGCCAAAAAGAGACTAAGGACGGAAGAAGTAACAGCTCCAACAATAGTTTCAACCACAGCTATAGAACCTATGGATCACACTAGGCAGGTCCGTGCCCAGAGATAACGAGCACGGGCGTCGCTACTCAGAATTGGCAACAAAACTCTACAGGCTGAGCAAATTCTGCCACCATTTGTCCTTCCTTCAGTTAGGCATATTCGACAGACTTGAAAATGTCCTAGCTGCAGCAAGGCTGTGGAAGATCTGCTTCAGCCACTCCGCCTCCTACACTGAACTCACCAGGGAGTTCATGTCATCTCTCCACTGGGTGTAGAATAGACCTAAAGAAATCAAAGAATATGGCAGAGAAGACAGACTGTAGGGGCGGCTATTCAACTCCGAGCACGTCATCTCTGAGAAGCTACTCAACGAGATCTTCTCTTCTTGTGAGGAGGAGAGGGAACTGCTTAACAACTATGTAAGGATCACCGAAGGAGACGGGTTCAACCCCGTAGAGCTCTGGAGGAGGATGACCGGTGAGTCATTGTTCAAGTCGGGGAGCAAGGTGGCGGCGGTGCACTCCTGCTTCTAGAGAATAGTGCACAAGCTTGTGGCATGCCTACTCTTTAGCAAGAACGAATCAAGCAACATCTACACTAAAGAACTCCATCTCATGTGTCATGTGATGGAGGGCAATATGATCAACCTTGGACGTTTCTTGCTGAATAGGCTACACTCAATAAAAGATGCCACCAAGGAGTACTACATGGGTGGCATCGTGAATCTTATTACGGTCAGGTTAGGGTACCCACGAGAGCCACGCAGTCTCTTAAGGACAAGGGGCGACAAGAATATTGACCTCAAGTTCCTCATGAGAGCTAGCATCATCAAGAAGGAGGGGCGAATCTACTTCTAGAAATTTGTGAGAATAAGCACCCTCCTTCTGCTTCCTAGCTGCACCAACAACGACGCAGAAAAGTTGGTATTCACCAGCGCAGACATCGAAGTGGTGGCAGTCGAAGCCGCTTATGCCGCCACCACTAGTATACAAGAGAGGGCATATGTAAGAGGAGAACTAATTCCTCTAGACACTCGGCAGGACAAATCTTCAACAATTCCTACTGAGTTGTCCACTGCTCCAGAGCCACCGACGACAGCTATTGATAGAGATGTCGCCGCTCCTACCATCCCAGCCACGATCACGACAATATCTGTCGTGTTTGAAGAAGTGCCGGCGATCGTGCAAGTTTCCGAGCCAACCGTGGCTGAGACAACCTCCCTAACCCCGACGGAAGCTGCCACAGAAGAGACAGTCGTAGCTCCCGAAACTTCTGTGGTGCCCTTAGTGGTAGAAGAAGAAGCACAACCGGACACCAGTAATGGGGCGTTCGCCGAGATCCTTGAGATGGAGCTTGGAGCTGCACACCTTACGTCGACACCGCCATCGATGTCTCCTATGGTAGCTGCAGAGGAGGTCACCGAAAACGCAGAGGTGGAGCAGCAGCCACCAACACCGCAGCCTTCTCCATCACAACAAGGGGGCAAGGCAGGGACAACCGCAAAAACGCTTATGCCTCACCCAGTAGAAACTACCCCGCGAACAATCGAGATAGATTCTACCTCATTGGGTAGACCCTCGCGCGAGATGAGTGTCGTGAGGACGAGTGGGAGATCTACAGGAGCCCCTCCGTCGCTCGGGAAGATGCTAGGGCATGAACTCGATCACTTGCGGGAGGTAACAGAAAGCCACTCGGCTACATTTACTTCACTAACCCGCAAGTTTTCTATTTTCCAGCAGAGGCTGAATAGCCAGGATCGGCAACTTCTGACTCTAGTTGGCCTCCCTGGCCAACTAGAGGCACTCAACGCCATGCTACAGCAGGCCCTCTAATGCCTCGACGTGATCGAGGAGAGAATGAACAGGAGGGACGATCACCCGCGTCAACCAACTTAAGGCAAAAATCTTTGTGTTGGGTGCCTCTCCCAATAATCAATCACACCATGATTTTTAGAGGCGATCCCGAGGTTTGGTACAACACTAACCCTGACACAACTAATCTCAAATGACAAAAAACAAGCCAGACAGAAGCCAAGTGATCAAGATTAACACTTAAGATCAAAGACACCATTTACATTCATATAAGCAACTTTTCATGTGAAGTGTTCATTGAGTTCTCATAATCATCATTTACAAATCCATTGCATGATATATATCAATTTTCAGAGCATATATACATTAGATCACCATATTACAAAAACCATGTTATCAAAACAAACACGAAGCACAAAGCACACACAAGGCATTCCCAAAGACCGTAATACGTGAAATCTAACACAGACATCTAAGCGTTACCTAACAGTGAAATCCATCATGTTGAATTTAAGCTAGGCAATTGACAACTCCACTTTAGGGCATAAAAGTTTTCTCATGTTGATTAGCCAATAAGTGAGCAAATAATCATAGGAGTTCATACGCTATTTCATTCTCTTTATTTATGTTAGGGAACATATATTTCAATTTAAGCTTAAACATGCAACGATTATAATATCAACATCTTACTTGGTAGGAGAGGCCTCTAAAAATGCTTGCAAGAATATATTGACAGTCAATAAACAATACAACTGACTTTCTTCTTTTGTTATTTTTCCTTGAATGTACTTGGCTAGGACTTGTAAATAGCTAAGTAGGAATCATCATGGTATACTCACGTGCATGACTCACACAGTCAATGCCTTATGGTTTAGCCAAACATCCTAAGACAACTAATACAACCCAACTCCGCTACATGACTGGTTGGAAGCCTATAAGGTCCTTACATTTCATTCCCGCACCTTGGTATAAGGTTGGGCATATATCATACCATATATTTGATAATCAACACATCACATATCTGATCTCATATCACAATTTACATCATGGTTAGCACATCTTGAATTGGGGTCTCCATTCCCTAGTCCTCACATCTCAACACATCAAAGAGAGTTGGGATCTCGTTCCCATCTCTGTCAGATTTCCCCTATCCCTCCGCAAATTAGTCGTCACTTTATATGAATTTCATCAAATGCAAGACAAACTCATTTCACCACCCAAGCTCGAAAATCAAGGCTAGTTCAAAGTGTTCAAGTACCTTACTACATGAATTAGAGTTTCTCTTTCTTTATTATTAAGTAATCTACTTCTTTTAAAAATCTAAATCATAGAGATTAATATTGTCTTCATGTGTAACACCATAATAACATAAAGTGCTTCTACAATAACAACATACCTAGAAGCAATTCAAAGGCTTAAACAAAAGAATTAAACAATTTAGGCTTTCACCATGGTCACTTATGCCATATAATGCCTCTCAAGGCTTAAACATCATCACATCTTGTCACCAACCTTCTGAAGAAGGCTAGAACAATGGCTTTTCATCCCTTTCCACAAAGCTCTAAGGTTTACTACATGTCACACATCTGTATCCTCGCCAAGAACGTCATCCACTTCCTCCTCCAGTGGGCCATCCCCAACACCCGAGGAAGGGACACCGCAAAGGTCAGCCAACGGAGCTCCAGCAGGATAGGCGAGCTCCCACGGTCTGGAAGAAGTAGCTCCCTCAGTCCCCCTAAATGAAGATGAGGATGATAACGAAGCAATCAGCGTCAGGGAGGACTCTTCTGACGAATCTGAGGGAGAGGGGGGACATCTGTGACACCAATGAAAGACACCCCCCAGAGGAAGAAGCTCAACGGTAGATGAATTCTCTGCGCCGTCATACCTTCCTTTGAGATGGCTGACTTCGATAGAAGGGTCATCAGCTACCTGTCGATCAGGGACCAGAAACTGTTGAACAAGGTCATGAGGTCGCAGGCTGATGAAGAAGATGTTGTCTGGAGCGATGGCTACTTCTCCGTACGACGGGGAGCACTCAGAAGCATATTTTGCTCACCATTCGTCATTGGAAAGAAGTTATTCAGGGTCCTAGAAGGTGCAATAATAGAGAATATCAGCATCGGGATAGGTCAGATAACAATATAAAATGCCACCCCGACCTTGGCAAGAAGATTGATGATGGGAGTACCAGACTCCATCGCAGTGGCCAACATGTTGTGACACATTGAAGAGCACAACATGAACATCGTGTTGGCCCAATACAAGCACCGCAACATATGGTTCCTGTGTGTGGCAGACCTTTGAAACCATGATGTCCAGCTCCTTAGCTGCTGCAACAAGGAGGTGCCATGCTCATAACTTATTTTTCAGTCACCCAGAGGACAAACATCTCAGGCTTCTACCGCTGCGTCTTCTCCGAGCCATCAAGCAACGAGTCCAACGTCATAGAGGCATTTGGAACTTCTTCTCTATCAGAGACTTCCCCGTCCAAGCAGAAGAGGGAAGCAGAAACATCGCCTTTATCGTCTTGCGTGCCATGGAGCTGCTCAACATATTCGGAAACATAAGGCATCTCTAGGGCCAAAACTTCTACCAGCTCATAAGCATATATCCACTATTGCTGATCAAAGACAGGCGCTACTTCCAAGACGTAGGGGTACCAGAGAGGCTACTGGAAAGTGATCAAGCAGACGAATCTTTGCAACCCAGCAGCACTCCATAGAAAGAAGCTGAGATAGAAGTAGACATCTATGGGGTAGGCAAGTAGTTAGAAAACCTGCGGGAAGTACACGGAATCGAAGACCCCGCTTCGCTTGAAACATCATAAGAAATGATCCACAACTTCGACCATTTCTCATGCTCTACACTCATGCAGGAGCAGGTCAATGAAGTTCTTCTGAAGTTAGCTGACTCTACCCCGGCAGATGTCATCTACGATGCAGGCAGTGTCATAGTCCTGGTTGACGACTTGAGGGACATGGTAAAAGAAGGAGGTTGTTTGGCGATATCTGTGGCGGCCGCTTACATCCAGACACTACAGAAGAAGTTTGAACACGCATATATTGCTCATCCAATGTTGTTCAATGACATCTTCCTTTCCGATGAATCAGGAGAGAAGCAATCCCTTTTGGTAGAGTTGCAACGTAGGGTTCCACGCACAATCTTCCTACCCATCATGCACTACAACCACTGGACGCTCCTGACAATGTACACTCACCAACGAGCAGGAATCTTCAACAACAACTCAGACAGCAACAAAGATCATCCAGTGTAGTGTACATCGACAGCGTTGACATCCCTCGAGCACTTAGTACGAAAATACTATGATGCGGTGGCGGTGATGATATAACCATTCCTAGAAATAGCAGCTAGCAAATGGCACGAACTTCAGTTCTGCCACCGTTGTCCACAACAAATTTCTTTATCCAACGACTGCGACATCTTCGTGCTGGAATGGATATCAAATGAAGAGATGCCTGACCAGCTCCACCACATCGACTACCACAGCAAATGAGGACAATATGTGTGGGAGCTTCTATCGGGAAAAGGTGCGCTCACCAGCTAAAACCCTCACTAAGTTAACATTACCCTACCTTATCTACTTCACAACTCTGGGACAGAGTGTGGAGTAAGTTTGGGGGATACTATGTACCAGTGAGGGAGGTACTAAAAGCACTTCAAACTTCACCCCTTTTTGTTCTTTCTATTCTTTTTGTATAACATGTGTACATATACATATACATGCCTCATACAAAATTACAAAAGTCTTGCTTATTTTGTCTCCATACATATGTACAAAGACACTTTATAGAAAAAACCTGATACAACTTCTTGCTAGTTTGTTTTCACTATGTCCAATGAGATGCAGGTTTTATTATGTCTTTTTGAAAATGTTGCCTCAAACAAAAAAAGACTACAACTTTCCACGCCAAAAATTTCGAAAAATAATCTCGTGACAGTTAAGAGATGTGTATGCAGAAGGAAAAAGCTGCCCAAATAGTAAAAATTTCTCTTGTTTTCCTTTACCAAAAAAAAAAATCCCAAAAAGAGAGAATAGTCTTATGAGAGTGAATAAAAGCATGAGAGTTGTGCCAAATGAAATATATATATATATATATATATATATATATATATATATATATATATATATACCCACTTGTTTTCCAAAAAGTACCCATCTTTAGGCATGGTAGATCCGGGGAAGTGGTACGTAGGATGTGAAATCACTACTCTAAAGCCAACTGGCTTGGACTGTAGGGACCACTTGCCCGCTAACGGACCCGTACCTGGATGGACTGATGGGAAACAAGAAAAACCCAAAAAGCCTTAAACCTACCCAAACACACAACTTTCTATTCCTAAAAGCTGTTTGGTGTGAAAGCTAAATTCGAAATCATGCACCCAAGTCTCGTCGAAGCTGTGGAGAAAATTTTTGCTTAAATAAGGCAGGAAAAGTAAAGTTTGTTGTTCGTGGTCTGGAAGTGTTCTCTGTAAGACATCTCAATACCCGCTCAAACTCATGGTCTGAAAACTGTATCGGATAAGCAGAAGTATCACAAAAGAAAGTTTTAAAAGATTGATTGAGGACAATCAAAATGCTAAGTTTGGGGTAGTTGATATCACCAAATTTTGTGATGTTTTTGACCATTATTTCGCTGTCAAATCTGCCCTTTTAAACTGTTTTCCTCTCCTTTTTGTCATGTTTTTTAATAAACAGGCCGCACCACGCTCTTAACTCAATTTTATCTTCTTTTACAGAGTTTTCCTCACTTTTCAACTCATTTATCAGCAAAAAGGCCCGTCTCGACCCATGAACGTGTTCTACCTACATCGGCCCTCCTACCAGTCGGCCAACACACTCACTGCTTGACATACATCAGCCTGATACAGCTGCCGCATGACACGGGCATGCCGCGCAAGGAGGATCTAACAGGCGATACGCCACTTACCCGATAGGGAGTTGTACTTGCCATGACTACTGAAGCGTGTCACGCGATACAAGACACCCACCGGTAGGCACCCACTCATCACGACACCCGACACGCTTACAGCCCGACACCCTCTGTGTCCGGCGACACACATATCAAGCATCCCTAAAGCTGCAATGATAGAGCTGATGGAGGACACGTGGTGCCCAGAGAACCAAAACTTCTCCCAACTGCTGCCTATAAATAGAGCTACAGGACTCTGATGGGAAAGGTTGGAACTTCACGAAAGCAAACTTTGGAAAGCACCTGAGGCTAGTGTGTCGCGTCCCAAAGGTGTATCAGAAGATCCTAGGTGAGCACTTCCCTGACCCGAGAGGGCGGGAATGGTTCACTTAGAATCCATCTCAGTCACCGTAGCAGCCCGATATCGACCAACAAGGGCACCCGATATGAGTAATCCGACACCCTAAGCGGTCTCTAGCTCGACACGATACTGGGCTCGATATGAATCACCTGTCACGGTGTGTCGCCCGACAGGGTGGCGTCCCATCACGACCGTATCAGGTGAGGGCGATTTGATCTGTACGTCTACCTGTCATGGCCTATCGCCTGATAGGGAGTGCCACCTGACACAGGCGTATCGGGCAGAGCTCCAAACCGGTATCAGGCTAGAGGGCCCTTCAGGATCTACTGTTGCATGTCGCTCTTCTACATCAAGGAGGTGATACTTATCTTTTTTTTAGTCATTTACTTTCTTTACTTATGCAATCTAACCAAACCCTTTTTATATAATGCTTAGGCTAATGGAATTAGGGCATTTTTAGATATTTGTTGCTTTATGTTTAGTTCCTTTTTGTTGGATGATTGCTTGGTTTAGCATCCGAACTCTAGCTTGTATGCTCGGATCATGTTTTGACTAGCTATCAAATCGTGTTTCCCACAACAACTCCCTCGAGGGAGGTGTTGTGGCTCTAGTGTTTGGTCCGATCAAGGAGTACGAGAGTACCCAGGATCGGAGTTGCTTCAGTTATCTTTCCACTCTAACCCTAATCCAGCAACCTTGAGAGAGGTGTTGGTGCTTAGTTAGAGGTACCCCCATTGAGAGAAGGGGTACTGGATGTTCCTGCTGCCGCTTGTTTTAGAAGTTTTCCTCCTTCGTTCCTTACTAAAGCAATAGTGTTATCCTCTATGTTTTTGTTGCACTAAAACCCTAAAAAACTGATAAATGCTTAAAACCTTAATTTCTCCTTGTAACTCCAGTTGGAGATAGTTTTCTTTTATTTTTTATCGATCTTCACCTATTGTTCCCTTTTGGAACTTTATCCTCACCTTGATTTTACTGGAGTGTAATGTGTTGATTCCGAGTTCTTAACACCACCACCCTTGTCCTTATGGTTCGACCCCGATCGCTACTTCAGACCCCGTCATCGTTGCGGGGGCCTAAGAGTTGGGTAATTTAAAAGTCTGACTACTTAAAATCCGCTCCTTTTGTACGTGCGATTTAGGCCGGTCAGACACCCTGATAGATCGGCAACTTAGGCTATATAATCCAGATTCTATTAATAACCTATATCAATATACACATTATTTCATCATTTTCAAACCCAAATAATTTCTTCCAGGAATATCCAAATGCCACCAAATTTTAACCATAGCTTCTTTACCTCTTGAGATACCTTCTACTCAAATTTGGTGACCAAACTCCTCTATTAGACCATTCAATTAAATTCCTCAAAAAGGCATAAACTTATGGATTTTAATCATTATATAAATCTCAATCAACATTCCAACTTTACTAAAACACTTGGAACTCTCATTATAACTCAAGATATGGATTCTAATATGTTACTGGAGATTTATGGATTTCAAAAATCCACTCCATCACAATTTTCATCCTTCATTCTTTAATATCATGGTACAATTTGTTGTCCATTTGACTAGGGAAGTAAAAATGTTGGATCCAGTTTTCTTGCATTAGATCTATCCTTTTGAGTAGTAGATGATTGTTTTTAAAGGTGATGCTCGAAACCAATATTGGCCTAAAGGGAGTATTATTGAGGGTTATGTGGATAGGGATGTTATAGACTTTGGCAATGACTTTCTGAGTTGTAATGAAGCTCCTACAAATGAATAGAATATTGATCCCTATTCTGTCAAAGGGACTTTGGGAGCATGAGTGAAAGTAATTAGTCATGAGTTGTAAGAACAAGCACACTTGTATGTTCCACACAAATCAACAAATGGGGTATTTATACCACTCAACATACCAATTTAATCAAGACAAAATATCCTCAAGCTAGCACAATGTGGCTTGCTAGAGAGCATAATAGGATATTTATTAGGTGGTTTGAATATGAAGTCTTACATCAAATATCTCAAACACCAACTAATATTTCTAAAAATATCAAATTTCTCTCCTTTAAACCAAAAATGAATATTATGTAATTTGAAGGGTTTAACATATATGGATTTCATATTACACAAAGCATCACGATGATAAGAGTGTCATCCAAAGTAGTGGGGTCACCCTTCAAGTGTCTTCATTTTAATTTTCTAGTGCAAATTATAAGAGTCCACATGAAGCTAAAATGTATTAAAGACATATGAGAGTTTGACTGCACAAATTTTAGAATTTTTGGCTTTAGTTTCAATTGGTTTGATAACACCAAAGGAGTTATTATAGATGAATTAGGTTTCACATTAGTGAATTTTGAAAATATTGGCAAGAAGGTGAACCATTAATAATGGTGTCACATGCAAAGCAAGTATTCTACATTGATGATCGTGCAAATGAAGAATGGTATATCGTTCTTCATGGGAAAAGGCAGTTCATTGCAAATCATATAGATGAATAGTACTATGACAAGTATGATGACTGCAGTCCATTCTTATTTGGCTTTCCAACACCAAATATTGAAGCTAACACTGACTTATATGTGGAGATTACGAAGAACAAATATTAATTGATCAAAGATCCAACCAATACTAGAGGCATGCATTTTATTTTATAATGCTCGATATGCATTTTACATTCTTTATTGCAATTATATTTGTTTCATATGCGACATGTGCATTTTACATTCTTTTTCACTTATATTTCCTTCTTTGATTATTGTTAATATGATACTTTTAGATGGCACTGACAAAGAGGATGAGAACCATAACAATATGCAATGTGAGGATGAGCGCCATGATGGTGTAAGTTGTATTGTTTTATTATAGAGATGTGCATTTTACATTCTCTGTCATAGTTATTACATAGATGTGCACTTTAAATATTGTATCATGTATATGTGTTTCTTGACAATTTTAGGATGAGCATCCTAATGATGTTCATTCTTAGGATCTTGTTAGTTTCATAGAGGAATAACATGATCGTGCATGTAAAAGAGGCATCACCTTGATGAACAAGCTAGTAGTGCAAAGGGGTAAAGGACCAAAGTTGGATGTTGACTTTGATGATGTAAGAAATCCTATTGGGAAGAATTATAGTATGTTCATGCAATATGTAGGGGTTATTACTCACAAAAAAGTGGAGACAACAATAGATACTTGGCATGAAGTTTATCATTTTACAAAAGACTACATATGGAAGGACTTAAGTGTGAGATATTCTAAATTTTAAAAATATTTACAATTCTATTTTTCTAAATATGTAATTTAGTATATGAAATCTTGTAGAGCACCTTTGACCTTGATGAAAAACTACATCACAAAAAGGTGATGCAACGTTGAGGGAGGATATTAAGGAATCATAGGACAAATCTGACAAGAGAATATATAATGAGCAACAAGAAGAAGTCTGCCACTAAGCAATGGGCCTATCTTGACCGAATGGTGTGGGAAGCATTTTGTTTCTTGAAGAAAAATAGATGAACTTAAGGTATCAAGCCTCATTTATTTGTACATAAATTCTTATGATTAATTAGATGAACTCAATGTATGATGTAATGTATTATGTATTTAACATATGGTTTGTATTAACTAGGCTTTACATGTTGCTAAAAAAGAAAGGCATGCAAAGAATGTGCATGCCCAAAACTTGGGTCCAGGTCGTTATGTAATTTAGAGGCAAAGAACTAGAAGCATCTTCTTCTGAGAAGCCTACTCATGGGTCTGCTAAATCTTCTACTATTCCAGTAGCTTTACTTCACCATGAGGAGTGGATAGCTATGAGTACAAATTGATTTGGAGAAATATCCAATTCTACAACCGTCGAGGTGGCTACAAAAATGGTAAAATTCAACTCTCAGAGTACATGTTCATTTTTGACCTTGTTTGTTATATTTTATTGACCAATTACTAATTTTGCCTCTCCTAAGACATAGTCTCTTCTGGCAGACGCATACTACAATATGGTCTTCCAGCGCTTCAAGGCTTTAAATGTAAGGACCCTGACCTCCGTTTAGGGCTTATCATATTTGCTTGGCTTAACCCTGGTGCTTAGTTGTTTTCTAATCACCTTTAGTGGTGATTAGGGTTTGTTTGTGCTTTGTTGAGAGTTGGAGGTGCTACTTGCAATTAACCCAAACCTAGGATTTTTGAGCAAGTTTGTCACCTTGATTGGTGTTCCTCTCTCTCCTTGCTTCCTCTAGTGTTGAGAGGAAGGGTTGGCATCGTTGCTTGAGTTGCTTTGGGCTTGGATGAGCTTGTTGGGTGATGGAGCTAGAACTTACACCAAAAGATTACTCTTCCAATGGAAGTCCTAATATGCACCAAAAACCCTAGGGAGTTGATGTTCTCTCTAGGTTTACCTACAAATGGTGCTAGATAAATGCTCCAACCCCACAAGAGTGTGGAAGCCTTATCATAGTACAGATTTAGGATCGAACCCAAAGGACAACGTTGAGAATCTGAGTGTCTTTTTCTTGTTTCATATCAATCTAAGTTAATCATCTAAGACCAGAAGTTTGATTTGAGTTATTTAACCTAAAATGTGCAAAAGTAAAGGTAAGAATAAAAACTAGTTTAAGGATTAAAAATTAAGATTAGCAGATGATGATGGATCACTGGGGTGATGCGGGTATTCACCACCACTACACATGAATTGTACTTGTACCAAACATAGCAAGACTTGTAAGCAAGATACATGGATGTTGTACAATACCGATGTCTTATAGGACAAGAGTAATGCACACATCCTTCATGGGTTGAGTAACTCTCATTCGGTAGGTATCTACGTGTCAATGAAGATATGTAGTCTCCGAAGAGAAAATCTTACTCAACCTCATGAAACGTGCATCAGAAAACTAGCAAGCGAGCGATGATTACCAAATCGATTAGTATCCTTACAGACTATCCCTCTTTCGAGGATATATCTACGAGAAACGTGAGAGTGATGCAACGTCAGCCATTCCCGAATAAATGGTCAAGCACTTTGCACCACTCTCTCCTCAGAATGTGTTCCTCGACCTATCAAGGTTGTACTTTTGTACGTCAACTGATTCCATTTCATAGTACAAAAGTACAACGATGGAGGTGAGTTTACTCCACTCCTTGGAAAGCATTCCTAGATACCGAAACGGATGCGCGGTGGATACACACACCAGAAACCAACACTAAATCGGTATTCGAGTCTCAAGAGCGATCGTAGACAAACCACAACGAAAGAAAATAGATGCACACAAGAATGCGGCCAACATCCAAGCATGTATGGAACGATTTGGTATTGAATCGAAAAGATAATATCTTTTTGATACAAGTTACAAAACACGGGCAGCGGGGCTAGTCCCCGCACCCCAGTGAATGGAACTACTCGCTCCTCATAGAGGGAGCAACAAAGAAAGAGAAGAGAGACAAAGAAAGCATCGTCGGAGCAGAAGAGTAGATCTGTGAAAGCCCGGTGTAGATCGTCGCAGTCTCCGGGACTGCTCCGTCGTGGTCGATGTCATCCGTTTCTCTGCCTCGATCGTCGTGTCTACCTCCGGGATAGCACGGGTAGAATGAGGTAGAACAATGGTAGAAGTGAGATGATAGAGGTGAGATGGCGATGGAACATCCTTCTAGATCTGTCTCCAGTCTGGCAGCACACCGGATCTGGACTCAGGATGGGATTCTGAGGCTATGGGTGAAGTTTGGTTGGAAACGTTGCTCGGGCATTCTGGCGGCGTTCCAGCACTGGTCCCAGTCCGGCAGCCTTGGGCCGTAGTGAGATGGGATTCTGAAATAAGGACCCTTGGGGTCCTATTTATAGGCACAGATCTGTCCCTCATGCATTTGGTGTGAGGTCCAAATAGTTTACTAAAAAATCTTCTTCAAACGGTTTGGCTATAAGCCGACTTTATTAAACGGTCTTCTAGTGAGCTCATTCGGTTTGTATATACGTGGAGATTCATTCGGTTTGCTGCAGATTTAGCAAACAGTCTTAGTATTGCTCTCCTCCATACGGTCTTCACGATAAGCTAATCCAAACGGTCTCGCGCTTCCGGGCCGCGTCAAATGGTTTCCACTTTGTCAAATGGTTTCCACTTTGCACTTTAGCGAACGGTCTTCTGATCATTTGGTCTGCAACATTCTTTTATTCAAACAGTTTGCAGCAGTGAAGCAAACGATCTTGTAGCATTCGGTTTGCTGTTGGTCACTTTTTGTTCCAAACGGTTTGGCATTGCTCATTCACCTTTCATTCGGTCTTCATTGGTTTGACCTTTTCATACAGTTTCATGCATGTGTTCTTTACGTGAGTTGCAGGTCTGATTTTCTTTGCATTTAGTCATCACGTGAGTGACTCATTCGATCTTCATGCAGCTTGCAACGTTAAATAGATTGCTGCTATGTTTTTAGCAAACGGTCTTGACTCATCCAAGGCGATTGGTTCATGGTCTTCATATTCCAATAATAAGCAAACGATCTTGCTGCACATTTCCTCATGCAGTCTTGCGTTCCATTTGCTTCATGCGGTCCCATAGCTCCCTCAATCACGTGCACTCATACGGTCTGGTTTCCATTCAAGCAAATGGTTTGTAGAAAAAGCAAGCATCTGTATATTTCCTTCACGTGTACTCGTTCATTTTCAGATCAATTGCTCATGCGTTTTGCTAGGTTCACGTGGACTTCTACTTGTCTTCACGATCTTACACATGCATGCAAATTAACATGTGTTCTTCATAGTCCCTGGTCATGAGTTCTTAAACTTGCACATGCATGCAAATGATCATGCGTTCTTCATAGTTTGGAGCATTCACGTGGACAACTACTGGTCCTGTTGCTTACTCGTCCTGTGCTCACGATTGTTGGTGTAGGTGATGAAGACGAAGACACCGGAGATCATGTGTAGGTGGGCGCCGACGTTGTTGATGACGTATAGCTCAAATGGTGACGCATGCCATCATGCTCAAACGGTCTTGGGACCGCATGGGTTCATACGGTCTTGAGATCGCATGGGCTCATACGGTCTTGAGACCGCATGAACTCAAACGGTCTTGAGACCGCATGGGCTCATACGGTCTTGAGACCACATGAGCTCATACGGTCTTGAGACCGCATGGGGTCAGGACCATATAGCACTCAAGACTGCATGGATGAAACCAAATGGATCAAGACCGACTAGTGGTAATCTGCAGAGGGAAAGGAGAATGTGTAAGAGAGAATAGCATCAAATAAACTAGTGATTAGAACCATTTAGGCATTATTTGCAAGGAGTTAGTGAAACACTCAAGGTGAACCAAAGCGAGGGTAAATCAGTCAATATGAGGAACAAAATCCCTAGAATTGGCGACTGTGCAGATGAATCTGGAGGATTCATCACCACACCGAACTTGAGCGTTACTCGTCCCGAGGAACGGAGAAAAACTTAAGATAGTCGACAAAAAGCTCGTTCGTCTCGTAATTCCCTCATCTGCATGTATGTTTCAGAATTTTCACGAGAAAAGAGAAAAGGGAAAATGAGACAAAAAAAATTAGGGCAAAAATGTCGAAAATCCTTTGAATTGGTGACTGAAGGTGGATCTGGAGGATTCATCGCCACACCAAACTTAAGCGTTGCTCGTCCCGAGGAACGAAAAACTTAAAACAGTCGCCAATGAAATTGTTCATCTCGTGATTGCCTCATCCTTATGTCATGTTATAAATTTGTTTATGGCCCAGACTGATACAACATCAAGGCTTCCTTAGATCACGTAATACATCTTGTGATATCCTCATTTTTGAGTTCACTTTGCTGAAGTACTTCCTTCTCACTCTCTGTTGTATCGGTCATGTTAAAGAGTTTTATGAGACTTTGAACAGACCCACAGAATCAACAAAATGCATATGACCTGCCACAGGTGTTGAAAAAGGAGAGGATGGGGGTATGATCAAAAGATAAGAGTCTCTCCTTTGATTGAATCAAGACTCTTATTAATAGTTGACTCATCGAGATACTTTGAATGATTTATGCACAACTCTGGTTGACTTAGCCTTACACCCGATTTTTTTTTCTAAAGGTAACTCAGAAATGTGTATAGGTTGGCTTAAGGATTTTGGCTATTTTACCTCTTTGAGAGGAGGTAAGGGGTTATTTTTGGATCCTTAGGATCTCACTACTGGTCGCGACACATCTGCCTTTATGAGGGCAGCTAATGTACCGGCCGGGCGAGACCTTTATCGGTTATCCTTATTCAGGGCACAACTCTCATGTTTTTATTCACACTCTGGCTTTTATTCATTCTCACTTGGCTTAGGAGAAAGGGTATTTTTGTATTTTTGCATATTTGGGCTGCCATGCCTCTTTTTGGAATCGGGGTAGATTTTTCACCAACCTCGGTATGTGCACAATCATAATTGTATACTCTTTGAAGCAAAATGAGAAGGTGGTACGCCCCTACTATGTATTGAGGGGTATGGAAGAAGCGGTAGTGGAAAAAGAGGTGTGGTGTACCACACCGAACTTAGAGTTTTGCAGAGGTGTGGTTTACCACACCGAACTTAAAGTTCGGCAATGTTCTAGTTTTCACTAGAAAGGAGTGTGGCGTGCCACACCGAACTTAAAACTTTGGCATGGTTAGTGAACAGAGGGGTATGAAAATGAAGGAAGAAGTGTAGAAGAGAGTTCGGATCATGATGCAGATTGCTTAGTGATTCCATGTGACGGGCCTCTTTTCTCCATCACATTCTGCTCAAAAAGAGACATGATTAAACATCAAATGAGAAATCCATACAACAAATCCATTAATCAGATAAAGGCGTGATGTATTTGATCTATCTCAGCTTTATTGAAGTGTATCATCATTTCCTATTTTAGGGTTTGACATTAGGATTCATAGGTTATTCAAGATGAAAAACACGCATTGGCTAGTTTTAAGCATTCTTTTCTTGGGAATTTGTAACAAAAAGAGGTGATGATCTCAGATTCGAAAAACAATAGCCGACTAGATAAAGGCTTTATTTTTAGAAAACTAACAAAAAGGTGGAAAAATTATGAAAAAGAAACTAAGAATGGAAAAACATGAAGCAGTAAAGATAAAGGGTGGAGTGAGAGTCATACCGCCCTCCCTCCACCTTGAACTTATGAATTTGCCCATTTTTGAGCAAATACTAGGTTCAAGATGGAGGGGAAGGGTTGCGGAGTGTTAACCAGGCGGTCCTCGTAGTTGGAAGAAGGTTCAACAAAGATATCTCGTGATGGCTGGTGCTGAGAACGAGGAAGTGGTCTGAACAACTTATTGGCTGGGAAGTTGTGGCAACTTGAATGAGTCTTCTGGATGACTTGGATGCACATCACTTTCGCCTCGTTGCCCGTCCAGAAGAATCCAGAGACCTTCCCCCATCAGCGAGGGAGGTGGAACATAAGCAGTCGAAACTGGAGGACTATGCGAGAAATCAAGGTTATGCCCACTTGTGCCCTCCAGTTGTGGCTCACCCTCGAAGTTCAAAGTAAAACTACTTTCTTCAAAATCTAGGGCAGTTGATTGAGGGTCGGCCACTTGAACTTCCTCCTGTCTAGGATCAAGTGGTGGATCCGGTTCCAGCTTCATTTCGTCACCTGGCTTTTCTTGTGTGGGATATAGTAGCTAGGATGACTTTTCTTCATCAGAGGACTTATTTTGAGAAGTATCATCATCTTTATCAATGTTGAAATTGGTAAGAGCGTCGTTCTTCTTTTCAAAGTTTTGTTCAGGATTTTCCTCGTAGAACATCCTTAGTTCATCCAAGTAACTAGAAGAGGATTTGACTGGTAAAATGAACTCTTGCTCGGGTAAGGAAGTCATGGGATCCTGAGATAGGAGTTCCATTGATGTCTCTTCATGAGAGGGATTCGTCCCTGACATATCATTTTGAGGGCTAAAATCCCTTGATGAACCCATTTCTTCAATATTGGGACTGATATATTGTTGTTCCAATTCTTCTTCATAACACTCCTCCAGTTCAATTGAGTGGTTGGGAAGAGTTTCTATGAGAGGAATGGAAACTAGCTCAGGTAATGGATAAATCTCAGTTTCATGAATGTTAGGGGGGGCTTCTTCATAGGGATGAGTGGCTATAAAGGGATAGATTTGTGGCTTGATGTCATCCCAGGGGTCCTTTTTTTCATTACAAGAGTTTATGATAATATCATAATCCGTCCCAAAGTCAAGAGATGGTTCATGTTTCTCTTCATGGTGCACTTTCAACTCGTTCAAGTGACTAGAAGGAGATATAATAGAAAAATCATGTTCTTGTTCGAGGACTGGCTCTGTCAGAACTCCTTGTGGTGGTGTCATCTCATGGAAAGGACCGGTCATAGGATTGTCATCTTGAGACCCCTCATCCTCCCTTGATTCTGTTTCATCATCAGTGAGAGTGGTATGGTCCGTCTCTGGATCAGGATCTTGGTCAGTCCCATCCTCGAAGTTTGTTTCTAGATCAGCCGAATGATCAGAAATGTCTTTAGAAGGACAAATCAGATCCTTTTCCAGTAATGGAATCATTTGAGTCTCTTGCATAAAAGACGTCTCCTCATCTGAATCATTCTCATATTCATCTATGTCTGACTGAGAAGGAGTGTAGAGTTCGTGTAACGTAGACCCTTCTTCATTGGAATTCGACGACAAGACAGTTGAGGTTGAAGAATATTTGTCATATAAGGAGTCAATCATTGATGATTTCCCTTCAATCTGTATGGTCAGATCTGAGTCTATGGGGGGAGAAGATGGATAAACATTAAAGTTTGTTCCCAATTTATCTCCCAATTGAAGAAAATCTTCATATTGGTTACTCATTCTTTCATCTAAGAGCATAGTGCAAGAGTCATTATCCGGGTCAGACTTCGGCTCGAAGAATGATTCTTTTTCTTGTGGTGTGGTGAAGGTATCATCCTTGAGTTCAATCATTGGTTCTGAGGATGATTCCCCACCCTGTACTGGCACTTGAAAATCATTGGGAGGCACATTCCACATGATTTCGTAATCATCATCATAATTTATTGCAACATGTGGACTAGAGATGTGCTTAGTTGAATTTTGTGGCTGTTCTACATGTTGCTCAGGAGCGTTGACAAGTTGCGTAAGTTGATTAAGGTCGGATATCAACTTCTTGGTCGTGGCTGTCTGATCAGCTAGTTGTTGAGCCACCGATGTTTGTAAGGCACGTAGTTCTTCCATCAATGTGTGTTGATTTTCATGAAAAGGCTCTTCATGGCACCCGTTTGATTGATGTTGATAATAGCTTCCCTCATCATAGTATTGATTTGAGTTGCTTTCCAATTGCCCTCCTATATTGCAGTCTACGCCTTGAAATCCTCCATAGTTAGGTTTCTCGTAGTAGCCTCTGGGGTGATATGGAATATAACCTGTGTTATATCCATAGTTGTATGGAGTGGCTGCTCTGAGTTTCCCGACTATACGATTCATGAATACTTGACGCAAGGCCATCACATAGAGAGGATGAACGTTGAAACAGTTGATCGATGCATGAGAATAGTCGCCACAGAATCGACAACTATTGGTTGGTGGCACTGACTGCTTCATTTTGAAGAGAATTGGTACCTGAAATCAAAGAAAGAGTTTATCAAGTTTGACCAACCACTTCAAATCCAAGATGATATGCAAGATTAAGTCCTTTACTTTTTTGGTTTTTGAAAAGAAAAAGAAAACCCTAGAGAAACCTAAATCGGCACAAAATTTGAAAAAGACGATTCTTAAACCGTTGTCCCCGGCAACGACGCCATTTTTTGATGGAGCTAGAACTTACACCAAAAGATTACTCTTCCAATGGAAGTCCTAATATACACCAAAAACCCTAGGGAGTTGATGTTCTCTCTAGGTTTACCTACAACTGGTGCTAGATAAATGCTTCAACCCCACAAGAGTGTGTAAGCCTTATCATAGTACAAATTTAGGATCGAACCCAAAGGACAACGTTGAGAATCTGAGTTTCTTTTTCTTGTTTCATATCAATCTAAGTTAATCATCTAAGACCAGAAGTTTGATTTGAGTTATTTAACCTAAAATGTGCAAAAGTAAAGGTAAGAATAAAAACTAGTTTAAGGATTAAAAACTAAGATTAGCAGATGATGATGGATCACTGGGGTGATGCGGGTATTCACCACCACTACACATGAATTGTACTTGTACCAAACATAGCAAGACTTGTAAGCAAGATACATGGATGTTGTACAATACCGATGTCTTATTGGACAAGAGTAATGCACACATCCTTCATGGTTTGAGTAACTCTCATTCGATACGTATCTACGTGTCAATGAAGATATGTAGTCTCCGAAGAGAAAATCTTACTCAACCTCATGAAACGTGCATCGGAAAACTAGCAAGCGAGCGATGATTACCAAATCGATTAGTATCCTTATAGACTATCCCTCTTTCGAGGATATAGCTACGAGAAACGTGAGAGTGTTGCAACGTCAGCCATTCCCGAACGAATGGTCAAGTACTTTGCACCACTCTCTCCTCAGAATGTGTTCCTCGACCTATCAAGGTTGTACTTTTGTACGTCAACTGATTCCATTTCATAGTACAAAAGTACAACGATGGAGGTGAGTTTACTCCACTCCTTGGAAAGTGTTCCTAGATACCGAAACGGATGCACGGTGGATACACACACCAGAAACCAACACTAAATCGGTATTCGAGTCTCAAGAGCGGTCATAGACAAACCACAATGAAAGACAATAGATGCACGCAAGAATGCGGCCAACATCCAAGCATGTATGAAACGATTTGGTATTGAATCGGAAAGATAATATATTTTTGATACAAGTTACAAAACACGGGCAGTGGGGCTAGTCCCCGCACCCCAGTGAATGGAACTACTCGCTCCTCATAGAGGGAGCAACAAAGAAAGAGAAGAGAGAGAAAGAAAGCATCGTCGGAGCAGAAGAGTAGATCTGTGACAGCCCGGTGTAGATCGTCGCAGTCTCCGGGACTGCTCTGTCGTGGTCGATGTCGTCCGTCTCTCTGCCTCAATCGTCGTGTCTACCTACGGGATTGCACGGGTAGAATGAGGTAGAACAATGGTAGAAGTGAGATGATAGAGGTGAGATGGTGATGGAACAGCCTTCTAGATCTGTCTCCAGTCTGGCAGCACACCGGATCTGGACTCAGGATGGGATTCTGAGGCTATGGGTGAAGTTTGGTTGGAAACGGTGCTCGGGCATTCTGGCGGCGTTCCAACACTGGTCCCAGTCCGGCAGCCTTAGGCCGTAGTGAGATGGGATTCTAAAATAAGGACCCTTGGGGTCCTATTTATAGGCACAGATCTGTCCCTCATGCATTTGGTGTGAGTCCAAACGGTTTACTAAAAAATCTTCTTCAAACGGTTTGCCTATAAGCCAACTTTATGAAACGGTCTTCTAGTGAGCTCATTCGGTTTGAATATATGTGGAGATTCATTCGGTTTGCTGCAGATTTAGCAAACGGTCTTAGTATTGCTCTCCTCCATACGGTCTTCGCGATAAGCTAATCCAAACGGTCTCACGCTTCCGGGCCGCGTCAAATGGTTTCCACTTTGTCAAATGGTTTCCACTTTGCACTTTAGCGAACGGTCTTCTGATCATTCAGTCTTCAACATTCTTTTATTCAAACAGTTTGTAGCAGTGAAGCAAACGATCTTGTAGCATTTGGTTTGCTGCTGGTCGCTTTTTTTTCCAAATGGTTTGGCATTGCTCATTCACCTTTCATTCGGTCTTCATTGGTTTGACCTTTTCATACAGTTTCATGCATGTGTTCTTTACGTGAGTTGCTGGTCCGATTTGCTTTGCATTTAGTCATCACGTGAGTGACTCATTCGATCTTCATGCAGCTTGCAACGTTAAATAGATTGTTGCTGTGTTTTTAGCAAACGGTCTTGACTCATCCAAGGCGATTGGTTCACGGTCTTCATATTCCAATAATAAGCAAACGGTCTTGCTGCACATTTCCTCATGCGGTCTTGCGTTCCATTTGCTTCATGCGGTCCCATAGCTCCCTCAATCACGTGCACTCATACGGTCTGGTTTCCATTCAAGCAAATAGTTTGTAGAAAAAGCAAGCAGCTGTATATTTCCTTCACGTGTACTCGTTCATTTTCAGATCAATTGCTCATGCATTTTGCTAGGTTCACATGGACTTCTACTTGTCTTCACGATCTTACACATGCATGGAAATTAACATGTGTTCTTCATAGTCCCTGGTCATGAGTTCTTAAACTTGCACATGCATGCAAATGATCATGCGTTCTTCATAGTTTGGAGCATTCACGTGGACAACTACTGGTCTTGTTGCTTACTCGTCCTGTGCTCACGATTGTTGGTGTAGGTGATGAAGACGACGACACCGGAGATCACGTATAGGTGGGCGCCGACGTTGTTGATGATGTATAGCTCAAACGGTGTCGCATGCCGTCATGCTCAAATGGTCTTGGGACGGCATGGGCTCATACGGTCTTGAGACTGCATGAGCTCAAACGGTCTTGAGACCACATGGGCTCATACGGTCTTGAGATCGCATGGGCTCATACGGTCTTGAGACGACATGAACTCAAACGGTCTTGAGACCGCATGGGCTCATACAGTCTTGAGACCGCATGAGCTCATACGGTCTTGAGACCGCATGGGGTCAGGACCGTATAGCGCTCAAGACCGCATGGATGAAACCAAATGGATCAAGACTGACTAGTGGTAATATGCAGAGGCAAAGGAGAATGTGTAAGAGAGAATAGCATCGAATAAACTAGTGATTAGAACCATTTAGGAATTATTTGCAAGGAGTTAGTGAAACACTCAAGGTGAACCAAAGCGAGGGTAAATCAGTCAATATGAGGAACAAAATCCCTAGAATTGGCGACTGTGCAGATGAATATGGAGGATTCATCATTGGGCCTTGAGATGCCTTGCTTTGCTTGACCATGTGTCGGCTATAGGTGTGTCGGCCATGGTTGTGTCGGCCTGAGTGTGTCGCCTAGGTGGTGTGTCGGCCATGGAGATGGGGTGTGTCATCCATGGACCCCCATTTTTACCCTCTTGACCTCATTTGTGTCACCACTAGTGGACACTTGGCACTTGATACTTGCATGTGGAAATGGCCTTGGACATGTGTTTATGGCAAGTTAGAGAGGTGGCTTTTCCCTTGGACAAGTGTCCCTAGGTGGGTGACACCTTGCCTTGTCTTACCTTGGTTTCTCCTCCACCCTCTCCTATATATGCACCTTCTTTCTCTTGTTAAGGATCCCTTTAGTTCCTTAGTTCCCTTCTCCCTTGGTTGCATGACACCTCTTCTTTCCAAAGCTTGGTGACCTATCCTTATCTTGGAGTCTTCTTCTTCTTCCTCTTAAGGTGGCCGAAGGTGTAGCTTGGTGCTAGGAGCTTGGAGCTTGTTTAAGGCGGGTTACATAACTCCTAACCCTAACCATATTACCTTATTCTATATTCTTGTATGTCTTCTTATGATCATAATCGGCTATGTATGTTGCTAGATATGTTTCTTGCTTAGTCGCACCTAGTTGGCCAAACCATGTTTTTAGGGTTTCCTTGCTAAGAAACACTCCTTTCCCTCCTTGGTCTAGAGAAGTGAGCTTGAGCTCTAGTAATATGAGCAATACCCCTCTCTCGTTCAAGTTGAGAGGTGAGCTTGTGTTCTAGTTGCTTGAGCAACACCCTCCTCTCACCATGGATTCGAAAGGTGAGCTTTTTGGTAGATGTAGAACCATGTGGGGGTTGATCCTTGTGGTTACCCAAGTTGTGAAAGAGGTTGTACAAAACCCCTCTCTCTTGGTTGTTGAGAGGTGAGCCAATCTTCTTGATCAATCTAGGGTTTGATGTCCTTGAGCTTGAGGTTGATGATGATCTTGTTGGGCTGTATCTTGCACGATATGGCTTGGGGATGGTGTTGCCTGATACCCTCTCTTGATCTAGAGTTTTGAGTTGAGATGATGAGGTTGTGTTGGGCGATACACCTTGGTCCTTGCCTTATGTGCTAGCCTCTAGGATGAGACTAGGCTTTCCTTTTCTACCCGTTTGAGATGTTCCTTTGGGCGTTATGCCTTGTCGAGTGCCCTACCCGATATGCCTAGCGTGTAGTGGCTTGGTGCCCATTATACCTTGAGCATTATGGAGCTTAGTGGGCTAGTCTTGTGTTGCGCATCATGGTTTGGTGGGGATGCCCGATGTAGTGACATGTGGTAACCGTAACCCTATGGTTGCACGATAAACTCCCCAACCTAGCTACCCGACACATGGATGCACGTCACATGCATGCACGATATACATGGTTGCACGACAAGCCCCATAGACCTAGTTGCACGTTATGCTTTGTGCACAATATGTCTTGGTCTCTGGTTGTTCGATATGCCTTGAGGTGGTGGCCCGACATCCTTGCTAAAGGGCTTGGCCGATATGTGGCTAGTATGCTTGGGTGACATGAGAAGTTACCCTACTTGATACTACTTTCAGTGAGGGTGCCCTGCCTGTCACACTTCTTGTGAGGGTAGTGGGTACTTCTAGTGAGGGTCATGTTCCACCTGGAAACTCATCTGTTAGTTCCTTATCATGCAATCACATCTTTGTTGATTAAGAGTTATGGTTTATGGTTCGTGAACCATTGACATATGACATGATATTACATGTGTTTATGATCATCTTGAATCATGTATATATATAATGATAAGTAAATGATAAGCTTGGAAGTATATGAGCTGTTTCACATGATGATATGACCTATATCTATGGTCACAGGGTTGAGGCATGAGTGATAAAGCGTATAATCACCAATGTTGCCCTATATTGACAATACGATCATTCTGTTAATCTATGATGGTTTCAGTTATCTCTATGATTGTGTATACTAACCATGTAGGTGTTTCATGCGGATGCATAGCCAGGAAAAAGGCTATGAGGTATATATGTTTGAATAACACTGCTTTGATGGTCACTCTTGATGATGAGATAACATGCATCACCTGTATGATGTGTTTTGGTCTGAGGACCTGTGTTTGGCTAAAGTGCCTAGTTGAGGTGTTATCCTCTGATGATGAGATCAGGGATTTTTATCCCAAGTGATGAGAATGTCTTATGAGGCAATTGTTTCTTGTGATGAGGGATTGAGATCCCGGAATAACATGATGGTTGTAACAATAATGTAGCTTTATGTTATGCATGTGTTATAATCTAGTTGCCTCAACAATCCACTTAAAATATACTAACTAATCACAGTGGAACATATCATGTAGTTTTCCCTGGCCATAGATCCATCATCGTTAGTAGTTGGTGATGGTGAAACGGGTTATCCTGCGGGTTAATTCGGAGTGCATATTGTTGAATATGCGAGGTTTCTCCTAGCCTAAAATAGAGAGGATTTGAGTGCAGCTACAATTGCAGACTCAAGATAGATTGAGCATGGTGAACATGCCCATGGATCAGTGTGATAGAGCATGAATGCGTTCATGGCTCAGGGAGAATGGTGAACTGGAACGTGGCTCAGATATACTAGCACCGACACATGTACCAAGCCGGGCTAGAGAAAGGGTAGCCTGTGGGAGCTGACCTTGTGGCTGAGGCCACTTAAGCATGAGACTGTGGTCCTGCTTTGGTTCTCATGCAGTGACCACGACGTGGGAGGTCATGGAGTCCGACTCTTCCATTGACCTTGTATGGCACCAACTCCGAGTTTCACATCCGTTGGTTGGATTTGAGTGGTGCGACTCACGTCCTCAGGGCATAATAACACGTAATCTAGCTGAATAGTATTTATTGCTTAAGACAAAATGCGAAACATTAGTTGAGGCCTTGCTTGTGTAGTTGATCTCATTATACATTGTAGTTACTTATACGTTCCTTATGATATATGGTAAGATCTTATAAATCTTATCTTGTCAATCATGTTCCATAAAGAACTACTTGGTTATATGCCTTCCGTACACCATGGTAAGCTCAATGGTAATAACAATCTTGATCTATAGACTGCTCTTACTGTGCGTTTTATCAGTTATCTGTTGTTGCTACTTTAACTTTTCTGAGGTTTTATGGTTCTGGAGGGGAGTTATGTTTCTCGCTGGGACTGTGTGTCTCACCATGTTGGTTTATAACCTTTTTTGGTGTTTGCGCTAGATGTGGTGGTGGTCGCAGAGTTGTGGCCGAGCAGCAAGAAGAGCAGTAGAAGTCAAGAGATGGATATGTTGTTGTTTTGGTTGTTTTGTAGTAGAGTCTTAGAGTCATCCCTGTACTCTCAGGTCCTTGGAGGCATTTTGACATTGTTTTACGATGTTTTGCTGTTTAAGCTTTGTATATCCTGCTACTGGCCGGATGTGGCCCATCATGTATATAAACAGGTGATGAACACATGTGATGACAAGACAGCTGGTCTGTTAAGCTGTGGACACGTATCAAGACTTGTAAATGTTTACATAACATGTTTTCTTGCAGGCTGAGGATCTAAATGTAATAGTTTCTTGGTTTATCTACTTTCTAAAATTGGTTTTAATTAACCCGTGTTTTTGGTAATGAGTGGTTTATGGTGTTTTCCGCACATTTTTGCATGATACCTCATTGTCTGTGTGATAGCGGGATGTGTCGCCACAAGTTTTTGGTATCAGAGCCCTAGGTTCGTTGAGTCTATAGGGATTTAGGACTAGGTTGCGTATGTTCTTGTGAGTCCTCTAGATTTTCTTACGATTATCTTCTTCCCTCAGAGGAAGAAAAAGCCAAGATGTCTGGAAATCATGAAGAACATGCTGTCGAGAGCAGCGATGTTGCATCAGTCGATGGAGTTGAAGGGAAGGCACATGGAGATCGGGTGCCTGAGGTCCCCCAACTTGACCCAGTCATTCTCGAAAATCCTGCCTACCAATATCTTATGGGGAAGATGATGGCTACAACAAATCTCATGGTAGAAAGATTGCCAGTGCCTCTACCGAGAGCACACACTCCCCATGGTGAAACATCGGGTATTGGGAAGACCTTTGAGCGGCTTCGCTGAGTCAGAGCTTCGGACTATGCTGGGACGGTTGATCCAGCGGATGCAGATCTGTGGCTCACAGGTCTTGAAAAGGCATTCTGGATCCTCGACATCCCTAAACAAGACAAAGTCAAGCATGCTGTCTACCTTCTGAAGGGTAGTGCTGGTCACTAGTGGACCATCGAGGAGGAGAAGCGACCTGGTGAGGTGATCAGTTGGGAGGTTTTCCGACACGAGTTCATCAGCAGATACTTTCCAAAGACATATCTGGACGAGAAGATCGGTCAGTTTGAGCACTTGCACCAAGGAGCGATGAACATCACTGAGTATGAAGCCAAGTTCATGGACCTGTTGAGGTTTTGTCCTCACATGGAAGTGACAGATGATGAGCGAATCATATGTTTTGAGAAAGGCCTGAGTGTTGAGATGACAAAACCTGCTTATGCATTGGAGAACCGAGAGCGGTTTGCCACGTTTGTGGAATTTGTCTATAGGATTGAATGGTCAGTCATGGAGAAAAGAGAATCCATGTGTAAGAAGAGGCCTGCTCAGTTCCCGGGACAGAGGTTTGGTGGCTTTAAGAAGCCGAGGTTTTCAGCACCTTCTGGGGCAAGAGGTTCCAGTGCACCGTTACAATGGTCTCTGAGTTAGGGAAGAGGATATGTTTCTTCACCATCAAAAGCACATAGTACAACTTCAGTGGCAGTGACAGGGCCATCTAGGCCATAGTTTAAGGAAAGGGCATGCTATATCTACAGACAGACATGGCATTTCAAGTCGAATTGCCCAAGTAAAGATGTTGAAGTGACCCAGCAGCTGAGGTAGAATCAACAAGGGTCAGACTGACATCAACCCAGTTGTAGCAGAGGACGAGGACGCGGCCAAGCATCACAAGCGGGATCGTCTGCTCAAGGAAGCAGTGGATGTGGACAGAAAGCAATGGCTAGATTCTATGCTATGAGTCAGTCGGAGGCGATAGTCAACCCGTGAGTGGTGGCAGGTTAGATAGAGTTATCTCATTCTGATTTGTCTTCTTCTTGCTTTATATCTATTTTGGTTGACCCGGGTGCTACGCACTCTTTTATCACACGTCCTATGCTTGATGACTGTTTGTTACCTATTAGTTGTAATAAAGATAGCTTGTTGTTAGAAACCCCTCTTGATAGTTCCTCGATGCTTCGAGAGGAGTTCCCATCTTGTGTCTTATCTTTTTCAGGACACAATATACAAGTGGATCTTATACCACTTGATATGCATGGGTTCGATGTGATCCTTGGGATGGATACCTTATAAAAGTATAAGGTTGTGTTGGATTGTGGTTCCAAGCAGGCAGTGTTTGAGGTTTGTGGAGAGAAGTGGATCTTCCAAGGAGATAGGAAGATTCTTCTGACATGTCTAGTGTCAGCATTGGTGGAAGAAAAGTTGTTACGACAAGGATGTAAGGTGTTCTTAGCTCACGTTGTGGATACTAAGGTGAAAGGCCCTAGCCTTGAGGAGGTGACGGTTGTCCGAGAGTTTGCAGATGTGTTTCTTGATGAGTTCCCTGGTGTTCCTCCACCCTGAGAGATTGATTTCGAGATCAATCTGGTTCTAGGAACACAGCCAGTTGCACAGACATCATATAGGATGGCTCCAGTAGAGATGGCAGAGCTAAATAAGTAGTTACAAGAGTTGTTGGAGAAAGGTTTCATCCGACCAAGTACGTCGCCTTGGGGTGCTCTAGTTTTGTTCGTTAAGAAGAAGGACGGATTGATGCGGCTATGCATAGATTACCAGTAGTTGAACAAGGTCACGATCAAGAACAAGTACCTGTTGCCAAGGATAGATGATTTGTTCGATCAGTTGTGTGGTGCTACGGTATTTTCAAAGATCGATCTACGATCTGGATATCATCAGTTGAGGATTAAGGCGGATGACATACCAAAGTCAACTTTTAGGATGAGGTATGGTCACTTCGAGTTTGTGGTTATGTCGTTCGGGCTAGCCAATGTGCCTGCTGCTTTCATGGATTTGATGAATAGGGTGTTCCATTTGTTTCTGGATCGGTTTGTTGTAGTCTTTATAGATGACATCTTGATCTACAGTCAGGACAATCAGAAGCATGAATAGCATCTTCGACAAGCATTGACTCTCCTTCGCCAGCATCACTTGTATGCCAAATTTAGTAAGTGCGAGTTCTGGTTGAAAGAAGTAACTTTCTTGGGTCATGTGATATCCGCAGAAGGAGTTAAAGTGGACCCAAGGAAGGTGGAGTCAGTTGCATAATGGGAACAGCTGAAGACGTCGACTAAAGTCGCAGTTTCTTGGTTTTAGCAGGATACTATCAGAAGTTTATAAAGGACTTCAGTGTGATCGCGTTGCCGATGATAAAGTTGACTAGAAAGGATGTACCTTTTGTCTGGAATGATCATTGCCAGCAAGCTTTCCAAAGTTTGAAAGAGAAGTTGACTAGTGCTCTAGTGCTAGTGCTGCCAGAGCCTGGGAAAGGCTATGTTGTTTTTTGTGATGCTTCCAAAAAGGGCTTAGGATGCGTGCTGATGTAGGAAGATTATGTAGTTTCTTTTACTTTGTGACAGCTTAAGAAACATGAGGAGAACTATCCGACTCATGATTTGGAATTGGCAGCAGTGGTTCATGCATTAAAGATTTGGAGACACTATCTTTATGAGGAAGTGTGTCAGATCTTTACAGATCAGAAGAACTTGAAGTATATCTTCTCACAGAATGAGCTAAACATGCGACAACGTCATTGGATGGAGCTAATCAATGATTATGACTACACCATCGAGTATCACCCTGGTAAGGTGAATGTGGTAGCTGACGCGCTTAGCCGAAAGTCTTCATCTCTTCCTACAAAAGGAGCACAGTTGAGTTTCTTAGTATGACATAGACGGGATATGTTTGTCTCCTTGCGGCATATGAATGTGCAAATGGAAGTTTCTTTGTTAGCAGGACTTTTGGCACAAATGCAAGTCCAGCCTATGCTAAGACAACAGATCAAAGACGCACAACAAATAGATGATACAGTTCAGTTGATCAGGCCAGAGCTCGGCGGCGAAAGGCGTGATGGGTTCCATGAGTCTGAGGATGGACTAGTTTGCTATCATGATAGGATTGTGGTCCCCAATGCTGATAATATAAGGAAGCTAGTGCTGGAGAAGCACACACATTGATGTATGTTATGCATCCAGGAGTCACCAAGATGTATCACAATCTAAAGAACCTGTATTGGTGGCCTGGCTTGAAGAAAGATGTAGCCAAGTTTGTGGCTAGGTGTGTAGTATGCCAGCAAGTCAAGGCTAAGCATCAAAAGCCGGCATGTACGTTGCAACCCCTGCCAATACCGTAGTGGAAATGGGATCACGTAACCATGGATTTCATAGTTGGTCTGCCCAGGACAACTAAGAATCATGATTCCATCTGGGTGATAGTGGACAGATTGACGAAGTCTGGCCATTTCATACCTGTAAAAACAACACATACAGCCGAAAAGCTCGCTCGTGTATATGTAGATGAGATAGTACGCTTGCACGGTGTACCAACAACGATAGTTTCTGACAGAGGTCCTCAGTTCATGAGTCATTTCTGGGAACAGTTGCACAAAGCGTTGGAAACACAGTTAAGATTCAGCACCGCTTTTCACCCACAACAGATGGACAGTCTAAAAGGACTATTTAGAATTTGGAGGATCTTCTTCGGGCTTGTGTTTTGTAGTTCCTAGGCAGTTGGGATGTACATCTCAGTTTTATAGAGTTCACCTACAACAATAGTTACCAGCGGAGCATTAACATGGCTCCTTATGAAGCTTTATATGGTAGGAAGTGCAGATCTCCTTTATGTTGGTATGAGTCCGGTGAATATCAGCTTTTGGGTCCTAAGTTAGTACAGTAGACAATAGAAAAGATTAAAGTGATACAGCTATGACGATCGTCTCGCAAAAACATAATTAACTAATGTGGAAGCGTTCATCAAGCAACGAATTAGTGAAAATCACTAAAAATTTAAAACTTTTTGCAAAGACATCCACACATTGGAAATATTTTTCTTCAAGAGCCAAAGTATAACAAATTTACATTCTGGATCAAAGATACATATCATGCATCATCTCTTTCTGAGAATTACAAGCATTAACTATCCTGTCAAGCTAAACACAGACAGTTTAAAATCTCGAGGCATTGAGCCAAAATCTCAAAAGCACTAACTACTACTCCGAGGATCTGAGAGTACAGAGACGACACATAGGACTTTATCTACATCTATACAAGGTACAACATCCAGTGTCTCGACCTGAGACTACACTGATGTTCCTGCTGCTGTTGCTATTGTCCTTCACCTACTGAAGGATTCTTGCCTCCTCGTCCGCGTCCACCTAAAAATGTGGTTCCCACGGGGGTGAGACAATTGTAAATTGCCCCAGCGAGAGATATAACTCTCCGCCAGAAACATTATTATTGAAGCTTAAGAAGATAAATATGCACATATGAATTATATTTGTTTGGTAGAAGATATTTTCATGTCTAACAGATTAGAACATTATTCTTATCAAAAGCATTATAGCTATAATATGATAGAACAACATGTTACTTATCCTTTAAAGAATATGAAGAATATGTATAACATTTATTCACTAAGATTCATTACCACAACATTTACTCTCTTCAGGCTTAGATCATATATCTAATGCCTGGAGTTGTTATTGGGGAATCATGGCCTGTAGCCATACTCTTTTCACACAGTGTTGGGATCTTAGTCCCTCATCTCATGAAGTACATTTCAACTTCTTAACAAGTTCATTATCATGATTATAGAATTTGGGTATTTAAACCTTTATCTCATCATAGAACACTTGTTACCACTTATTAGATAACTTCATACCTTCAGGTCATCTGACCAAGGACATTATAAATATTGCTACACAAAGTATTGCACATAGTACACAAAGTTCAATGATTCTTACCACACAAAGGATATGAAGCTTATAAGGCCTATAAAACATTTTCAGTATACAGAACATCATAGCTCATACCTGGCTATGCTCATCATCTCAACATACCTGTATGAACAGTGATCATGATGCCATTACATATCAGTACTATGCAATACAAGGGTTATCTTATTACATTCATAACTTATTAGTCTGTATTTGAGCTTCATGTAGGATTACTTTGTGTTGGAACTTCATATAGCATCACTTTGTATTAGGGTTTCACATAGAAGTACCTTGTATTAGGTTTTCACATACCATTACCCTGTATTAGGGTTTCATATAGCATTACCCTATATTAGGGTTCACATAGCAAATAATCAATATGGATAACATAAGTATTCAATCATACTTATTTATTCTCATCATTCATCATTGAATGAATTATCAACACACATCATGAGTTTCTCTCTCATCTTTATCATAATATGATCACATCATAGTTTATAGGTTTGAACTAACCTTTTCATAAGGCATGTTAGCCTACATTCAACAGTGTGCATTACACTACAATGTAACCATTGAAATGACACATCTCATGTGTCATTCATCCAATTATCCTGGACTTCTAACTCATCAAGGTATACTAGTATTGGGGTGTTGAATGTGATATCTATCATATCATGATATATCACTTCCCTCAACACCTTATCTTACTTGAGTTTATACACTTAGCTTGTATTAGGGTATTCCCCATCCTAATACTTTATGCACCAGTTCATCACATTCATCATGTAAAGTAGTGATCATTAGTCACTCACTTGGAATATACAGCCATTGCCAATACTATGGATTCATCCTTATGTCAGTAACTAACAAAGAGACCATGTTAGGTCCTTTTCAAAACAATTCTAAGTCAAGCATAGAGTACCACGACCATGCAACCAAGAACGGTCGTGCAAAGGAAAGCCACCACGGCCGTGCTAACTTACACGGTCGTGCTACAGGAATTCACCTCATGAATCATATTCATATATGAATTCTATTATTTCATCCTTTCAACTTGATTAGGTCACATCAACCCTTCATTCAAAAGCATATAACTATGATTAACATAGTGTACCAAGTCTTTGGTCCTATAAGCAATTAGGGATTCATCCCTTAATTGGCACTTAATCACTTAGGTACTATTAGGGTTTCAACCTTTGTACCTTCATTGATTATTATTACTAATCATCATTGGATCAATAGAACATTCATCATCTTAATTCTCAAGAGATTCAATCACATTGGACCTCCATTACATAAGTATCCAATTGAATTTAGGGTTTCCAATGTTGATTCCTTCAATCATTGAATTCATGGAATCAATCATCAATTGGACCTATACTCATACTTCAATTGAGTTAAATAGGTCAAACATCAACTGATTTGACCCTCAATTGACCCTCAATTGGTCATCAATTAGGGTTTGGTTCAATTGAATTAGGGTTTGGAATCGATGATTCATCAACACTAATCAATGCAAGATTGGTTACATTGAAACTATTGAACCATCATTCAAATTGAGTATGACCTGACCCCAAACGGTCTTGAGGTCGTTTGGATGACCTCCAAACGGTCTTGAGACCGTTTTCCCATCAAATCACTCAAATCCAAGCCATCCAATTAAGGTTTGGATCATGGGATTGATCACCAAATCAGCATTGCATTGTATATTAGCTTGGTACCTTTAGACCTTCAAACACCTAACCATACTCAACCCTAGACCTCCAAACGGTCTTGGTTGACCACCAAACGGTCTTGAGACCGTTTGGATGAGCTCCAAACGGTCTTGAGACCGTTTGGCTCATCCAACCTTTGGATTCTATTGAAATTTCATCAAGGTTTGGTCTATCGAGTTGATCAACAAATCGACACTTAATTGCAATATGATTTGGTACCTTTAGACCTTCAATTGGTCAACTATACTTGACCCCAGACCTCCAAATGGTCTTGGGGTGAACCCCAAACGGTCTTGAGACCGTTTGTGTGATCCCCAAATGGTCTTGAAACCGTTTGGGCTAATCAACCCAAAATCTCCAATTAACTCATTGGAATTTCAGCACTGTTTTCAATTAGGGTTTGCCCAATTGAATAACCTTCAACTCACGATTCCTTGGGAGTTAATCCATCAACTTTGGTGAGTCATTATACCACATCATTAGGAACAGTAATACCAAATGGTCAACCCTTGGTCAACGCACTCAAACGGTCTTGAGACCGTTTTCCCAAAAAGTTCAATTAAATCAGATTGATAATCAGCACTTAATCCAATTAGGTTTCCCTAATTGATTAGCCTTCAACCTAAAATTCCTTTGGATAAGCATCTAGGATGATGTCATCATACCCTTCCTTCTAACAACCAAGAACAGCAACCGTTCTTGATGGAAATTGCAGCAAAGAAACAAGAGTGTATCAAATTGAAGAAATCAATCAACAAAGCATAGAGAATTGATGCAATAGAAATGTTTAAGGGTTTGAGTTATAAAACCCGCCTAAAATCTGATCTCCAAGCTCCAATATACACGGCTATAATGGTGGATGAAGCTTCTCCAACTATTCCAAGGCTCAACTTCAAGATTTGGAGTGAAATGATCGGCTAGAATTGAAGATTGAGTGAAGAAATGAAGGAATGACACATTGTTTTATGATTTTCACCCTAAAATCATGAAGAACGAAGATCAAAGGCTTATCAACAGGTTGGGGACGTGCTCCCTGCTGTCCTTAGCCTTCTTGGTCGGTTTTTCAAGCAAAGAGAAGAAGTGGGGTCGTAAAAGCCTTTCATTTGGCTTGGAAAAGGTACTTTTATAAGAAAATTGAGGAGAGAGAAGATACTTTATAAAAGTCTTTTAATTCCAAAATTGCTGCCCACCACTTCCCCCTTGGTTTCTTTCATGAAAGGGCATCTCTATCCCGACCGAACTCCCTTCCATTATCCATGAATTAAGGGAGAAGAAAATAAGCACCTTAATGCTTATTATATTAATATCCCATATGTGAGTGGAAATTACTTTCCTTTATAATAAGGTGAGTGGAGTTTCACCTCCTTTAGATATTTTCGTTCCTTATATTGGAAAAAGAACGTCCATACTTATTCAAAATCAACCAATAAAAATTTTGGTTGAAGGCCCTTTAATTAATACATTTATTTTTGCCCTAAATTGAATTAGGGTTTCACTTAAGATTAAATCTTGACTATTTTAATACCAAGATTCTCTCTCCTCCAATTTAATTCAAATGAGGTGCCCCTATCATTTTCTTTGCTCTACAGGATGACAAGAAATATTAAGGACCTAATTGAATTGGTAATTTTCATATTTAACCCCAGGTTTTAGGTAAATTGCACATTACTCCAAAACTAGGTTTTAATGCACAAACATTGCTTTATCAGCTCTTTCTTGGTATTCAGGCTTCCATAAGCCATACCTCAACCTTATATTCACTATCGTGATTCTTCAACACATGAGGAACATATTATCATGCACAATTTGCACATAAACCCCTCAACTTGGGTAATTTGCACTTTAGTCCAAAACAAACAAAACATTGATTCAACATTGTTCAAACATGACCAAAATTGAAACATAAGTTTCTCATGAGCCCTAATTACTTTTCCCAAGATAAGATTAAGAATCTACTCAACCTTATTAAGAAAAACATCTAGGGTTAACACATAACCCAGGTCAGGGATGTTACAAATTATAAACCCCTAACAAGGATTTCGTCCTCGAAATCCCAGGAAAAGGAGGAACAGATTGTTCATTAATCATGCCCTCAAGTCTCCACATATCATCTTAATATCCTGGAGATATTATGAACTCTGTGATTCCACACAAAGCTCCTTTCATTAGTTCAACCTCATCAATGTTTATGCAGAGCATAAACCCCTAACATATGATGTCCATATCATTGAAAGGAAAAAGCATAAAAGAACATACTTCAATAATCACTCAAGAATACTTATCAAAAGGAAAAACATATATATCTAACAGAGATAATTCACTTAGAAAACTCTATGTAATTGGGAATGTTCACATAGCTTTTCCTTTTTGTTGGGAATGTTCACATAGCTTTTCCTTTTTGTTGGGAATGTTCACATAGCTTTTCCTTTTAGTTGGGAATGTTCACATAGCTTTTCCTTTTTGTTGGGAATGTTCACATAGCTTTTCCTTTTAGTTGGGAATGTTCACGTAGCTTTTCCTTTTTGTTTAGTGTTGGAATTGCACAAAGCATCTTCCTTTATTGGAATTGCACAAAGCATCTTCCTTTATTGGAATTGCACAAAGCATCTTCCTTTATTGGAATTGCACAAAGCATCTTCCTTTATTGGAATTGCACAAAGCATCTTCCTTTATTGATTCCATATTTCTTATTCCATGATACTCATTAGATTGTATCAGAATGACTGCTTGATCAGAGTAATAAAAAAGATATCAATCTAAGAGTTTCCATACTCACCTTATCATCAATAGTTGTATACCTGGCCAGGGTATATAAGTATTGGGAGATTAGGTAGTATGCACTTTATTTGCTATCATATTCCTCATTTTTCATTATCACTCGGATAAGAGCGATTATAAAGCATTTTTAAGGAATAGTGCGAAATTGTAAATTATCATCTTCCTTGTGTCCTTATAGGACTTGTCAAAGGAAGCTCAAAAACAACTACAACACATAGAATCATGAAATGAAGTATTAGAATGAATATATTTCATTTGACTATTACCCATCATGATTATCTACTACTTTAGGTTGGCGCAACACATAGTGTTTAGTTATTTCATGTTACTACTTTTGCCTTCACTTAGTGGCTACTGCCCTGGTGCACTAGGCATTTATTGTATTGGTGACACTAAAAACTTTAGCTTTTCAGAATAATTAGGCAAATGTCTCTAAAATTATAGAGATCTTACCTTAATTCTTAGCTTATTGCCCTTCCTTGGGCACTACCATCACATATGTACTGTTTGTCCAAACTTATGGCAGAGTCTACATTCTTTCCATATGATAATCTTTCCCACATTTCCACTGTTCTATCATGACCATGTCACTCAGGAATCCTTTCAAAGCCCAAAGTTTCTGCATTGAGGACTGCTAACCTAGGTTGTAATACCAGTATCCAGTCTTCTTTATGCATCATTGTTGTCCTAACCTACTCTTCAAGAGCACAACATAGGATTCTCTATCCTGATTAGGTCAAGATGGGAATTCTCAGGCACTTGTTCTCCTCTTGCCTGGTCCCATGCACCCCCTCCTGGTGCAACAACATTGCCCTTAGCAATGTGTTCCTCATGTTTTCCAGTCATTTTCAAGTTCTTCTTCTCCTATGTGAGCAGAAGATACTATCAGATAAACTGGAAGACACTTAGAACAGACTCTACAACCTTAGTCCTATGTCTCTGTAGACTCAGCAAACCTCGCTCTGATACCACTTAATTATGACGACCGTCTCGCGAAAACATAATTAACTAATGCGGAAGCGTTCATCAAACAACGGATTAGCGAAAATCACTAAAAATTTAAAACTTTTTGCAAAGAGATCCACACATTGGAAATCTTTTTCTTCAAGAGCCAAAGTATAACACATTTACATTCTGGATCAAAGATACATACCGTGCATCATCTCTTTCTGAGAATTACAAGCATTAACTATCCTGTCAAGCTAAACACGGACAGTTTAAAATCTCGAGGCATTGAGCCAAAATCTCGAAAGCACTAACTACTACTCCGAGGACCTGAGAGTACAGAGACGACACATAGGACTTTATCTACATCTATACAAGGTACAACATCCAGTGTCTCCACTTGAAACTTCACTGTTGTTCCTGCTGCTGTTGCTATTGTCCTTCACCTACTGAAGGATTCTTGCCTCCTCGTCCGCGTCCACCTAAAAATGTGGTTCCCACGGGGGTGAGACAATTGTAAATTGCCCCAGCGAGAGATATAACTCTCTGCCAGAAACATTATTATTGTAGCTTAAGAAGATAAATATGTACATAGGAATTATATTTGTTTGGTAGCAGATATTGTCATGTCTAACACACTAGAACATTATTCTTATCAAAAGCATTATAGCTATAATTTGATAGAACAACATGTTACTTATCCTTTAAATAATATGAAGAACATTTATAACATTTATTCGCTAAGAATCATTACCACAACATTTACTCTCTTCAGGCTTAGATCATATATCTAATGCCTGGCATTATTATTGGGGAGTCATGGCCTATAGCCATACTCTTTTCACACAGTGTTGGGATCTTAGTCCCTCATCTCATGAAGTACATTTCCACTTCTTAACAATTTCATTATCATGATTATAGAATCTGGGTATTTAAACCTTTATCTCATCATAGAACACTTGTTACCACTTATTAGATAACTTCATACCTTCAGGTCATCTGACCAAGGACATTATAAATCTTTCTACACAAAGTATTGCACATAGTACACAAAGTTCAATGATTCTTACCACACAAAGCATATGAAGCTTATAAGGCCTATAAAACATTTTCAGTATACAGAACATCATAGCTCATACCTGGCTATGCTCATCATCTCAACACACCTGCATGATCAGTGATCATGATGCCATTACATATCAGTATTATGCAATACAAGGGTTATCTTATTACATTCATAACCCATTAGTCTGTATTTGAGCTTCACGTAGGATTACTCTGTGTTGGAACTTCACATAGCATCACTTTGTATTAGGGTTTCACATAGAAGTACCTTGTATTAGGGTTTCACATAGCATTACCCTGTATTAGGGTTTCATATAGCATTACCCTATATTAGGGTTCACATAGCAAAGAATCAATATGGATAACATAAGTATTCAATCATACTTATTTATTCTCATCATTCATCATTGAATGAATTATCAACACACATCATGAGTTTCTCTCTCATCTTTATCAGAATATGATCACATCATAGTTTATAGGTTTGAACTAACCTTTTCATAAGGCATGTTAGCCTACATTGAACAGTGTGCATTACACTACAATGTAACCATTGACATGACACATCTCATGTGTCATTCATCCAATTATCCTGGACTTATAACTCATCAAGGTATACTAGTATTGGGGTGTTGAATGTGATATCTATCATATCATTATATATCACTTCCCTCAACACCTTATCTTACTTGAGTTTATACACTTAGCTTGTATTAGGGTATTCCCCATCCTAATACTTTATGCACCAGTTCATCACATTCATCATGTAAAGTAGTGATCATTAGTCACTCACTTGGAATATACAGCCATTGCCAATACTATGGATTCATCCTTAAGTCAAGAATTAACAAAGAGACCATGTTAGGTCCTTTTCAAAACAACTCTAAGTCAAGCATAGAGTACCACGGCCGTGCAACCAAGAACGGTCATGCAAAGGAAAGCCACCACAGCTGTGCTACCTTACACGGTCATTCTACAGGAATTCACCTCATGAATCATATTCATATATGAATTCTATTATTTCATCCTTTCAACTTGAGTAGGTTACATCAACCCTTCATTCAAAAGCATATAACTATGATTAACATAGTGTACCAAGTCTTTGGTCCTATAAGCAATTAGGGATTCATCCCTTAATTGGCACTTAATCACTTAGGTACTATTAGGGTTTCAACCTTTGTACCTTCATTTATTATTATTAATAATCATAATTGGATCAATAGAACATTCATCATCTTAATTCTCAAGAGATTCAATCACATTGGACCTCCATTACATAAGTATCCAATTGAATTTAGGGTTTCCAATGTTGATTCCTTCAATCATTGAATTCATGGAATCAATCATCAATTGGACCTATACTCATACTTCAATTGAGTTAAATAGGTCAAACTTCAACTGATTTGACCCTCAATTGACCCTCAATTGGTCATCAATTAGGGTTTCCTTCAATTGAATTAGGGTTTGGAATCGATGATTCATCAACACTAATCAATGCAAGATTGGTTACATTGAAACTATTGAACCATCATTCAAATTGAGTATGACCTGACCCCAAACGGTCTTGAGGTCGTTTGGATGACCTACAAACGGTCTTGAGACCGTTTTCCCATCAAATCACTCAAATCCAAGCCATCCAATTAAGGTTTGGATCATGGGATTGATCACCAAATCAGCATTGCATTGTATATCAGCTCGATACCTTTAGACCTTCAAACACCTAACCATACTCAACCCTAGACCTCCAAACGGTCTTGGTTGACCACCAAACGGTCTTGAGACCATTTGGATGAGCTCCAAACGGTCTTGAGACCGTTTGGTTCATCCAACCTTTGGATTCTAATGAAATTTCATCAAGGTTTGGTCTATCAAGTTGATCAACAAATCAATACTTAATTGCAATATGATTTGGTACCTTTAGACCTTCAATTGGTCAAATATACTTGACCCCAGACCTCCAAACGGTCTTGGGGTGAACCCCAAACGGTCTTGAGACCGTTTGGGTGATCCCCAAATGGTCTTGAAACCGTTTGGGCTAATCAACCCAAAATCTCCAATTAACTCATTGGAATTTCAGCACTGTTTTCAATTAGGGTTTGCCCAATTGAATAACCTTCAACTCACGATTCCTTGGGAGTTAATCCCTCAAATTTTGTGAGACATTATAACACATCATTAGGAACAGTAATCCCAAACGGTTAACCCTTTTTCAACGCACTCAAATGGTCTTGAGACCGTTTGCCCAAAAATTTAAATTAAATTAGATTGATAATCAACACTTAATCCAATTAGGTTTCCCTAATTGATTAGCCTTCAACCTACGATTCCTTTGGATAAGCATCTAGGATGATTTAATCATCCCCTTCCTTCGAACAACCAAGAACAACAACCGTTCTTGATGGAAATTGCAGCAAAGAAACAAGAGTGTATCAAATTGAAGAAATCAATCAACAAAGCATAGAGAATTGATGCAATAGCAATGTTTAAGGGTTTCAGTTATAAAACCCGCCTCAAATCTGATCTACAAGCTCCAAGCTACACGTCTATAATGGTGGATGAAGCTTCTCCAACTATTCCAAGGCTCAACTTCAAGATTTGGAGTGAAATGATCGGCTAGAATTGAAGATTGAGTGAAGAAATGAAGGAATTACACATTATTTTATGATTTTCACCATGAAATCATGAAGAACGAAGATCAAAGGCTTCTCAACAGGTTGGGGACGTGCTCCCTGCTGTCCTTAGCCTTCTTGGTCGGTTTTTGCAAGCAAATAGAAGAAGTGGGGTCGTAAAAGCCTTTCATTTGGCTTGGAAAAGGTACTTTTATAAGAAAATTGAGGAGAGAGAAGATACTTTATAAAAGTCTTTTAATTCCAAAATTGTTGCCACCACTTCCCCCTTGGTTTCTTGAATGCAAGGGCATCTCTATCCCCACCGAACTCCCTTCCATTATCCATGAATTAAGGGAAAAGAAAATAAGCACCTTAATGCTTATTATATTAATATCCCATATGTGAGTGGAAATTACTTTCCTTTATAAAAAGGTGAGTGGAGTTTCAACTCCTTCAGATATTTTCATTCCTTATCTTGGAAAAAGAACGTCCATCCTTATTCAAAATCAACCAATAACATTTTGGTTGAAGGCCCTTTAATTAATACATTTATTTTTGCCCTAAATTGAATTAGGGTTTCACTTAAGATTAAATCTTGATTATTTTAATACCAAGATTCTCTCTCCTCCAATTTAATTCAAATTAGGTGCCCCTCTCATTTTATTTGATCTAAATGATGACAAGAAACATTAAGGACCTAATTGAAGTGGAAATTTTCATATTGAACCCCAGGTTTTGGGTAAATTGCACATTACTCCAAAACTAGGTTTTAATGCACAAACATTGCTTTATCAGCTCTTTCTTGGTATTCAGGCTTCCATAAGCCATAACTCAACCTTATATTCACTCTTATGATTCTTCAACACATGAGGAACATATTATCATGCACAATTTTCACATAAACCCCTCAACTTGGGTAATTTGCACTTTAGCCCAAAACAAACAAAACATTGATTCAACATTGTTCAAACAGGACCAAAATTGAAACATAAGTTTCTCATGAGCCCTAATTACTTTTCCCAAGATACGATTAAGAATCTACTCAACCTTATTAAGCAAAACATCTAGGGTTAACACATAACCCAGGTCAGGGATGTTACAACAGCAACAGCTGAAGACGGCACAGGATAGACAGAAGTCTTATGTAGACAATCGCTGACGACCTTTAGAGTTCCAAGTAGGAGACAAAGTGTACCTCAAGGTATCACCGTGGAAAGGCGTGCTAAGGTTTGTATGGAAAGGTAAGCTAGCACCCAGGTATATGGGACCATACCCAGTAATGGCACGTGTTGGCAAGGTAGCTTACAAGTTAGAGCTGCCACCAGAGTTGCACATGCTACATCCAGTGTTCCACGTCAGCATGTTGAAGAAAAGTCACCCAGATACAGGGACAGTGATACATCCAGTATAGGTTGAGCTTGATGAAGATGTGACCTACGAGGAAGGTCCTGTGATGATCCTTGACATAAGAGTAAAGAAGCTGAAAATGAAGGACCTGGTTCTGGTAAAGGTTCTTTGGCATCATCGAGGCATTGAGGAAGCCACGTGGGAGTTGAGGAAGAGATGAGGAGGAAGTATCCCTCACTTTTCTCTTCTGATTTCAGGGACAAAATCCCTTTGTAGAAGGTTATAGCTTGTAAGGACCCTGACCTCCGTTTAGGGATTGTCCTATTTGCTTTGCTTAACCCTGGTGCTTAGTTGCTTGCTAATCACCTTTAGTGGTGATTAGGGTTTGTCTGTGCTTTGTTGAGAGCTAGAGGTGCTACTTGCAATTAACCCAAACCTAGGGTTGTTGAGAAAGTTTGTCACCTTGAGAGGTGTTCCTCTCTCTCCTTACTTCCTCTAGTGTTGAGAGGAAGGGTTGGCCTCATTGCTTGAGTTGCTTTGGGCTTGGATGAGCTTGTTGGGCCTTGAGATGTCTTGCTTTGCTTGACCTTGTGTCGGCCATAGGTGTGTCATCCATGGTTGTGTTGGCCTGAGTGTGTCGCCTAGGTAGTGTGTCGGCCATGGAGATGGGGTGTGTCAACCATGGACCCCCCCCCTTTTTACCCTTTTGACCTCATTTGTGTCACCACTAGTGGACACTTTGCGCTTGATGCTTGCATGTGGCAATGGCCTTGGACATGTTTTTATGGCAAGTTAGAGAGGTGGCTTTGCCCTTGGACAAGTGTCCCTAGGTGGGTGACACCTTGCCTTGTCTTACCTTGGTTTCTCCTCCACCCTCTCCTATTTATGCACCTTCTTTCTCTTTCTAAGGATCCATTTAGTTCCTTAGTTCCCTTCTCCCTTGGTTGCACGACACCTCTTCTTTGCAAAGCTTGGTGACCGATCCTTATCTTGGAGTCTTCTTCTTCTTTCTCTTGAGATGGCCGAAGGTGTAGCTTGGTGCTAGGAGCTTGGAGCTTGCTTAAGGCGGGTTACATAACTCCTAACCCTAACCATATTACCTTCTCCTATATTCTTGTATGTCTTCTTATGAACATAATCGGCTATGTTTGTTGCTAGATATGTTTCTTTCTTAGTTGCACCTAGTTGGCCAAACCATTTTTTTAGGGTTTCCTTGCTAAGCAACACTCATTTCCCTCCTTGGTCTAGAGAAGTGATCTTGAGCTCTATTAATATCAGCAATACCCCTCTCTCATTCAAGTTGCGAGGTGAGCTTGAGTTCTAGTTGCTTGAGAAACACCCTCCTCTCATCATGGATTCGAAAGGTGAGCGTTTTGGTAGATGTAGAACCATGTGGGGGTTGACCCTTGTGGTTACTCGAGTTGTGAAAGAGGTTGTGCAAAACTCCTCTCTCTTTGTTGTTGAGAGGTGAGCCGATATTCTTGATCAATCTAGGGTTTGATGCCCTTGAGCTTGAGGTTGATTATGATCTTGTTGGGTTGTATCTTGCACGATATGGCTTGGGGATGGTGTTGCCCGATACCTTCTCTTTATCTAGAGTTTTGAGTTGAGATTATGAGGTTGTGTTGGGTGATACACCTTGGTCTTTGCCTTGTGTGAAGGCCGATAGGATGAGACTAGGCTTTCCTTTGCTACCTGTTTGAGATGTACCTTTGGGCGTTATGCCTTGTCGAGTGCCCTGCCCGATATGCCTAGCTTGTAGTGGCTTGGTGCCCGTTATACCTTGAGCGTTATGGAGCTCAGTGGTCTAGTCTTGTGTTGGGCATCATGGTTTGGTGGTGATGCCTGATGTAGTGACATGTGGTGTAACGACCCCGTCTCCCGGTAACCCCCAATTAAGGGAGGCCCGAAGGTCAGAGCCATTATTCAATTAACAGGATCAAAGGTTCGACAAATAATCAATAATAATTAAATAAACTTTACCAACTAAAGCTAAAAACTGGTATACCAACCTTAGGGTGCCCTTTTGCCAATGACTTAAGGCCACCTTCTCAATCCCGAGCCTGGTGCCTGGGGGTCACCACTCATGGTGCCCACTAGTCATGCAATATCATAGGCCACCTTCTTGGTGCCTGGGGTCACCACTCAAGGTGTCCATTGGTCTACCCATCTGGGCCTGACCTTTGGCATCATCCATCAGGGTGGCATGTAGGTGCGAGAATCCATAATTCTATTATTAATGTGATAATCATAGTGACTTAATAATTTGCAAATATGAACATCCAAACTGATAATTTGCAGTCGATGCGATCAATCATCCAGCAACCACGCGGGAAACTAATGCGGTTATTCATAAGCGTAACCACATACCTGATCCAGAGCAACTTGCTGTCCAAGCAATAATGATAAAGAATAAGCAACAGGAAATCAACAAGTATCCTGAAATTAATGTATGACATCCAAGTGTTATAATTTATCCAGAACATTCTAAAGCCAGACTTGGATTCCATCTTAGGCTTTCTAGACCACATTAGGGTTTTATTAGGGTTTTTGCTTTCATGACGCTTTTATCATATTAACTGCTCTCTTAATTCATAAACCCTAATTTCAACATCATAAGCCCAATTAAAGTCGATCATTTCTTTTTGATACCAAAATTACCTTCTTTAACCCTTTAAGTTATTTCAAGGTCATTAAACTCAATTATCACCTTTAGTTCCTTTCGGATTAACAACTCATAATTTGTTATGGTCTAATTCCATATGAACTCTATTTAGTATTAATTCTACCTTGATTCAATCAGAAACCCTAATTTCTATATTAAGGTTATCTTTCCACAAATTAGTGACTTTAATGCTCAAAATAGAATATTCCAACCTTAATCATGAAATTAGTCAATTACAGCCATTAAGAGTCGAATTCACCAACATTAGGGTTTCAAGGCCCATTAAAGCTTATTTATGCTCATGAACTCTTAATTAAGCTACTAACGTGCAAAACTCATCCTTTTTATTCTTAATCTTCCTTTTTATCATTAACAGGATAATATCAACATTAATCATCAATTAAACCCTACTAATCACATTAATTTTATCCAAATAGGGTTTCTTAATCATCATTATACTAAAGTTAATAACTTACCCTACTTTTCAAATTGCAACAGGAAATAGTCTCTAAACATATTTTTATTACATTCCTCTCATTTTTCTGAGCAAGTTTCATGTATAATTCGCATCTATCCGAGCTACGGTTCATTAGATACGAATTTTGTAAAAATACTTACTTTTGGGCCAATGAGGAGCTGCCACGTAGGTGCCTTCCATGCAATGAACTCGGCTGGGTTGCAAACATTTTGAAAAGTCCGTTTTGCCCCCGCTTGAATTATTTGTTTGAACAGCCCGCGGAGGGCATCCCTGTCCACGCGCCTCCTTGCTTCTCCTTCCTCGCGCTAACCTAGCGCTTCCTTTCCTGTTCGCGCTGGCGCGATTCCCTGTCTCCTTTCTCGACCGTACCAGCTTCCAAGGAGTTGCCCCCTACCTTCGATGTGCTCCCGCGCAGGCAAGGAAGCTACACCCATGTAGCTGGTTGCCCAGGGTCAGAGAAAACATGCCGGCCGCCATGGACGCCCTGCCGCCAAACGTAGCCCTCTGCAGGGTTACTCCTCCTTGTTCGAGGCACGAGGGTCACCGCCGACACTCACTCTAGCTCCACCGCACACCCAGGAACACAAGGCACCTCCTAGATGGTGTCCAAGGTGCTCGTTTCAGGCATATCCATCCCGCAAGGAACGGCCGTCATGCAGTCACGTCGCCGCTGTTGTGTGTGACCTAGAGAATTAGAACGATGGCCACGCCCCTATCTGAACTCGAGCGACCTCACTCCTCCACTGAGATGAGTCCCCAGTTCCTTGTTGCTCCAGGGTTTGTGTTATCCTCAAACCCAGGGTTTGCTTGCAACGTCTAAGAAGAAGAAGAAGAATAGGAGAGAGGGGTGCATGGGGTCCTTCTTGAACTTGCCCCTGTGCTCTAGCCCTTTATAAAGGGTTGGGTAACGAAGCCCTAGATCATCCTATTCATAACTCATAGAGTTATTTCCAAAAAGAGACATATTCCTTTAAGGATAAGTAATCCTTCTCTTTCTTCTTAAACCTTTTGATATTCTCTAATATTTTTTGAAAAATAGGAATTCGAAATTCCTCTCCTTCACTCTCTCTATATTTGCCTTTTAATCTATTAATCATGAAATCATGTCTTCTTTTAATAGAGAATACTTCCTTTTCTCAATATTACCAAAATTCATCAATAAAACATCACATTATGCTCTTATTTTGCAATCTTGGTAGTTTCTCTCTCTTTCCTATTTGTTGGGGATCCTTGAACCCCAAGACACTCAAAGAATTCGAAATTCCTTTTAAAGGAATACTCATTATCCTTAAATGCATCAATATGCATTGTTCTCATTATTTTGCTTATTTCTTATTAAAATATTTCCTTTTGTGGATTTCTCTTTATTTCTCTCTTATTTTCCTCATTAGTGTTCCTTTTATTATTAGGAATCCTTGGGATACTAAATCCCACTAAGAATTATCTAATTATACCTCTTTTCACATATTTTCCCTATTTCATCAATATTTTCAATTTCTTTATTAACAAGGAAATACTGAATTGTTGTTTTCTTTTCTTATTGCCTTTTCTTTGCAACTTTGGGCTCCTTGGAACCCAAGGAATCTAAGAGGCACGAAATCCTCTTTATATTTACCTTCTAGAGGTTTCCACACCTTTCTTATCTCAAATTCTCATTTATTCATTAATTAATTGAATATTCTTATTATTGGGCCCAATGGCCAATGAAGCCCACAAATCAAACACCAAGGCTATGAAATCCATTTATTCAAAATAGATTATTCCATTTATTCATTCAAAAAATCTTTAATATGAGAAATTATATTTCTCAGCACATGAACCCAAAATTGGGGTTGTAACATCCTTTCCCCCTTATAAGAATTTTGTCCTCAAAATTCCATCAAGCAAGCAAACAAACAGGATAATCCATTCTTATGTCCATCAGGGCTACCATGTGGCTTTACCCTATCCATGGTGCTTTCCAAGAACCGTCATCATCTCATATTCTTCCATCTGAGTTCTTTCTTACCTTGGTATATCGTACCCTCATTGGTGACTCAGGACATTTCATCCTCTCAAAAGTTGAATAGGTTCAAGGCTCAACACATAGCTTGGGTACCTCACATAGTGCTATAGATCGGACTCATGGAACACATCACACATCATGTTATCCTGAGGGGTAAGGCTAAACACAACCATCTCCACCAATCCATCTCAAATGGATCCCTATATCGGGGATTCATCTCTCTCAGCTGTAGCTTAGAGGGGTCGGATTTTCACATTATATTCCTCCACAGTGAACTGCATGTCAGTCTGCTTTGCATCAGCTCGTGACTCATGTCACCCCTGGGTTCTCTCTCAGCCATTGCATGATCAAATCGACTTCATCTGCACACACCTGTGGTTCCTTTCTGACCTTCACGAGGCCTCCTTCACCAACATCATCATAATGAAGTGGTGACCGACACAACCTCCCTATAAACTTCTTGCATCCCGATAAAGGCTATGGTGGTTAACATTACATCTTAAGAACTGTCTCTATGTATCACCCTAAATGAGCACACATGCTCTCATCATACCCTCTAGTCCGGATCATATTGTCCATTAGTATGGGGTGATAAACTGTAAAAACACTGAGCTCTTCATGTATCTACTTCCACCTCATGGAAGTGAACCTTTGGGTCACCTCAAAGACTTTTGAATTTGCATCATGGTGTAGTCGAACCATCTCTTTTCATATGTAGTTCAACCAGATCTGTCCCTTGATAGAACTTTTCCTTTCTCATGTCATCTAGGTAAGGCGATCTACCATAACCCATATTGTATCTTGACCTTCTTGGTCTAGTAGAGACTTACAACATCCATAATGATGAACTCTCATTCCTTCTCGGGAACTCTTTATACTTTACATCCATGCACTGGGTTAATGGTGTTCGTCCTTCACCTCCTGGCTTGCATGGCCACATGCTACATGCAACTTTGTTTTAAGCATCCAGAATGCTACCATCACTTACCATCTTTGTAGTATCAAGGTGTATTGTGATCTTAAAACCATGATCTTCTGTAAGTCATGATTCCTTGAGATCGATACCTCAGAAACCCTAAACTACTTTTATCAGGGTTTTATTACCTCCCTATCCAAAGAAGTGTATCTGAGGTTTTATCGCCATCCTTTCACTACCTCAAGGACTAAACTAGCTAACCAAACAACCATTAACTTGTTCCACATATCTCATTATATATGTGTGTTAGCCAAAACTCATCTTCTTTCCAAACTTAGGGTTAGTTGAACAACCTCAACCTCTTCTAGCCTCTAGCTAAACTAGGCAATTATATCTCAACCAGAGTATTCATTACCACTTCACCTCCTTAGGTGTCAGGTAATGTGATGATATACACCTCCATGTATTATACTTGTCATCTCATCTTACACTCTACGTCTATTTTTATTAAGAAGCTCTGAGCTCGTACTTACTGTGATCGAACTCGACCTTGATTAATCTGCAAATTCCACATAGTTCCTGATAAAACATTCTCATAAGCTGACTACACTACCTCTCTTAGTGTTCGCGAACCATCCATGTATAATCCACTTCACAAGGTTATGTTATCATCTCTTTCATCATTCCTCGTAGCAACATTCCAACTCGCAACATCTTTTATCCTTGGTGTAAGGCATGCGTATGGTCCTATCTCTCACTCCTATAACAAAAGGAAATAAGCATTTGGCTGCAGTCCAAATACAGAGTTCTTCCTGTTCCAAGAGTAGAGATGGTACATCCCACCTTGCCAGTACACCTTCAAATCTAAGTTGAAACGTGCTACATATCCTCCTGATATTAGAATTACATCCATGGAAAACTGATCCAAAACCTACTTGGGTCACCACACAATCCTTGGTCATCTCCTCTAGATCTATAGGGTGCCAGCACTTTTGGGGTCATCCCTCTTCCCTTATGCATCCAGAGAGTGCCCTACTCATCTGCCCTTTGGGTTCCATGAGTTCATGAAGGTGATCAATCTCCTAACCCATGGCCCTCGGACAATGATAGCTGTTACCTCCCGACCCTATGGTCATGTGCAACTAGGGAATTAGGCAACTCCGTCTTTCATCGGTCTTATCCCTACCTGACCCTAAGATAGACTTGGGATTCTCTTATAGTACATGTCTGACTTAGAACCTTACCCAAGCCTTCATCATCTCTTTCTGCATTCATGACTGACTTTCATCCCGTCACAGGGGTCATGACAACCTGCCTACCTTGGTCAGGCGCCATATCGGTTACTCCCATGGTAACACGTCCTGCACTTAGAGATGGTTATCTATGGGCCTATAGGTTCATTTTCATACTACGTACTCTTCACTTAGCTTCTCAAGATCCTATGAAACTTCTTTAGGTCACCTCAAAACCAACAAAACTGGTATACACCCTACCAAAGAGTCCCTCTCCTAGGATGGGAGGAAACTACAACTCTTGACGAAAAGGTCACAACTGCCCTTAGGGTTTACATCCATATGAGCATGCTTAAACCAACAACTACTAAGGCACAAGCGTACTTACAAAACCATGCTAGGTCACACTCATTCTCTTTCCTCATCGTCAGATCAACTTATTCATGAGGGGTTCATCAAGCATACCCTTACCTGAAGGGGTTTTCCTTTACCTCTACACATTAAGAGTACCATGCTCGAAACTATAGAGACTCAAATCTCAACATGAGCATCGGGTACACCGCTTCCCCTCTTAGGCCTAGGAAACCTAGGTTCACCTCCGGGTATCCAACTGCATGCTCATTCTCTTAACCAGGAGTCCAACATGTCCAAGATATGTCATGTACTCCCATGGTCTTTCTACTCAAACAACACTTCAGAGTTGATTCCTCTTCCTGGACAACTACTAGGTATACAGCCTCACATCTGGTGCCTTAACCTCCTCAGGGTCTAAAGCACTCTCTATCTCATCTAGTAGGTAATCACTTATACCATAGGTACCAGAAACATCATCCTCCCTCTAGGGTTTGGTTACTCTCAAGCTAACCAAGACACCATCAACCTCCAGGGATCATGCATGAGGCAACCATTATCATCCACTTAGGTCGCATCATTCTCGACTCCCACTGTTTCTCAAGTTTTGGGGTTTTAGGCTTCCCACTTTCTTGGCCGAGGTCTGCTCCCTTTCTCTAGAGCTAATCCTACAACCAACCTCTCTATAAGAGGTCCTGTCTTTATGAAGGATCAAGCTCATAAGCATGCCCCTACCTGAGTGAAGCCTATACTCAAACTTATGTTTACTCAAAGTCATCCATAACCCCTTATGCTTATCTCACCATGATCCCTTGACTAGGGTTTCGTCAAGCTATACCCTACCTGCCTATGCCTATAGGGTAACTATAGGTTCTCCTCTAACCTCATCGATGAAGGAGCTATCCTTCACTCTAACATGCACGACCCTCTCTAGGGTTGGGTCGCCAAAGGTACTAGGTTATCCAACCTCTCATGGCTCGTATGACGATCCCAAAGCATGTCCAACCAAACACTCGGTCTAACTCATCATGTCATCTCTATCTCTACCCTTCACTTAGGGTTAGGGTTAAGATCATCCTCAAAGGATGAGCCAGGTGTCTACTTTTAATGGAGGTCTCTACCTCCAAGCTTAACTCTCTCTACTTATCCTCCTGCCAAGGAGGTCTATCCTCAGGTCTCGCCTGAGGGCAATGACAACTCGTGTCATACGACCTAAGCATGTATCTATTCCTTTATGCTTACTCTATTAAGCTTATGTCCATGACATCTTATTTACATGCTTTTTATTAATTTGGTGGAGGATTCCTTAATCCTTATCAATCTTGCCCATACCTCAAGAGGGTGAGGAAAAGAGAAAAAACCCTAATCCTTAAGGTCCTTAACAAAATTTGAGTGGAGAAAGGATGAACAAGATGAGAGAGTCCTAAAAGGTATCTTATTTCTATTCATACCCTAAGACTTTGGCCAGGCAGTCACACGGATCCGGGAGTCCTCGTATTCTGACCAGCGGTGCGGAGGAAAATCTTGCCAGCCCCCGGTCGTGATCCTTTTCTAGACACCTCTGTCTTTCGGATAATCCTCTAATAACTCCCTCAGTTTCTACAGAATTTGTAAAATTTAATAATTATTAAAGATTAAATGAGGAACCTAATGCTCTGATACCAATTGTAATGACCCCGTCTCCCGGTAACCCCCAATTAAGGGAGACCCGAAGGTCAGAGCCGTTATTCAATTAACAGGATCAAAGGTTCGACAAATAATCAATAATAATTAAATAAACTTTACCAACTAAAGCTAAAAACTGGTATAAAATAAAACTTTGTTTACCTTTTTAAAAGATGGGATTTCTAAACTTCTATCCATGAAGATGCTATTCTAACTAATCCTCCTGTGCACGTTAATTCTCATTTAATTCCACATATGCCACTTTACTGTTTGTTCTTTTCATTTGTACCTAAAACATCGACAAACAAAACGTCGGTCAGTATATCAAAATATACTGGTATGTGGGGACAACCAAAAGTTTGCACATATGGATAACAATTTAAATATCACAATCAAATTATTCAACAAGCCAATTTACACTTTTCAGTATGACATTCTCCACCGCTTTTGCCCTAACCCTAGCATACCCACCTTAGGGTGCCCTTTTGCCAATGACTTAAGGCCACCTTCTCAATCCCGAGCCTGGTGCCTGGGGGTCACCACTCATGGTGCCCACTAGTCATGCAATATCATAGGCCACCTTCTTGGTGCCTGGGGTCACCACTCAAGGTGTCCATTGGTCTACCCATCTGGGCCTGACCTTTGGCATCATCCATCAGGGTGGCATGTAGGTGCGAGAATCCATAATTCTATTATTAATGTGATAATCATAGTGACTTTATAATTTGCAAATATGAACATCCAAACTGATAATTTGCAGTCGATGCGATCAATCATCCGACAACCACACGGGAAACTAATGCGGTTATTCATAAGCGTAACCACATACCTGATCCAGAGCAACTTGCTGTCCAAGCAATAATGATAAAGAACAAGCAACAGGAAATCAACAAGTATCCTGAAATTCATGTATGACATCCAAGTGTTATAATTTATCCAGAACATTCTAAAGACAGACTTGGATTCCATCTTAGGCTTTCTAGACCACATTAGGGTTTTATTAGGGTTTTTGCTTTCATGACGCTTTTATCATATTAACTGCTCTCTTAATTCATAAACCCTAATTTCAACATCATAAGCCCAATTAAAGTCGATCATTTCTTTTTGATACCAAAATTACCTTCTTTAACCCTTTAAGTTATTTCAAGGTCATTAAACTCAATTATCACCTTTAGTTCCTTTCGGATTAACAACTCATAATTTGTTATGGTCTAATTCCATATGAACTCTATTTAGTATTAATTCTACCTTGATTCAATCAGAAACCCTAATTTCTATATTAAGGTTATCTTTCCACAAATTAGTGACTTTAATGCTCAAAATAGAATATTCCAACCTTAATCATGAAATTAGTCAATTACAGCCATTAAGAGTCGAATTCACCAACATTAGGGTTTCAAGGCCCATTAAAGCTTATTTATGCTCATGAACTCTTAATTAAGCTACTCACGTGCAAAACTCATCCTTTTTATTCTTAATGTTCCTTTTTATCATTAACAGGATAATATCAACATTAATCATCAATTAAACCCTACTAATCACATTAATTTTATCCAAATAGGGTTTCTTAATCATCATTATACTAAAGTTAATAACTTACCCTACTTTTCAAATTGCAACAGGAAATAGTCTCTAAACATATTTTTATTACATTCCTCTCATTTTTCTGAGCAAGTTTCATGTATAATGTGCATCTATCCGAGCTACGGTTCATTAGATACGAATTTTGTAAAAATACTTACTTTTAGGCCAATGCGGAGCTGCCACGTAGGTGCCTTCCATGCAATGAACTCGGCTGGGTTGCAAACATTTCGAAAAGTCCGTTTTGCCCCCGCTTGAATTATTTGTTTGAACAGCCCGCGGAGGGCATCCCTGTCCACGCGCCTCCTTGCTTCTCCTTCCTCGCGCTAACCTAGCGCTTCCTTTCCTGTTCGCGCTGGCGCGATTCCCTGTCTCCTTTCTCGACCCTACCAGCTTCCAAGGAGTTGCCCCCTACCTTCGATGTGCTCCCGCACAGGCAAGGAAGCTACACCCATGTAGCTGGTCGCCTAGGGTCAGAGAAAACATGTTGGCCGCCATGGACGCCCTGCCGCCAAACGTAGCCCTCTGCAGGGTTACTCCTCCTTGTCTGAGGCACGAGGGTCACCGCCGACACTCACTCTAGCTCCGCCGCACACCCAGGAACACAAGGCACCTCCTAGATGGTGTCCAAGGTGCTCGTTTCAGGCATATTTATCCTGTAAGGAACGGCCGTCATGCAGTCACGTCGCCGCTGTTGTGCGTGACCTAGAGCATTAGAACGATGGTCGCGCCCCTATCTGAACTCGAGCGACCTCACTCCTCCACTGAGATGAGTCCCCAGTTCCTTGTTGCTCCAGGGTTTGTGTTATCCTCAAACCCAGGGTTTGCTTGCAACGTCTAAGAAGAAGAAGAAGAATAGGAGAGAGGGGTGCATGGGGTCCTGCTTGAACTCGCCCATGTGCTCTAGCCCTTTATAAAGGGTTGGGTAACGAAGCCCTAGATCATCCTATTCATAACTCATAGAGTTATTTCCAAAAATAGACATATTCCTTTAAGGATAAGTAATCCTTCTCTTTCTTCTTAAACCTTTTGATATTCTCTAATATTTTTTGAAAAATAGGAATTCGAAATTCCTCTCCTTCACTCTCTCTATATTTGCCTTTTAATCTATTAATCACGAAATCATGTCTTCTTTTAATAGGGAATACTTCCTTTTCTCAATATTACCAAAATTCATCAATAAAACATCACATTATGCTCTTATTTTGCAATCTTGGTAGTTTCTCTCTCTTTCCTATTTGTTGGGGATCCTTGAACCCCAAGACACTCAAAGAATTCGAAATTCCTTTTAAAGGAATACTCATTATCCTTAAATGCATCAATATGCATTGTTCTCATTATTTTGCTTATTTCTTATTAAAATATTTCCTTTTGTGGATTTCTCTTTATTTCTCTCTTATTTTCCTCATTAGTGTTCCTTTTATTATTAGGAATCCTTGGGATACTAAATCCCACTAAGAATTATCCAATTATACCTCTTTTCACATATTTCCCCTATTTCATCAATATTTTCAATTTCTTTATTAACAAGGAAATACTGAATTGTTGTTTTCTTTTCTTATTGCCTTTTCTTTGCAACTTTGGGCTCCTTGGAACCCAAGGAATCTAAGAGGCACGAAATCCTCTTTATATTTACCTTCTAGAGGTTTCCACACCTTTCTTATCTCAAATTCTCAATTATTCATTAATTAATTGAATATTCTTATTATTGGGCCCAATGGCCAATAAAGCCCACAAATCAAACAACAAGGCTATGAAATCCATTTATTCAAAATAGATTATTCCATTTATTCATTCAAAAAATCTTTAATATGAGAAATTATATTTCTCAGCACATGAACCCAAAATTGGGGTTGTAACATGTGGTAACCCTAACCCTATGGTTGCACGATACACTCCCCAAACTAGCTTCCCGACACATGGATGCACGTCACATGCATGCATGATATACATGGTTGCACGACATACCCCATAGACCTAGTTGCACATTATGCTTTGTGCATGATATGTCTTGGTCTCTGGTTGTACGATATGCCTTGAGGTGGTAGCCCGACATACTTGCTAAAGGGCTTGTCCGATATGTGGCTAGTATGCTTGGGTGACAAGAGAAGTTACCCTTCCCGATATTACTTTTAGTGAGGGTGCCCTGCCCATCACACTTCTTGTGAGGGAAATGGGTACTTCTAGTGAGGGTCATGTTCCACTCGGAAACTCATATGTTAGTTCCTTATCATGCGATCACATCTTTGTTGACTAAGAGTTATGGTTTATGGTTCGTGAACCTTTGACATATGACATGATATTACATGTGTTTATGATCATCTTGAATCATGTATATATATAATGATAAGTAAATGATAAGATTGGAAGTATATGAGCTGTTTCACATGATGATATGACCTATGTCTATGGTCACAGGGTTGAGGCATGAGTGATAAAGCGTATAATCACCAATGTTTCCCTATATTGACGATATGATCATTCTATTAATCTATGATGGTTTCAATTATCTCTATGATTGTGTATACTAACCATGCAGGTGTTTCATGCGGATGCATAGCCAGGAAAAAGGCTATGAGGTATATATGTTTGAATAACACTGCTTTGATGGTCACTCTTGATGATGAGATAACATGCATCACCTGTATGATGTGTTTTGGTCTGAGGACTTGAGTTTGGCTAAAGTGCCTAGTTGAGGTGTTATCCTCTGATGATGAGATGAGGGATTTTTATCCCAAGTGATGAGAATGCCTTATGAGGTAGTGGTTTCTTGTGATGAGGGATTGAGATCCTGGAATAACATGATGGTGGTAACAATAATGTAGCTTTATGTTATGCATGTGTTATAACCTGGTTGCCTCAACAATCCACTTAAAATATACTAACTAATCACAGTGGAACATATCATGTAGTTTGCCCTGGCCATAGATCCATCATCGTTAGTAGCTGGTGATGGTGAAACGGGTTCTCCTGTGGGTTAACCCGGAGCACATATTGTTGAATATACGAGGTTTCTCCTAGCCTAAAATAGAGAGGATTCAAGTGCAGCTACGGTTGCAGACTCGGGATGGATAGAACATGGTGAACAGGCCCATGGCTCAGTGTGATAGAGCATGAATGCATTATTGGCTCAGGGAGCACGGTGAACTGACCCGTGCCTCAGATATACTAGCGACGATACCAGTACCAAGGCGGGCTAGAGAAAGGGTAGCCTGCGAGAGCTGACCTTGTGGCTGAGGCCACTTAAGCATGAGACTGCGGTCCTGCTTTGGTTCTCGTGCACTGACCACGAGGTGGTAGGTCATGGAGTCCGACTCTTCCATTGACCTTGTATGGCACCGACTCCGAGTTTCGCAGCCATCGGTTGGATTTGAGTGGTGCGACTCACTTCCTCAGGGCATAATAACACGTAATCTAGCCGAATAGTATTTATTTCTTAAGGCAAAACACTGAACTTTGGTTGAGGCCTTGCTTGTGTAGTTGATCTCGTTATACATTGCAGGTACTTATACGTTCCTTATGATATATGGTAAGATCTTATAAATCTTATCTTTTCAATCATGTTCCATAAAGAACTACTTGGTTATATGCCTTCTGTAAACCATGGTAAGCTCAATGGTAATACCAATCTTACTCTATAGACTGCTCTTACTGTATGTTTTATCAGTTATCTGTTGTTGCTACTTTAACCTTTCTAAGGTTTTATGGTTCTAGCAGGGAGTTATGTTTCTCACTAGGACTATGTGTCTCACCTCGTTTGTTTACAACCTTTTTAGGTGTTCACGCTAGACGTGGTGGTGGTCGCGGAGTTGCGGCCGAGCAGTAGAAGGTAAGAGATGGATATGCTGCTATTTTGGTTGTTTTGTAGTAGAGTCTTAGAGTCATCCTTGTACTCTCAGGTCCTTGGAAGCGTTTTGATGTTGTTTTACGATGTTTTTCTGTTTAAGCTTTGTATATCCTGCTGCTGGTCGGATGTGGCCCGTCATGTATATAAATAGGTGATGAACTCATGTGATGACAAGACAACTGGTCCGTTAAGCTGTGGGCACGTATCAAGACTTGTAAATGTTTACATAACCTATTTTCTTGCAGGATGAGGATCTGAATGTAATAGTTTCTTGGTTTATCTGCTTTCCGAAATCAGTTTTAATTAACCCGTATTTTTGGTAATAAGTGGTTTATGATTTTTTCCACACGTTTTTGCGTGACACCTCGTTGTCTGTGTGATAGCGGGATGTGTCGCCACATTAAAATTATCTCATTGACAAATATCTATTCTAGCTTCGCTACAAGCTGAACATACACAAGACTTCCTTCTTGCTATTCCTCTTGATGATCTTGGATCATCTATGCCATTGGTTGAGTATCATGCATTTTATGTTAGCAATTGATGATTCCCCTATATCTAGGAAATGAGTGGTGCCTTCTTTGTCATTCGGAAGATCTTGACTCTTTTGGAGACCATGCGGTGCACTATCGCATACACCCATGATTTATGTTCTGCCATGATGTTGTTATATATGCCCTCTTTGACATTGTTTGTCATGTTGGGATAAAAGCTTTGAAATAAGCTCTAGTCGCCTTTCGAGGGACACGTCATGATGGTATTCATGCTCAGAGACCAGCTAATATTTTATTATTTGACTAGATTGATGGAAAGCACACTTGTGTTGATCTCACAGGTGTGTTTCCATTGACTAGTAATATTTAAAATAACTTCAATGTTGGACAGGAAACTTTTGATGCGACCACACATAAAGTTCAAAAACATGGGGATGTGTGTGAAGAAAACCATCATCATTTCCTTCCCTTCGCCTTAGATGTCTTTGGTGTTCTTACTGATGACTCAATTTCCCTCCTACATCATATACAACATATCATAAATAGGAATGTTATGACTCCATCATCCACTACAAATTTTGTCTTTAAATCATTGGGTTTTGCCATACAAAAAGGTTACGAATCCCAATTTGTAGCCCATGCCTTTGTGAAGGCATTTATTTAATTTGGCATGTACTTTGTCTTAGGGAAAAATGTATTTTTACCATGTCTTTTACATGCCTTTTGAGATCTATAATATATCTAGTTTATTGAAGTAATTACTGTTGATCATGATTAGTGGGAGATCTACAAGCAAAGAAAAGATGGCAAGTTCATCTCTCAGGGCCAAAGGGATGAATTGACGATTGCTCTGGGTACTATAGAGCATCCTAGTCGTGTTAGGCCCACTGGGGATGGTGTTGGTATAAGATCCTTTTTTGGGTCATCATAGAAATGCAAATCCATAAAGAAAGGAGTCTTTTCAAAAGGGAAAATGCAAGACATGATTGCAAAGGGACTGGAGGATGCAATGAGATAGTATCATGCTTCTCATTCTTTACCTTTTTAGACAGTACATGTGTTGCCCCGCTCTTCATATGAGGTGGATCCCCCAATGACAGAGGTGGTTGGGAGTAATCCCATGGACCTACCAGCTAGCACACCCACTATAAGTCTTTTGTGATATAATCGTCTTTTAGGTGAATTTGTAATATGTTTGTGTTTATTGTATATAACATTGTATACAAATTTGTAAGGGTTGAGGCCATGTTGTCTTTTACTAAAACAATATGTTGTTGCACTGGGTGAGGCTTATCCACCCCTTCCAGGTGACATGGTTCATGGTCATCCAATGCCCTCCGATGTGGTTTGTGTTTCTATCAGGCTTGTCTACAATGCTTGGAAATAGACACCATTGCCACATGTCTACCCCGACAACAAGACAACAGGTGATGCAGAAGGTAGAGTGGTTGTGTGGTTGAAAGTAGGAGTTATCTATACCTATGTATGCTAAACGTTCATTGCATTTGTATATGTGATTCTTTTTCTACTTGTGCGTATAATTGGCAATTGATATGAGAATATATATGTGCAAATCACAGCACCTAAGAAACCCCCTACATTCGTCCTCCACTTCTTCCTCTAGATATTCAATTGCATGCTCAGGTTACAAGTGACCTATTTGACTCGCTAGGTCCTAGGTACAAGGGGTTGGCACTATGGCTAAGTGACTTAGAAGAAGGGTCAACTATGATGGTCCATATTAAAGAGGATGCTACAGGTAAAGCTCACTATACTAGTGTATTTTTGTAAGACATTTTGGAGTTGTTTACTTATGCTTGGTTGACTACAATTAAGACAGAACTTTGGATATCGTGCGATATTATGGCTAAATACCTCATTGCATATATGTGAAAATATATGTTGATCTATATTCTTATATATTAATGCATACATATATGTTTTGCAACCACTTATATAGGGTGTGTGGAGAGTTCACAGTAACTCATGTGCCATTTCTAGTTCCATCATTGATTAACTGTAGATAAAGACCCAAAATTTGTTAGTGAATAATGATCTATCCCATTTAAATATTTTGGTAATGTGAGAAAAAGTATGATTATAGCTCCTTTTAATGTTGGATAAATTCCAGTCACTTTGCTTATAATTTTGACTTATAAATTATATTTCAGTGTGGATTTTAAGTTTTTCATTTATCTATCTTTTTTTCACTCAGTAATAATCATTGGGTGTTGTTGTCTATTGTCCCTGAGACGCTAATTGCATATTATCTAATTCCTTCAGGTGAGAAAGTAGAAAGCAACATGCAATGAAAGAGACATTATATACGTGAATAAATTTTTATATTTGTCAATATATATACTAATGTATGCATCACTAATTACATGAATATTTACTATTTCAATTGAATGTGTTACTTTAACTTATATGTCTATAAAAGAATTCAAACATGCCAGAGAAAAGGTAGATAAGAAAAAGAAATCATTAAGTTGGAAGGATCTTGATGTAGTTTTCTGACTCCAATGCATATGTATGCCAACTATGCTTACTTTTATTTATGAATATTTTATATAGTTGTAAATATATAGTGCTCTATACAAGATAATGGCTGGGCATGCAAATATTATGTGATGTAGCATATGAACCTGATTGTCAGATAGGAGACACTAGACATCCATTGTATAGAAAATTAATCTATATATCGTCTTGCTCATCACAAGTAAATAGTCTCATTAGATAATATAAAAAAAAATTCAAATCAAACTCTTGAATTATGTCATTCTCTTTATAGTTGTTTCACATGATAGAGCCCTATATAAAAGAAGAGATAGATGAAATATGAGAAGAGTGGGCACACACCTTCATTAAGGAAGTCAACTTTGAATATGATTAGGATAAAATTGAGTTCTCTTAACCTTGATGTCATGTATTTCTATACACATGTGGTGGTTGTGACTTTTTGCAACTTTAGATTTGATACGAGTGAATTGTTGGTGCATATGTGAATGACGTGTGTATATATGCATGTTTATGAATGAATGTCAAAAGGAATGAATACAATGATAATTTTATTTGTACATGTGATGAGAATGGAATTGAAGAATGGAATTGTATTGTTATTTTCGAATTGTGTATGTGCATGAGAATGAAATTAAGTGTTGAAGAGAATAGAATAGAATAATGGAAATGTAAATGGGTGGATGAATTTTGTGTATGTATTTGTTATCAGGTTACATAGGTATGTTTTTCGATTGTTAAGCTGAACATAGGATAGAACCTATAGTTCTAGTGAACTATAGGATATGCATCTTACTGAATAGTGGCATCAGTTTTTATAAAGAAATTGACACTATAGATCTATGGCATTAGTTTTTTAACCAAAAATGACAACACATACACCATATCAGTTAAAATTTTACTGGATAAGAAGTATAAACCAGGTTTTGGTGATTGAACTGACAACACAGATCTCTTGCGGCATCGGTTATTTAAAAGAAATGACAGTTTATATTTGTGTTTTCATTTTTTTACCAAAACCGACAACACATCTACCTTCCAGTAAAATAGGTGTGCCAAACATCCTGGCCATACTACCCAGCTTGCAACATGGTCGTATTTCTCTGTCTCATCAGTTTTGTAGAAAACAATTAACAACTTAGTTTGATTGTGGTGTCAGTTTCTTGCCAAGAACTAACGACACAAAGATATTTCATGACAATGATATTTCTCTGAGTCATTAGTTGAGTCATCAATTTCTATTTTCAAAGCAACTAATGCTCACTCTATGTCATCTATTTGACCATTCCCAAAATATTGATGCAGAAGCCACTTAGTTGTAGTGTCTCCCACTTAGGAGTCGATAAAAAATTGATGTTATAGGGCTATTTCAACTGACACTAAAGGTGGTATCCATACTAGTGATTGGTTCAACTAACATATTTTTTGAGATGTAAACTATTGTAAAATCTAACCACTATACCTACTTGTATCATCAATACACTACCATATATGCTAGCATGGTTCATATATACATATCCAACGTAATGGGTTGACTAATAGTATATTGCAAGATCATTATCTAGGTTATCTAGGTTAGTGTTTATTACATTATTATTAGGGGTCTAATTATATAGAAGTTTCTACCTTTTTGTTTTGTTAGTATACATAGACACATATACATATAGATGTATGTATCCTTATAATGTTGTTTATCAACCATGTATTGTAAGAGATAATAAGTTGATACTTAATATTTCTAATAATTGAAGTGTAACTAAGTCATTGTTATCTTCTACTTCCATGCATGATATAATAGATTGCTAGATATTACAATTTTCTAATGTATATTGATCTTTAATGATAACTTCCTTGATTGGGGTTTGGAGTTAGAGGTTTTTATCCATTATTTGGTTACAATGAGCTTTAGTGCAAATGTTACAAGGGGTGGGGATTGGTTCTCTACTGAGGTTCTTCTAAGATTGTGGAATTGATTACTCTGGTTCACTAGGGCAGTGGTTGTGTTGGTTTGAATGAAGAGGTCTATAGACCTTAAATTGGTGAGATGAGGAAGGTTTCTACAAGTTTGAAGTGATTAGTTGAGTGGTTTTCAGATATGAATAGTCATTGTTGATAGTGTAGTATGTCATGCTTATAGATTTCATGATGACTATGCTAGTGATGCTTGTGGGAATCCATGGGTTAGAGGTCCAAGTTTGTTGCAAGATATGGGAAAGAGGGAGTAGAAGAAAGTAAGAAGTTGGTTGGTGCATGTCACTATGGTGGCATCAGCTATGGTGGTAAGTGAGAAGAGTGTGCTTCTACACTAAGTCATCACCATGACCTTCATTGGCCTCTGCAACTATTGTCAATGGTTTTTTCTCCATCAAAATTCTTAAGAGAGAAATGGTGTTGGCTAGGTTTGTGGGTGCTCTTATCAAAGGAAGAGGGAAGAGTAAAAGATATAGGGAGGAAGAGGTGGAAGAAGAGGAAGAGAGAAGGAGGAAGGGAAGAATAAGACACCGGTTAGAGACACTTGCATTTTGCAAGTGTGGGAATGCATGTGTGTACATGAAAGAGGAGAGTGACTAGGTGCTTGTAATGTCACAGGTATTGAGGTTAATCTTAAAATGAATGATTGGACTACTCATATCACCAATACACACTTCCTATTTAGTAATCGCATCAATAAGAACTCCATAGTTCAACGTGCTCAACTTTGAGTAGTACTGAATGGGTGACCAGTTGAGAAGTTGATCCCAGCTTATGTGTGAGTGAGGACAAAGCACACAATTAAGGCTAGTGGTGGTCTGTGGGGCCAGTAGTCATTCTTGAAACTCCACTAGATCATTTGACAATGGGCCTATGCATTACAAATGGTATCAGAGCCAAAACCCCTTCGATAGGTGGGGCCCACATGGGCATGTGGCATGTCAGTGTTGAGTCATTCAGTCCATGCATGTTGAGAAGGGTTATGTATGGTGATGTAGCCACCCTTGAGTTGGTGGATGTGATTGGGAGCAGAGTGCACATGGGTCATTATGGGTTTACACTGAAATGGGGAGTGCTTATAAGGCCTTATAGTTGAGGCTTGACAGGGGCATCAAATGTCTAAGTTGGGAAGATTGTAACGGCCCATGTCTTGAGGCATAAGATAAAATGATCTTAAAAGGAATGATTAGACTACCCATATCACTAAGGTGCATCTCCTTTTAAAGGATCCCTACATGAAGACTTTCCTAGTTAATTGTGATCAACTTGGAGTAGTACTAGGATGGGTGATCAGTCAGGAAGTTGATCCCACCTTGTGTGTGAGGACAAAGCACTCAGTTAAGGCTAGTGGTGGTCTTTGGAGCCAGTTGTCATTCTTGAAACTCTACTACAGCCTTAGCCAATGGGATCAGGCGTTACAGTGTTATATGAAGAAAAGGGTAAATAGATGATGGCAGTCAAACGTATTTTATGAAAGCTACAACTTTCAACCAATTAAATGGATAGGAAATTGAAGTCTAATTGGCACGAAAATCAGTAGGTATGCTAATTAGGATGTAAGGTTTTGGTTTTAATGTAATTTCTTCTTAAGAGGGTGTTTGGTAATTTATTTTCTTTATTTGGTTGATAAGTACTCGCTTAATGTATTTATTCTCATTTTAATCATTTTGATACATTATTTTGGTTTTATTTATTTACCTTCATCAATTGGACTTAGTATCATTCTACACTGCAAGACTATGGTCAAGTCTAGTTGGTGAATTTGTATAACTAACCCCATTAGATAAATATAATAGTTATTTAATCCTAAAATTTCATATAAAAGGATTTTTATTAACATATGTTGCTAGTTGACTCAGTTTAATTCTAATATAATTTAAATTAGGGTAAAAGGGAACCAATTTTTATTTTAATTGAAAAATACAAGAAATAGATAGGGTTATGTCAGATATCTATATTTGGGTATGTTACATGTAGAATGATGTTCTAGAGAGAACATGACATGACATGTAGAAATGGGAACTATATTTCAACACCTAAAATTTTTGTTCTTATAATTGGACTTGCAATGGAAAGTAAACTAACTATTATGAAATTTGGTTCTAAAGTCTTGAAAACAATTTACATCATGTATACTATTAAAAAAGCCTCTTTTTCTTTATGACAACTGATTGGTCATGGGAGCGTGCTCCAAAAATGGAGGTATGATCCCAAAGGGGAATCAGACTTTTAAATTTATAACCTGAAACCTTTAAGGACCCCCACAACTTTATTATGGGTTTGAAGTAAATATAAGTAAATATATAGGGTCGAACATAGGGATGTAGATACATATTGGACATTTAAGATCCCGCTCTTATGTCAGTTAATCCAATCCGGTAGCCGACAAAAGTATGGAACTAGAACTAGTCTAGCAAAATGCCATGATATAAAACAAAACAAAGTAAAGAAAACAAAATAGAGTCTATTGGATTTTACTAATCAAAGAGAAGGAGTTCCTAGCTATGTAACCACAAGTCGGGCAGTCTATGCACCCGTTCTCAGACATTGAAAACCTTTGAACACCCTATCAAGCATCTAACCTCCATACATAGAACATATCATGGTAGATCTTCCTATGGGGATCATCCCACTTGCTCTCGCAAAACATGATGAAAACCCCATCAATGATCCAGAACCTCTCTTAAGGATTATGGATCAGCATCCCCAAATATCCCAAATACCCTCTTAGGTCTGGAGTATTCAGATATGTTAGGAATCACTCCTTTAGACCTCCTCCTTTGATATTCGGTCCAAACTACCTCTCTTATCCATTTCTACAGCTAATCTCTCGATCTATGTAGAAATGGAGGTTCAAGCAAGAAAGAGATCAAGCTAACCAGCAATCATAACTGAAAAGAGAAGATAAAAAAGATGGCATACTAGATCTAAAATAAAACTACTTGCTAAAGGTAAAAGTACATAAACATGCTCAAAATAGGCTACATAGCCAAGACGGAGCTCAACTAGCCATGGACAAGCATAGTTGGCAGCGAACAAAGATGGAAGAACATCATTTGTACAGAATCAAAGGATACTAGTAGAAGAAAGGAGAATAAGAAGAGATATAGCCCATAGAGGAGAGGTGGCTCTCTCTCCTTAGCCTCCAGAAGGGATGGATCTAAACCTTGGGTCATCCTCCTTGATCTTCTAGACTCCTTGACCTCCGTTCTCCTTGATTTCACCCTGAACAACAGTCTTGGTGGATGAATAGAGGTGGAAGGTGTTTGGAACGTGGGTGAATAATGGTGGAAATGGTTGGGCGGAGGTAGAGGATGATGGTGGGAAAATGGAGGAGGATGGAGGCAGGTTGTAGGGATGGATGTATGGTGTGTTCTTTAGTCCGTTAGGATCTTAGAGCACCCCCATAGATCTTTGGGAACTGTCAGTCAAAACCAAGCATGCGGAATAGTGGAACCCCTGCCACAGTGGTAGGGGTGGGTATTTATAGGAGTGACAATCGAAACCATTATTGCGGTCTACATGGATGTGGTTGTAGCAGTCAAGATGGTGGTAGCGGTCAAGATGGTGGTAGCGGTCGTGACCCTTGTAGTGGTGGAGATGGTGGTAGTGGTCATGATGGTGGTAGAGGTTGCATTGGTGTAGCGGTCGAGATGATGGTTGCAGTTGCGAAGGTGGTAGTGGTCGTGATTGTGATAGCGTTCGAAACCCTGGTAACGGTCGTGACCTTACTCCTTAGGGACAAGCCCACCCCCCAGGGGGCTATTACTAGTGGTAGATGGGCCCACGTCGATGAACCTTCTGATTGGCGAGGATGCTTTCTGATATAGGACTTGCCAACGAAAATAGGGTCCAAGTTATGAAAAGTTTCTAGGGCCCGCTAATTAGTTAGTGGGACCAATGTCTCCTAAGATGGTGCACATAATACATAGTTTGAGGGGCAGAATCTGGAGAATTTATGTCTTCTTGATTTTGGTGCCTACAAGTCCCAAGATTGGCTAGTTGACCAACTCTATCTTTAAAATGATATAAATGACTAAAAGATAAGAATATAGGGTCATTTTGGGCATTTTAAGGCTATGATGACACAAAACCATAAATAAATATCCATCATAGATGCCTAGATTAGGGTTTTACCAACAACCCTCGCCCCCAACCACCCACCATTGAAGGCATATCATAGGGACGTAGATCATAACCTCAATTTTCTAGTATCTAGACTTAATAAATATCAAATGATAACAAATAATTTCATTTCATAACTAGAATGATACAAAGGATGTGATATTCCTCCTCAAAGGAGGTTATATCAACTTTTTAAATAAAAGAGAAACTACATAAAGAGAGATAGTACTACATGGAGATATATTATTGTCTATCTAATCCTCCTTGTGACTTTAGATTATTGATCTTGATGTATTAATTTGAATTTTGATATTGTTATATATTTAATCATTGTATATGTCAGATACCCAAAATGTCAATGAAGAAATGCACATATCACTATACTACTATACTGTGTACATGGGTGCATACAAAAGTGTGCATGTATGGTAACAACATATTTATTCATTATTCAAATATTTGCACATATGAAATTATATATTCATTTATATAATGTAACTCATTTTTGTCATACCACCCTGGGTGCAATCACCTTTCTCTATACATCATTGAACTTAGGTGAACTACCCTATAGTAGGTCCAACCTTGGGTCCAAATTATCATAGTTTACTTTATATGATACACAAATTGACATTATAATTAAATTGAATTAAATAAACATCTGAGTAGTTTATGGTTTGATTGAATACTTCAAAATCATCTAAAAATCCATTAGAAGTCAGTATATGTGGGTATTCATAAATAACCACATAGGTTCACTAAAGACATCATCTAGTTACACTTTAAGTACTTAAAGTAGCATGTACAAGCAATCAATCAACTATAGATCCAAGAATTCAATAATGATGTGAAAAGGATGATTAACACCAGGGTGTCACCATGTATCTATATACACTAACATGGTCTATGGTTAGGCTACGGTTGATATTAGGGTTAGGTCTTGAAACCCTTAACCACATATACATAATCTAATAGATTATAAACCCTAGATATACATCATCATCATCTTTATGTTGGCATCTCATTATTATTCATCAAAATTGGTATATATAACAAAGTACATGTATTCAATGAATTTCACATTCTATAAATCAAAACTAAGGTTTGCATGTATTAATTAGCTCATATTCATACCTTTACTATAATTTTGTATGTAGTGTCAGATTTAGGTGTTCAAACGATTTTATGTAGATTCTAGGTAGTTTTCTGATGAATTTTATATGTAGTTTCACTATAATCTGAGTATAGCTTCATGTAAAACTCCCCCTGGAAATTTAGTGGGTGAATCTCAAAGAGAAGGGCCTGGAGGAGGCAAGGCCAGAAACAATGAAGTTTTTCTAGTTGGGAGATCCTCCTCTTATTTTCCCTTGAAGACCTGACAGAAGGAGGATATCTCGAATTGGGTTAGAAAACGTTCTGAAGCAATGGATAGATCAATTCAAGCAACTTATTCCAAATGTTAGCTCGCTCACTTCACAAGTACTCAAAATGAAAGTGGAAGAAATTATGCACTTAAAGACCATTTTGGAGAATAACTAAGATGGATTGAAGTTATCTGATATGGAATGCGTTATAGATTTAAAGCCCCATTGGCCTACTTTTCATATCAACCTACAAAGTGTGTGGAAGGTTAAAGGAACCATTGAAATTATATCGCATGGCAATGGATATTTTATAATAAAATTCTTAGTGTTGTGGATATGGAGACAGTTATAGATAAGTATTATTGGTTTGTATCATGAAACCACTCATCACTATAAAATGGGTGAGAGGGGCTTCCATGAAGAAACCTAAACTTGTGGAGGTTCTAGTGTGTATGAAACTTTTTGACTTGCTACTAGAATTGTGAGACAGAGAAATTTTCAGTATGATTGGCACTTTCTTGGGTAAACCACTAAAATATGATAGAGCTACACTTTAGTTTAAGAGGCTTGAATTTGCAAGGATCGTTGTACTAATTCCAGCATCACTATAGTTCTTAGCTTCCCTACCTTTGATCAGTGATGATGAGATAGAAGATAATGTCTCAATATAGTATGAATGGTACCCAAATAGATGTGGAATTTGTGCTACATCACATAATGAAGCTACATGCAGTGAGTGTATGAGTGAATGAAATATGTAAAAGAAAGTATGTGCTCCTAAGAAAGTAATTGTAGATACACTCAAAGGAACAAAAATCATATGAGGGACTGATATCCCATCAAAAGAGCTAGAACTGGAAATCTTTAAAGGTTCTCCAGTCTTGGATGAAGTTCATTTAATCACTATAGAGACTAGTGTGAATAGGAAAGATGTTTTTCATCTTGTGACAACCTACTCAAAGATGAATATAAGGAATAGCAATTCTCCTACAAGGGTTTCTACAAAGAGATAATGGGTGGCATATACAACTAGGGTACGACTCACCCCTAATTCAGTTTAGTATTTATTTAGTGACTAAGGTGAGGGTACTTTTACTGAGGTTGACAGGGATCCAAGAAACACTACAAATAGTTAACCTATTATCTATTGCCTCCTAGAATGTGAGAGTACTAAACAAAATAAGGCGTCACTCTACACTTCTGGAGATGATACATTGATGGGATTTCTCTATTGTTTGTATCATTGAATTGAATATAATGAAGAGGAAGAATAATAAGACTACGAACATAACATTTTATTCTAGTTTCTATGTTTCTAACCATGATAGTCACATTTTGGTAAGGATCATCATTCCTTGGGTAAGTAAAAATATCATCACCACCAAGGTTTGTGAGTCTGATCAATTTCATCATGTTATGGCATCTACCCTTTTGGGTGATTTTTTCCTCACTTCTGTCTATGGTCATAAAAACATGAATATGATATTAGATTAATGGAATTATATTAAACCTCTCAATGTTAATATGAATGATCCATGGCTTCTATGTGGTCATTTTAATGTTGTCCAATTTTTTGAAGATAAGTATGGCATGTCTGAACCTTGCTATTCCTCTATTTTTCATTTCAAAAACTGCATTCAGCAAACAAGTTTGGTGGAATTTGATCTCAGAGTGGCCAAGTTTACATGGGATGACATGCAAGAGGGGTCCAATCTGGTTATATAAAGAGACAGAGCTTTCTATAATTTTATTTTCTTGAAAGTTTTCTTAATATATGGGGATATATTAAAGCCACAATTCACATTGGTCGTAAAGTTGTTATCCTGTATTTGGAAAATTCTATTATCAGAAAGAAAAACCTTTTCAATATATTAATGCATGGTTCTATGGATAAGATTTCATTCCTTTGGTTAAAGAAGCATGGAACATTGACATTATTGGTACCTATGTTTAGGGTGCAAAGTAAAGTGGAAAATGTAAGACACTCTCTTGCTAAATGGAATAAGAAAGTGGTTGGGAGTTTGACTGAAATGAGAAAGGTCAAAGAATATGAATGTAACACCCCTAACCTAGGTTTTGGGATAACCCTTTTTTTTCTTAAGGAAGTTGTTTAAAACTTTAATATAATCCTTTGAGTTGTTTTACTAACATGTGACATACCTATATTTTAAGTTTGTTCCCGTTTGAATAATGGTTGAGCAATGTTTGCTTATTTTGGACCAGAATGCAATTTACCCAATATAAGGGGTTATCTTGAAGTATGTCACATATTGAGTGTGCCCTTAGTTATTTATCATCATAACAATAGGATGATGGTATGGGGAGCCTTGTGGAGAGCTTAAGTTTCAAGTTGAGCCTGTGTGGATAATGCTTGTGCTTTGTGTGCTAGTTTTGATGTAAATTGTGATTTACCTAAAGTAAGTGGTTAACATGCAAATTACCATCTCTAGAGTGACCCTTATCTATCTTAGCATCATAAAGAGGAGAGATAAATGACTGGGTGCCTCTTTTGAGTCTTGGTTGAGTGATAGCAGTCTTGATGGTGAAAGAACTAAAGAATGTTGAGTTCCTTAAACCCTAAATAAGGTTGTGTCGAGTTATGAAGTATATATGAGAATGCCTATTGGCTTGAAATTCATAGAGGAGGTCCCATATTGGTTTAGTAGCTTTTTTTAAGTATTCATATTGGGCTAAGCACTTCAAGTAGTTGAATCCTATCGATTTAGATGTTCCATGCAAAAGTTGTATCAGTTTGCATCAAAAGTGATATTGGGTTGTGATATCTTGTCAAGCAAGATACCCAATGGCCGATACCTCATCCTTGAATTATACATAAGAGTTTTTCATGTCAAGATAATCATGGATGCATGGAGTCACCATGCATGGACACATGTCACCTAAGTGCATATGGTGTGACACTTCACATATACTCTCTCTCATGAGCCTCAACTATATAAGTCTCTCTTTTCACCTCCTAGTAAACATTTTGACCCTCATATCATTCTATCATTCCTTTCTTGGTGGACAACCCTAGGATATCAAGGATCAGGAGGAAGTTCGAGCATCTTTCCTAAGGTGAAGCCATGGTTATCTTCAACCTTGGGTGGACTATGATTCTCAAATCATGGTTTCTTTCTTTCTTTTCTTCTTCACCAAGTTCCTAACTATGGTATCTTCTTTCATATAGAAGTGTTGTGATCGAGTATTGAACTTTATATAAGTCATATTCAACCTTGGGAACATGAAGCTTTGGAGCTTGAAGCTCTAGTGGTGATCTTGAGGCAGGTTATATAACTTGAACTCAACTCTATTATTATTCACCTTCATTCATGCAATACTTGATGATTCATTTTCAATTTTGACTTTCCTTGATTGAATGATAATTCTATGAGATCTAATGGATATATGGGGTTGTTTTCCATGAACTAGAGTATTAGTGGAAGAAGGGTTGAAGCTTGAAGATGATAAAATTACCCATGCACAAATCGATATTGATTTGAGAAACCCTAACCCGATATAAGGTTATATGAAGGGAAACTGACACACGTGAATCCTAACTACTTACCGGTTTTCTACATGTGAAAGGAAATCATTCTTAGAGTTTTTTATCCTATCACCTAAGGCTAAAGATGGGGGTAGGATGATATCTTGAAGTTGAGTTAAGATATGTAGTCAATATGGCTAACCCAATATGCCTTAACCCTAGAAACCCGACACACCTCTAGTTCGACATAAGTGTGATGGGTGACACACCTTAGTCGTCACATCATGTGAAAGGTGTGGTTGACAAACTCCTTGAAGTCATGGATGACACACCAAGTAGTGGTGAGTCTGGTACCTTGATATATGAAAGTGTATAAGGGTGTTGATGAGGGCTAACACGATATAAGCAAAACCCTAGAACCTGATACACCCCCTAACCCGATATTAATTGTTGGTGACTAGAGTGACACATCCTTTGATGCCTTGTATGACACACTCCCAATATGATAGTGTGGTCGAGTGTGGCCGATACACTATAATGTGCTATGGCCAACACACACATGTTGATATGCATAGGGCGATACAATTATACAGAGACACAGGTATATTTACATAGGGTGATACATGTGAGATGCCTTAGGGTGACACAAATGGAGGTTCGTAGGCCGACACAAGGGTTAGTGTGTAGGTCGATACACCTTGATGAGTGTAGGATGATACATGAAGAGTATAATAAAGTGGACACGTGATGATGTAATGAGATGAATACACTTTGATAAGAGTAGGTCAATACACTAAGGAGGGTCAAGTCAATACAACAAGTTAAAGTTGAATCTAGTATCCTGATGAGGATGAGAGTGAAACTTATATCACTCATGTTGATAATCAATTAATAATAATTGATGAGAGTAATCAAGTATGATTGAATATATATGGCAATGAAATAAGCTCATATGTGAGAGGAGTTGTGAATTAGGGTTTGGTGGTTGAATATAACCTTAGAAATTCTAATCGGATACAATAGAAACCCTAACCCTAATCATGAGAAGGTTGTAACTTGATTGAGGAATTTTCTTTATTGGCATGCTACTGATATTTAAATTGATATCTCTTTTATCTTAAGATATTAACCATGTAAGTGTTTTGAGATAATGAACATTGCCAATTATGGGCTATGGTGATGTGACATTACATAGATTGAAAGGTCCATATGTGACCCATTTGAAATACTTATACAACACGTATGATGTTTATATGGGTCTTATGACCTAGAAATTGTTGTTGCCTAGTGAGAGGTGACATTGTTCAATAATGAACTAAGGGGATTGAAACTCCATAGCATGTGATAGTGATGATGGCATGAGATTCTCATGGTGTGTTTAAAGGATTGAGATCCCAGATTAATTGTAATAAAGTAACAAGTATGTGTTACAATTGTTATGTGATTTCTTGAAGGATGTATTACACTGTTCTTTGTAGAATTCACTTGTGTGGTATATTTGTAACTTGATTGATACTAAAAGATGTTGTGATACACCTAAGATTGTAGGTTTCCATGGCCATAGATCCATTCATCGTCATACATTGATGAATGGTGAAATGAGTTTAACTCGGAACGCATATTGTTGAATATGCGAGGATGCATAGTTAATCATATTCATGCATCCATAAAATAATTATATGGATGGCCATGAGTGAGCCAATCCTTACCTTAAACAATGGCCATGAATGAACCAATCCTTTTCTTGAATATTTTCCATGCGTTAGTCAATCCTTTTATAAGAATATCCATGAGTGAGCCAATTCTTTATATATTAGAAAGGCCATGAGTGAGCCAATTCTATTTATCTGAATAGCCATGAGTGAGCTATGCTCTAGTGTTGTGACCTATACCAAGGTCAGATAGTTGATTAAGTAGTTGACTATATGTCTCTATCATCAGTTGACTAATATGTCTCTATGCTGTCTCTCGTACTAACCAGGAATAGTGGGTGAGGTCTTAGAGTCCAGCTCTCCTTGGACCTTGTATGGAACTAATTTCTACTTCACAGTGGTCGGTTTGATTAGGGTGGTACAACTCAAATCCCCAGGGCATTTGCCAGGGCATAAAATAGGATCTAATGTGGTGTGATTATTATAAGCTTATGCTTGAATGTGAGTGTGTGTATCATAAGCTTGAGTATTATGTGCATAAGTGTGTGCATAACCATGATATTGATTATTGAAAGATTCAATTATATGTGTAGCAGATTTCTCTTAAGAATGGAATACAGAAATATTGAATGAGACTGCAATTGTATGTGTATGACATAATTAGTAATTTTCATACATGTTCTTCATATTCTTTCTAAATTGATTACCTAATCTACTATTCATTCATAGTTATTTGAACTGCTTAGTTATGATAATATTTTTCCATGCTCATAATATATGTTTAGATCTATTTAAGTATGGTGCAAATTTACTTTATGTTCTAATAACAGTATATTTGTGACAATAATATTGTTGGTGGAGAGTTATATCTCCCGCTGGAACTTTTGTCTCACCCTGTGGGTTCCACAACTTTTTAGGTGGATGAGCACGAGGTAGCAGAGATTGTGTAAGCGGACATAGGGAAGTAGTAGAAAGAAGATCTGAAATTTGAGATGGTGTGTTGTTAGTTGTGTCTTGTTGTAGATGGAATTCCTATGTGTCATCCATGTACCCTTAGGTCCTTGAGGGGATAGTCTCATATGGTTTCACGATCGATCTGAGCTTTTGACTAATATGTATTTGTTGCTTATAGTTTACTCATGTATATATTTTGGTAATGGTAAACTTGTGTTAGATGGAACACGAATGCACCATGTTGTATATATATGATAGACATTGGGTCTTCTTGTAAAGAGTTTTTTGGCAATGTTTTATGGAAAATGATTTTAAATTTTAGTGTTTTTCGGTAATTCATTGTAATGGTTATTTCTGCATGGTTTAGGTATTCTCGTTGTCTGTGTGATAACGAGCATCACATTTGTTGGTATTAGAGTGATAGGTTCGTTGGGTCTATAGGGGCATATGACTAAGTTGTTGAGTCTATTCTAGTGTCCTTCAGTATATCTTATGGTGACTTCTTCTTATGTAGAAGAAAGGGGAAGCATAAAGATGTATGGAGAACATGATGAACATGTTGTTGAGAGCAATGTTGTTGCACCAAGAGAAGGTGCAAGGGATTAGGCAAGAGAAGAACGAGTGCCTGAGAATCCCCAGCATGATCTAGTCATGATAGAGAACCCTGATTTTCATGTTCTCTTTGGGAAGTTTATGACAAAAATAGCTCACATGGAGGATTGGATACCTAGGGAACCAGTCCCCAATGCAGAAGAGCTTTGGGTTCTAGTAAGACTTTTGAATGGCTACGTTGTGTAGGAGCTATAGAATATGTTGGAATAGCTGACCCAATAGATGCAGATCTATGGCATACTGATCTAGAGAAAGCCATTAAGATCCTTAGCATCCTGTATGATGACAAGGTCAAGCATGATGTGTACCTTTTGAAGGGTAGTGTTGGCCATTGGTGGGGCATAGAAGAGGTAAAAAGGAATGATGAAGAGGTTGGTTGGGAGGAATTTCATCGAGAATTTGTCAATAAGTACTTTCCACATATGTACTTAGATGAAAAGATCTCACAGTTTGAGAAGATATGGCAGGGGACCATGACAATTAATGAATATGAGGCTAGATTTATGGAACTTTTATGATTCTATCCTCAAATGGATGATATTGAGTTAGAAAGGATTGGATGTTGAGATGTCTACCTCAGCATCTGCTTTGGAAAGTGGGGGAAAGTTTTACCAAATTTGTGGAATCTGTGAGGAGGATAGAGAGATCTATGATAGGTAAGTAGGAGGAAAGTATTAAGAAGAGGCCTATACAATCTCAGGAGTAATAGTTTGGTGGTTCTAAGTAGCCAAAGTTTTCAATACCATCAGTTCAGCAAGTATCTAGTGTACCAACGCAGTGGTCACCAGGTAAGGGAAGAGGATGGAGTTTACCTCCAATTGGAGCCTCAAGCTCAGTTTCTAAGACAGTGATGGGATCGGTAAGACCATGGTATGAGAGTAAGACATGTTATAGGTGTGGATAGGTTGGGCATACTAGACCATTTTGTCCATAAAGGCATAATGAGGTGACACAACAACCAAGGCAGAATCAGCAAGGTTGACAAGGACCATAGTTCAGTGGAACAGGAGGATGTGGACGTGGACATAGACATGCATCTCAAATTGGTTCATCTACTTTAGGAAGTAGAGGATAAGGGTGACAAAAAGTAATGTCTAGACTCTATGCATTGAGTCATCCTGAGACACTAAGTGACCCGTAAGGGGTAATAGGTCATATAGAAATTTTCCATTTTGACTTATTTTCTCCTTATTTTGCCTATTAATCATAAGAAATATAGTTGTTCTTGAGTTTTCCTTTGAATTAGTCTTATGGGAGTATGAGAAATAGACACCTATAGAAAACCAGAGATACTAAGTCTTAGAACTTAAAAATAATAAAACAAAAGTACATACTACCTAATCTCAGTGCTTGAATACCCTGGCCAGGTATTCAATTATTGAAGACAAGGTAGGTATGGGACTCTTAGATTGCTATCATTCTTATTACTCTAATCAAGTAGTCATGTTGATAAAATCTAAAGAGTATAATAAAATAGGAAATGTGTCACAGAAATTCCTACCACATTCTAATTGTGATAAGGAGGAACTTGAGTTAATCTCAACCCAACTTATGGATAAGAGAAGATGTTTAATATAAGAATCTTTCTTAATCATAAGTAAGTTTACTATTTTGAGAATTTATTTGGTAGTCTTGATACAAGTGTAATGATGTGATTTACCCAAAGTAAAGGGTTCACTTGCAAATTACCATCTCTAGAGTGTCCCTTCTCTCTCTTAGAATCATTAAGAGGAGATATAAAGGAGGGGTCACCTTGTTTGAGTCTTGATTGAGTGATAACACTCTTGATGGTGAAAGAACCAAAGAATGTTGAGTACCTTAAACCCTAAATAAGGTTGTGTCGAGTTATGAATCATATATGAGAATGCCTATTGGCATGGAAGACATAGAGGAGGTCCCATATTGGTTTAGTAACTTTTTGTAAGTATTCATATCTGGCTAAGAACTTCAAGTAGGTGAAGCCTATCAATTTAGATGTTCCTTGCAAAAGTTGTATCCGTTTGCATGAAAAGTGATATTGGGTTATGATATCTTGTCAAGAAAGATACACAGTGGAAGATACCTCATTCTTGAATTATCCAAGAGTTTTGCATGTCGAGATAATCATGGATGCATGGAGTCACCATGCATGGACACATGTCACCTAAGTGCATATGGCAGTGACACTTCACATACACTCTCTCTCATGAGATCAACTATATAAGCCACTCTTTTCACCTCCTAGTAAACATTTCGACCCTCATATCATTCCTTTCTTGGTGGAAGACCCTAGGAGATCAAGGATCAGAAGGAAGGTCGGGCATCTTGCCTAAGGTGAAGCCATGGTCATCTTCAACCTTGGGTGGACTATGCTTCTCGGATCATGGTTTATTTCTTTATTTTCTTCTTCACCAAGTTCCTAACTAGGGTATAGAAGTGTTTCGATCGAGTTATGGACTTTTGATAAGTCATCTTCAACCTTGGGAATGTGAAGCTTTGGAGCTTGAATCTCTAGTGGTGATCTTGAGGCAAGTTATATAACTTGAACTCAACTCTATTATTATTCACCTTCAATCATGCAATACTTGATGATTCCTTTTCAATTTCGACTTTCCTTGATTGAATGATGATTCTATGAGATCTAATGGATATATGGGGATTTTGTCCATGAACTAGAGTATTATTGGATGAAGGGTTGAAGCTTGAATATGATTTAATTACCCATGCCAAAACCGATATTGGTTTGAGAAACCCTAACCCGATACAAGGTTATATGAAGGGAAACTGATACACATGAATCCTAACTCCTTACCAGTTTTCTACATGTGAAGGACAATCATTCTTATAGTTGTTTATCATGTCACCTAAGGCTAAGGATGGGGGCAGGCCAATATCTTGAAGTTGAGTGAAGATATGTAGTCAATATGGCTAACCCAATATGCCTTAACCCTAGTAACCTGACACACCTCTAGCCCAACCCAAGTGTGATGGGCGACATACCTTGGCTGTCACACCATGTGAAAGTCCTGGGAAACACACTTCTTGAAGTCATGGCTGACACACCAAGTAGTGGTGAGGCCGGTACCTCGATAAATGAAAGTGTATAAGGGTGTTGATGAGGGCTAACCTGATACAAGAAAAACCCTAGAACCTGATACACCCCCTAACCCAATATCAATTGATGGTGTTAAGGGTGACACATCTTTTTATGCCTTGGTCGACACACTCCCAAGATGATAGTGTGGTCGATACACTAGAATGTGTTATGGTAGACACACACATGTTGATATGCATAGGGCGATACAAGTGTATATGTATAAGGAGACACAAGTATATATACATAGGGTGATACAAGTGAGATGCCTTAGGGAAAAACAAAGGATGGTGCTTAGGCTGACACAAGTGAATGTGTCTAGGCCGACACAAGGGTTAGTGTGTAGGCCGATACTCCTTGATGAGTGTACGCTGTTACATGAAGAGTATAATCAAGTTGATACATGATGATGTAACGAGATGAATACACTTTGATAAGTGTAGGTCAATACACTAAAGAGGGTCAAGTCAATACAACAAGTTAAAGTTGAATCTAGTATCCTAATGAGGATGAGAGAGAAACTTATATCACTCATGTTGATAATCAATTAATGATGATTGATGAGAGTAATAAACTATGATTGAATACTTATGACAATAAAATAAGCTCCTAGATGAGAGGAGTTACAAATTAGGGTTTGGTGGTTGAATATAACCTTAGAAACCCTAATTGGCTGCAATAGAAACCCTAACCCTAATCATGAGAGGGTTGTAACTTGATTGAGGGATTTTTCTTTATTGGCATGGTGCTGATATTTAAATTGATATCTCTTTTATCTTAACATCTTAACCATACAAGTGTTTTGAGATAATGATCATAGCCAATTACGGGCTATGGTGATGTGACATTACATAGATTGAATGGGCCATGCGTGAGCCATGTGAAATACTTGTATAACAAGTATGTTGTTTATATTGGTCTTATGACCTAGAGATTGTTGTTGCCTAGTGAGAGGTGACATTGTTCAATAATGAACTAAGGGGATTGAAACCCCATAGCATGTGATAATGATGATGATATGAGATTCTCAGTAGTGTGTTTAAATGATTGAGATCCCAGATTAATTGTGATAAAGTAACAAGTATGTGTTACAATTGTTATGTGATTTCTTAAAGGATGTATTACATTGTTCTTTGTAGCATTTACTTGTGTGGTATATTTGTAACCTAATTGATACTAAAAGATGTTGTGATACACCTAAGATTGTAGATTGCCCTGGCCATATATCCATTCAGTGTTAGAACTTGCTGAATGGTGAAACAAGTTTAACTCAGAACACATATTGTTGTATATGCAAGGATGCATAGTTAATCATCATCCTGCATCCATGAAATAATTATATGGATGCCCATGTGTGAGCCAATCCTTTCCTTAAACAATGCTCATGAGTGAGCCAATCCTTTTCTTGAATAATGGCCATGCCTGAGCCAATCCTTTCATAAGAATGGCCATGAGTGAGCCAATTCTTTATATATTAGAATGGCCATGAGTGAGCCAATTCTATTTATCTGAATAGCCATGAGTGAGATATTCTCTAGCATCATGACCTATACCAAGGCTGGCTAGTTGACTAAATAGTTGACTATATGTGACTATCAACACTTGACTAATATGTCTATGTGTTGTCTCTTATACTGACTGGGAATAGTGGGTGAGGTCATGGAGTCTGGCTCTCCTTAGACCTTGTATGGCACTAATTTCTACTTCGTAATGGTCAGTTGGATTTGGGTGGTACAACTCAAATCCTCAAGGCATTAGTCAGGGCATAAAACATGATCTAGTGTGTGTGATTATTATAAGCTTATGCTTGAATATGAGTGTTTGCATCATAAGCTTGTGCATTGTGTGAATAAGTGTGTGCATAATCATGAAATTGATTATTGAAATATTTGGTTATCTGTGAAGCATATTTCTCTTGAGAATGGAATAAAAAAATATTGAATGAGACTGCAATTGTATTTGTATGGCATAATCGGTAGTTGTCATACATGTTGTTCATATTCTTTCTAAAGTGATTACCTGATCTACTATACATCCATAGTTATATGAACTGCTTAGCTATGATAATATTCTACCATGCTCATAATATATGGTTTGATCTATTTAAGTATAGTGCAGCTTTACTTTATGTTCTAATAAAACTATATATGTGATAATAATATTGTTGGCGGAGATTTATATCTCTCGCTGAGACTTTTCTCTCACCCCATGGGTTCCACAACTTTTTAAGTGGACAAGCATGAGGTAGAAGAGATCGTGTAAGCGAAGTTAGGACAGTAGTAGAAAGATCTAAAATCTGAGGTGGTGTGTTTTCAATTGTGTCTTGTTGTACATAGAAGTCCTATGTGTCGTCCTTGTACTCTCAAGTCCTTGAGGCGATAGTCTGACTATGGTTTCATGATGGATATGAGCTTTTGACTAATATGTAGTTGTTGCTTATAGTTTACTCATGTACATATTTTGGTAATGGTAAACTTGTGTTAGATGGAACATAAATGCACCATGTTGTATATATATGACAGGCTTTGGGCCTTCTTATAAAGAGTTTTTTGGCAATGGATCTTTATGGAAAATGGTTTTAAATTTTTAGTGTTTTTCATAATCCACTACTAATGGTTATTTCATGTGGTTTTAGGTCATCTTGTTGTTTGTGTGATAACGGGTGTCATAATGAATCTTGCATATCTCAGGAGATTTCTAATAAGGATTGACAAATTTGAAGGCTTTTGAAGTTTGAGGGTTATAACAATGAATAATATTTCCTTAAACAAAAAATTGGAGTCAATTGGCTGAAATAGGGTCATAGGTATAATCTTTTTCCTCACTCACACACAAGACAGGATCAACTTTCCTATTGGTCACCCATCCTAGTATTACTCTAAATTGAACACACTTAACTTTGGAGTTCTTAGTGATGGACTCCCTAAAAAGGATGTGCACCTTAGTGATATGGATAGTCCAATCATTCCTTTAAATATCATTTTATACAAGGCATCAAATCTTGGGGTGTCACAATCTCCCCCACTTAGACACTTTATGTCCTCCTCAAGGCTCAACTATAAGGCTTCATAATCGTTCCACATTCTACTGTAGACTCATAATGACTCAAGTTTACTCAACTTCTAACCATGGATACCAGTGTAAGGGTGTCTATATCACCATGGACAACTCTATATTACATGCCTAGACCACACATCTCAAGACTGGCATGCCACATACCCATGTGGGCCCCACCTACTAGAGGGGTTAATGGCTCTAATGCCATTTGCAACACCCAGGATCACTACCCAAGGCTCTAGTAGAGTTTTATGAATGATGATTGGTTTGAAAACCACCACTAGACTTAACCATAGGATTTGTCCTCACTCACGTATAAACTAGGATCAACTTCCCCATCGGTCACCCATCCTAGTACTACTTCACACTAAGCACGCTTGACTTTGGAGTTCTTAGCGATAGGCTTCCTGAAAAGGAGGTGTGCCTTGGTGATATGGGTAGTCCAATCATTCCTTTTATGATCATTTTATCCAAATCTCAAATACTGGGATGTTACAATGCTAGTCTTTTTGTAGATGATTATATTATGCAAAAAGCACTTTGTTCGATATTATAAATCTTTGTTTAACTCTATTGTTGGCAATGATATGATTTAGAAAGATGAATGCATTTCACCCTCTTTATCTAATGTTCATATTACTACTCTGGCAACTAAAGAAGAGATTGAGAGCATCATTTTGAATTCAAATGGAGAGAAGGGTCCAGCGCCTGATGGCTTTATCTATACCATTTTATAACAAATTAGAGTATCACTGGTGATGATATTGTGGAATTTGTTCAAAATTTCTTAAGAAGTGGTGGCCTGTTGAGAGAGGAAAACAATACTTTTATCACCTTGAATCTGAAAATGAAAAATACTACTGATATGAAGGATTGGTGCCCTATTGCCTTATGTAATGTGTTGTATAAGATCATTCCAAAGTTTCTAAGTAATAGATTGTAGTTAATCACACCTCACTTGATTAATAAGGCTCAATGTAAATTTGTAAAAGGGAGATTTTTATTTGAGGGTACTTTTCGAGTTAATGAGCTTCTTAACACAGCTACGAAGAGTCTCTCCAAAAGTCTATGTTAAAGTTGATTTTATGAAAGCTTATGATACTATACTATGAGTTGGCAGTATTTGAATACTATTCTTATTAAAATGAAGTTCCTTGTTTGTTGGATCAATGAGATTTCAGAGATTCTTCATGTTAGCATTCAAGTTCTTATTAATGGGGTTGCCTCTTAGTGTTTTTCCCCTATAATGGAATTCAACAAGGAGATCCCTTAGCACCTTATTTGTTTGTTATATATACAGAAGGATTGTCTATGATGACTAGTGTAGAAAGAGAAAGTCTAATTCAACCTTAAAGAATTATAATGGTATGAGTGTTCTCACATTCTCTTTGATAATGATGTGGTGTTTTTCTTTGATGCATGTATGACTAGTATAAGTAAATTACAGGAGGTCCTTAAGGACTTTTCTAAGATCTCGAGTGTGAAAATAAGTAGGTATAAATATTATTTATTTGCAAATAAAGATACATACTATAAAATGATTGAAGATATCCTAAATATTAGAGAAGAACAACTATTGGCGAAGTTTTTAGGTATCCCATTGTTTCAAGGGAGATTTACAAGAATCTTTTATTCCCCTATTATTAATAATATAAAGAATCATCTTGATGGTTGGAAGTCTAGACAATTATCTTTTATAGGAAGAGTGGAACTTATTGTTTATACTCTGTCATCTTTCCAACTATAATGGCTATGTGACATCCCGCTATGACACAGACAATGAAATGCCATGTGAAAACGTGTGGAACCATCATAAACATTGTATTACCAAAAACACGGGTTAATTAAAACTGACTGTGGAAAGCAGATAATAAATAAACTACTACATCCAAATCCACATCCTGTAAAGAAAACATGTTATATAATTACACATCAACTTGATACATGTCCACGGCTTATAGGAGCCATTTGTCCCATAAGCGTAATAGTTGACCACCTGTATATATACAAAATAGGCCATATCAGGCCAACAACAGGATAAACAAGATACATCAGCTATACATCATGAAACGTCGCCAAAACACCTCGAAGGACCTGAGAGTACAGGGATAACTCTAGGACTCTACTACAAAACACCCAACAACAACAGCAACTTATCCAACCTTGATTCCTACTGTTCTTCTTACTGCTCGGCTACAACACCACGATCACTACCACATCTATCTCAATCACCTAAAAAGGTATTAAACCAACGGGTTGAGACACACAGTCCCAGTGAGATACATACCCCCGCCGAAACTATAAAACCTCAAAAGAGCTAGAACAGATACAACATATAACTGATATAAGCATATCATATATGAGTAGCATACTGAGCATAACTAACTTGTTACATCATCTTACCGAGATACTTTAGGAAGTATATGTAGGGATAATAATATGGAACATGTGTAAAGACCAAGTATCTACTATTAAACATGATAAACAAAAACACCAAATGTGTGGCAGCAGAAGAAATAAAACTTGACTTTATTCAAAATGTATAAAGAGTACATTATAAAAATTTCCCAAATGGAAGTACAAATTTATACAAGCATAGGATCTAGGTAGAGGAAGACTTAGACTAAACCAATATTGTCTCCAAACAAAACAACTTAATATATAAAAGCAACTATGATCATGCGAGCTATATGTTCCTTTTCTTCTTGTCCTATCCTTAGCCTTAGGTTCACCAAGCTTCCATGCGCACTCTGATCCTAGCCTGGATGGTTGGGGTCATCCAGCAAGAGAAAGATAAAAGTATGTGTTATTCAAGAGAAATAGGACAATTAAATAATCTAAAGCATTGCAATATAGAATATTCTCTACATCAAGAGATTTTAAAAGAAATGAGGCCAATACATGAAGAAGAGAGAGAAAATTTCCATAATCAATCACCACAATAATAATCACATAGTATGAATATATTAAGACACAAAGTCGTCTCAATGTAGGGTGAGGCACCTACCAGACCTCACCAGTGGCAGGGGGACTAAAACCCCAGTGCTTAGATAAAGTGGCAGGGGGACTAAAACCCCAGTGCCTAATATATAAAATGGCAGGGGGACTAAAACCCCAGTGCCCGAAAGGAGGACAAAAACCTCAGTGCCCTATGGGTGGTTTGTACTCGTGTACACTACATTGTCATTTGGCCTAAAATACATCATGCTTAAATAGTCACTTGGCAGTATTGAGAAATATAATAAGATTGCAACATAGAATTGGGAATAAAACCCAAGAAATAAAGAAGCCAACATAAGCAACAACAATATACAATGTTTCCAAGTATTTCAAAAAGATGAGCCAACATAGGCAATAGCAAGGTTCACATAATCCAAATGAATGAGTCATAATGGCAACAAAAGCATCAAATAAGTAAAGATCCAAATAAAGGCATTTACGAGGATATTAAGGCCAGAACATAATGTTTGTAGGGTTGGATAAGATCCCAACTGAAGAGTAGGTTGATTGCACAATATAAATTCCACATAGATTTCACATTCATCATAGATGTTCACATAAATATGATTCACATACATAGGATCCACATACATAAATAGGTGTCACATACTAAAATAGGCTTCACATACATAGGGGTCACATACCTGTTCTAGATTCATTACCATTACTTTCACCAAGTTGATTGTATCACCATTCCATATTATCCTAGTTGCAAACATTATCATGTATTAGTATATATTAAGGCATAAAGTATATGAAAATCCCTAATTTTGGAACTTACCTACAAAACAACGATTTAGGGTTTAAAACCTAGTCCAATAGATTAGTCATATTCTCCTGAATAAGAAAACATATTTTATTTTACAAATTGGAGTTAAAATGAATTAATTACGTATTTTAGAACATTTTACACGCTTAAAAAGGCATTCAAGGAAAACTTCAAAAAAGGAATCAAATTCATGAATCAAAAACTATAAAATCAGGTTCTACATTAAAAATCCTTAGGATTGACTATTTATTCGAATTTTTCTGACATGGGAATGATTTATTATGAATTAAATCATCTAAGCCAATCAGAATTCAGGAAAACCATAGCGTGACAGTAATTTAAATGAAAATGCAATTCGATGTAAATAACAGGTGAAATGACCAAAATACCCTTCATCGGCTAATTGATTCAACTAACATTGTGAGGACGAGCGTGTCATTCAGCCCCAAATAAACGACTCGCGACAGAGAAGCAAAGTGAGGGTCCAAATACCTACTTTGTACATGGTGATTAAATTGCATTATCAAAGCCACAGGGATACTTGAGACCAAATAACCAAGTGATTGTTCGTTCAAGCTTCATCCATGTCTTGAGAACGAGGAAGCAGTAAGTACCTCAATGGGTTTCTTGGGGAAGTCTGGCATGCTAAGGGAAACCGGGAGCATCATAGGATTCCTCACTGGTCGTCAAATCTGCTGAGCCCACCTTTGGGCATCACGTTGACCTAGAGCTCAAGGGAGCTCACTCGCCGATAGAAGACAGGGGAAGGAGATCGAAAGTCTGAAATCTCAGGAACGAGCCTTTGCAAGAGGAAACACAGGTTGGAAAAGGTTTGAGGGTTGCTCGCGAGCATGTTGCAGGTGTTTCCGCGGCCAGAGGGGCACCTGGAGATGGGAACCCATGAGCCACAGGCTTGGATTCCGTTGAGCTACAGGTCCTAGCACAAGGGAGGTCAGCGCGGCAAAAGGAGATAGGGAACAGCAAGGAGAAGGTCCAACGATGCTTCCCCCAAAAGAAATTGACTCAACGGGGTCGGGCTACAGAGAAACAGACCTTGGCCACCGGAGATGAAGGTGGAGAAGGACGGGCTATAGGATGCTATGGGGCTAATTGGAGGAGGAGAAGGAAGTCTCGAGGCCTAAGGGTGCTCAACGACCCCTTAAATAGGTGTGGGGAAGGTCGAAGCTTGCCCTCCTACTCCATGGTGGAGAGGAGGAGGTGGCCCAGGTTGGGCGTTTTGTGCTCGGTGAATGGGACGAGATGAGTCAGGGCTAGTTAGAACCACCATTGAAAGTTGAAGTGATTGAAAGAAGAATCACGCCAAACGGTTAAATAGGGAGGGAGATCGGGTTGAGGAAGTGTAGGGATCGAGACAGTTGCACGGCTGGAGGAGGAAGATGACCTCCTGGTCATCAGATCAACACACGCATAGATTGGGGCCGTCAGATTGGGGTCCACAGTGGTCTGGGTCACGTGACAAAGGAAATGAACTGAACTATAGCGTTACAAATGACATAAATGTAATCTATTCGGCTACCATAGTCACACTATATTAAAAGTTTGTAAAATGGATTTGACGGGTCAAATCAACTCCAAAAGCCACCAAATTTTAACCACATGCTCATATTAAAGTCTAGAACAATTCTATGCAATTAAATTCTCATTTTACTCATTATTTGACCCTTAATAAATATATTGCTCATTAAAGTGTTTATTAATATATTAAAATGAATGAGTCATATGAAAAGTCTTCTTTCTATGAAACATGTGAGTAAATTTCGAGATATTAAGCACATTAATATTTCAATAATCATTTCTCAACAAAATAACATATTTTCATGAATTAAAATCATATTTTGAGGAGAGAGAAATAATTAAGGTTAATGTTCTCATACATTAACTCAAATACACATTATTGTTAATATATTTATCCAAAAGGCTCCAAATTAATATTATCTACTTACATTCTCACATAAAACTCCATTTTGCATTATTTGCCCTTAATTATTACCTTAGGTGGTTTATTTGTGCAAACACCCCTTCATTTATATAAATGAGGGAAAAAGGTAATTTCAACCTTGAATTGTGCTCAAATTGCACAAGAAGTCCAAAAATGATCCAAAAGTATGGGAAATTTATGAAAAAAGTTCCAAATGGACTAGAAGGCAAAGAAAAGCTCAAAAGTGGGTAAATTGTAGGGAAGATCCTGAGATTCAGTATGTTACAGCACACCACCCCTTAAAGAGGATTTTGTCCCTAAAATCACAACAAGAGGAAAGAGAGGGTGAGTGTGCAACTTCCCAACCTTAAACACTAGGTTATAACCCTTAAGCTAGGGTACAACACAAAATCTACATAAGTCAGGTGTTACCAAGGTTTCCACAAAACGTATAGCCTTTTATCAAACTCAAACTAACATTTTTGCCTTATTAGCATAATCTCCATCATGAAGAGGTATCATATTTATTATACTATCACTTGTGCCACATTTTCTTTAAAACAATTATATCTCAATATTATATCATGTGTATTTCCCTCATCAAGGGTTTTAAGCACAATTAGGGTTTACTAAGCCATTTCAACATTAATTAATGTATTAGGTCAAAAACCTTAATAACATGAATTCATTTTCCACTATCCTCTTAAAACTATCATGTAGAATTATCACAAATTATTTTGTAGAAAAGTTAATATTATCCAACAAGTTATAAGCCTATAATAATTCCAAATAATGCTCATATTGTACATTTTCATATCATCTTTCATACTCATATTAATGACATCATTAATCATTTTCATCCATTACACTAGATATTATAAATTATACATATTTTACTTCACATAAGGCATTTTATGAATATTTATGTGAATCCAATCATTCATTATCATGTTTGAGTCATTATCTGCATTAGTGAATAGGATGTAACCCATTAAATATCAATGAATTAATTCATATATCAAATTATGACGAGGTCTTCATTAGAGAACAAAGGTGATATACCTTACATATATTGATAACTTTGTGATTATAATTCATTTATATGCATTAAGGTATATTATGTGATAATGATACCTAATGTCACTAATGTATCATGAAAGGCATTAAGGGTATATTATGTGATGATGATTACATATTAAGGTTTAGGTCAACATGATCATTACATATTAAAGCATCCTTAGGGTGCATTATCCATACACATTTTACCATTAGGTTGGCATAGTCAACATTATGTGTATTCACAATTAGTAATGAGTAACTCATTATTATGTGCATCATGCCTATATTAAGGTTCAAGCATATGAATTATCTTTATATGACTTATTACATATTCATGTGTGTATAAACAAACAAGTTGAATTACAAGTATAATGTGTTTGGTAAATTTCTTGTTCACATAAGTTATTATGTACATATGTCCACATAGATAGGTTTTCTAACTCAAAAGGTATTTTGATTTTGCTTTTAATTGGGATTCCATCCCCCTAAAAAGGGATTTTGTCCTCGAAATCAGATTTGCAAAACCAAATAGGGTACTAACACCATTACTCTCACTCCATCCCTTAAAAGGGTAAACTAAGTCAAACTAAGTTAAGGGTAAAAGGTACATAAAACTCAACACTAAAAGGATTTACTAACCAAGCTTCAAGGTGTAACCTAGGGTACACTAAACCCTAAACATAGGAGTATAAGGTATTTAAGGATGATTTTTTGTGTAAGAGATCAAATCATCACTTATGGTTTTCCTAAGGTATTCAACAATTAGGCAACATGCCCAAAGATAGACTATTTTGAGTTGTCTGTATCAGATCAGGCCAGGCCAAGTCATATGAGCTCAGGAGTCCTCGTTACCAAGCTAGTGGGGCAGAGGAAAATATTGCCAGCCCCCAAGCTCTGACCCTTTCTAGACACCATCACTTTCAACTTCTTTCTCTAGTAGCTTCTCAATAGACAATTCACCAAAAAGGTTGACAAATTGTATTTCTAATTATGAAGTTATTATAATCCTAAATTAAACTTTCATTATAGGTCAACTCTAAGGTGAAACACTTACTAAAGGAAACTATATATGGAAAGGGTTCTATCTAGGAGACAATTTGAATTAGTCAAGAATCCGACTACCTTGATGCTCTGATACCATGCTGTAAAGACCAAGTCTCTACTATTAAACATGATAAACAAAAACACCAAATGTGTGGTAGAGGAAGACATCAAACTTGACTTTATTCAAAATGTATAAAGAGTACATTATAAAATTTTCCCAAATGGGAGTACAACTTTATACAAGCATACGATCTAGGTAGAGGAAGACTTAGACTAAACCAATATTGTCTCCAAACAAAACAACTTAATATATAAAAGCAACTATGATCATGCAAGCTATATGTTCCTTTTCTTCTTGTCCTATCCTTAGCCTTAGGTTCACCAAGCTTCCATGCGCACTCTGATCCTAGCCTGGATGGTTGGGGTTATCCAGTAAGAGAAAGATAAAAGTATGTGTTATTCAAAAGAAATAGGACAATTAAATAATCTAAAGCATTGCAATATAGAATATTCTCTACATCAAGAGATTTTAAAAGAAATGAGGCAAGTACATGAAGAAGAGAGAGAAAATTACCATAATCAATCACCACAATAATAATCACATAGCATGAATATATTAAGAGACAAAGTCATCTCAATGTAGGGTGAGGCACCTACTGGACCTCACCAGTGGCAGGGGGACTAAAACCCCAATGCCTATATAAAGTGGCAGGGGGACTAAAACCCCAGTGCCTGATATATAAAATGGCAGGGGGACTAAAACCCCAGTGCCCGGCAGGAGGACTAAAACCTCAGTGCCCTATGGGTGGTTTGTACTCATGTACACTACATTGTCATTTGGCCTAAAATACATCATGCTTAAATAGTCACTTGGTAGTATTAAGAAATATAACAAGATTGCAACATAGCATTGGGAATAAAACCCAAGAAATAAAGGAGCCAACACAAGCAACAACAATATACAATGTTTCCAAGTATTTCAAAACGATGAGCCAACATAGGCAATAGCAAGGTTCACATAATCCAAATGAATGAGTCATAATGGAAACAAAAGCATCAAATAAGTAAAGATCCAAATAAAGGCATTTAGGAGGATATCAAGGCTAGAACATAATGTTGGTAGGGTTGGATAAGATCCCAACTGAAGAGTAGGTTGATTGCACAATATACATTCCACATAGATTTCACATTCATCATAGATGTTCACAAAAATATGAATCACATACATAGGAGCCACATACATAAATAGGTGTCACATACTAAAATAGGCTTCACATAGATAGGGGTCACTTACCTATTCTAGATTCATTACCATTCCTTTCACCAAGTTGATTGTATCACCATTCCATATTATCCTAGTTGCAAACATTATCATGTATTAGTATATATTATGGCATAAAGTATATGAAAAACCCTAATTTTGGAGCTTACCTACAAAACCACGATTTAGGGTTTAAAACCTAGTCCAATAGATTAGTCATATTCTCCTGAATAAGAAAACATATTTTATTTTACAAATTGGAGTTCAAATGAATTAATTATTTATTTTAAAACATTTTACACACTTAAAAAGGCATTCAAGCCAAACTTTGAAAATAGAATCAGATTCATGACTCAAAAACTATAAAATCAGGTTATACATTAAAAATTATTTCCATTGACTATTTATTCAAATTTTTCTGACTTGGGAATGATTTATTATGAATTAAATCATCTCAGCCAATCAGAATTCAAGAAAACTATAGCGTGACAGTAATTTAAATGAAAATGCAATTCGATTTAAATAACAGGTGAAACGACCAAAATACCCTTCATCGGCTAATTGATTCAATTAACATTGCGAGGACGAGCGTGTCATTCAGCCCAAAATAAACGACTCGCAACAGAGAAGCAAAGTGAGGGTCGAAATACCTACATTGCCCTTGATGATTAAATTGCATTATCAAAGCCACAGGGGTACTCGAGACCAAATAACCAAGCGATTGTTCGTTCGAGCTTCAGCCATGGCTTGAGAACGAGGAAGCAGTAGGTACCTCGATGGGTTTCTTGGGGAAGTCTGGCACGCCAAGGGAAACTGGGAGCATTAGAGGATTCCTCACCGATCGTCGAATCTGCCAAGCCCACCTTTGGGCATCACGTCGACCTAGAACTCAAGGGAGCTCACTCGCCGACAGAGGATAGGGGAAGGAGGTCGAAAGTCTGAAATCTCAGGAACGAGCCTTTGCAAGAGGAAACATAGGTTGGAAAAGGTTTGAGGGTTGCTCGCGAGCATGTTGCAGGTTTTCCCGCGGCCTGAGGGACACCTGGAGATGGGAACCCATGAGCCACAGGCTTGGATTCCACTGAGCTACAGGTCCTACCAAGAGGGAGGTCAACGCGGAAAAAGGAGATAGGAAACGACAAGGAGAAGGTCCAGCGATGCTTCCCCCCAAAGCAATTGACTCGACGGGGTCAGGCTATAGAGAAATAGACCTTGGCCACCGGAGATGAAGGTGGAGAAGGACGGAGTGCTCTAGGCTACTATGGGGCTAATTGGAGGAGGAGAAGGAAGTCTCGAGGCCTAAGGGTGCTCGACGACCCCTTAAATAGGTGTCGGGAAGGTCGAAGCTTGCCCTACTACTCCATGGTGGAGAGGAGGAGGCAGCCCAAGTTGGGTGTTTTGTGCTCGGTGAATGGGAGGAGATGAGTCGGGGCTAGTTAGAACCGCCATTGAAATCTGAAGCGATTGCAAGATGAATCACGCCAAATGGTCAAACAGGGAGGGAGATCGGGTCAAGGGAGTGCAGGGGTTGAGACAGCTGCACGGCTGGAGGAGGAAGATGACCTCCTGGTCATCGGATCAACACGCGCACAAATTAGGGCCTTCAGATTGGGGTCCACAGTGGTCCGGGTCACGTGACAAAGGAAATGAACTAAACTATACTGTTACAAATGACATAAATGTAATCTATTCGGCTACTATAGTCACACTATATTAAAATTTTTTAAAATGGATTTGAAGGGTCAAATCAACTCCAAAAGCCACCAAATTTTAACCACATACTCATATTAAAGTCTAGAACAATGCTATGCAATTAGATTCCCGTTTTATTCATTATTTGACCCTTAATAAATATATTGCTCATTAAAGTGTTTATTAATATATTAAAATGAATGAGTCATATGAAAAGTCTTCTTTCTATGAAACATGTGAGTAAATTTCGAGATATTAAGCAAACTAAGATTTCAATAATCATTTATCAACAAAATAACATATTTTCATGAATTAAAATCATATTTTGAGGAGAGAGAAACAATTAAGGTTAATGTTCTCATACATTAACTCAAATACACATTATTGCTAATATATTTATCCAAAAAGCTCCAAATTAATATTATCTACTTACATTTCACATAAAACTCTATTTTGAATTATTAGCCCTTAATTATTACTTAGGTGGTTTATTTGTGCAAACACCCCTTCATTTATATAAATGAGGGAAAAAGGTAATTTCAACCTTGAATTGTGCTCAAATTGCACAAGAAGTCCAAAAATGATCCAAAAGGATGGGAAATTTATGAAAAAAGGTCCAAATGGACTAGAAGGCAAAGAAAAGCTCAAAAGTGGGTAAATTGTAGGGAAGACCCTGAGATTCAGTATGTTACAACATGATTGATAAGAAAAGTCTAATAAGAACTTATCATAACATCTGAGGAACGTGTAATTAGATGCAAGATAAATCTAGGGCAACTATACAAACATGGCCTTAACCAATGTTCCATGTTTGCCTTAAGAAAAATATATTATATGCCTAGGTTATGATTTATTATGTCCTGAGGAAGTGAGTCATACCACTCTGATCCAAACCGACCATCGCTTGGTTGTAATCAATTACCATACAAGGTCAATGGGAGAGTCGGGTTCCATGACATCTTTCCCTTGTGGTCAGTGCACAAGAACCAACAAGCAGGACCACAGTCTCATGCTTTAAGTGGCCTCATCCACATAGGCTCAGGCTACCTTCTGCCTAGCCTACCTTGGTACAGGTATCGGCGCTAGAAACTGAGCCACGGGCCTGTTCACCGTGCTCCATCATCACTAAGCCATGGTCCTGTTCACCATGGTCTATCATATATCCTGAGTCATGGGCATGTTCACCATGCTCTAAACACACTGATCCATGGGCCTGAAACTATGCTCTAAACATGCTCTACTACTTAGGGTGTAGGCGCACCCCACATATTCAACAATATGCATTCCGGGTTAACCCACAGGAGAACCCCTTTCACCATCACCAAACTCCTGACGATGATGGATCTATGGCCAGGGCAAACTACATGAAAGATTCATCTATAATTAATTAATGCATTTTATGCGGATTGCAAGATTCAACCAAGTTATGTAACATGTAAACTATAACACAAGTAAACAACATAGAACACATTATCATGTGTTACATTGTCACTCTTATTCTTAAAGCCATCAACATCATCCTGATCCATCACAAGGATCCAACATTACATGTTACCACTTGGCCTCAACCCAATCATCAAGATCCATTTCAAGGATCAACATCATAGGGACTCAATCCCATCATCAAGGCACACATTGCCATGACATACATCATACATCACTGAGTTCATCATAACCCTTGATGTTCCACATCATGTTACTATCGTGCCATTACCATGGCTTCATCGTAAAACGGTTATCTGCATGGTTAGTGAAATCACAAAGGAGAAATGATACTTGTACAAGGAACATTTATAACCCTTTACTTTATTATGAGAGTTAACCATGCAACATAGATGAGTGTATCAAAGCATAGCAATCTTATACATATCAAGCATAATAGCCTCATATACCAAATCATAACAAGCATTAGGGTTACCAACCGAATACAAGGTACAACCCTCACTATAGGTGTATCAGGTAAGGTACAACCCTCACCAAAAGCATCTCAGGTAGGGGATAGCCCTCACCAAAGTCACATCATCTCTCACCAAAGAGTGTGATGCCAATCACTATATCAGTTAAGCATACAACTCTTCACCACCTGTTGTATCAGCCAACACCCATCTAGGGCTACAACCATATCAGCCAACCATTAACACTTAGGTATCATGTAGAACCACAAGAAGATAACGAGCAACACCTCCTCAAGACACTATATCGGGCAACAACTAAGAACCAACCTGTAACACCCAAGCATGCAATGCCTAAACAACACACCCCTGTCGCCCATGAAGCACGGTGTCGGGTAGCACACCATAACATGTAAGAAAATCACCTCACAAGGGCAAAACAGCCAAGGGGTATAACCCTATCATCCCCAAGGTCATCACAACATAAGCATCCATATCAGGCAAAGCATCATCCAACAAGGTGTCAGGCAGCACCATCCAAGAGGATGTCGTGCAAGGCATCAACATGCCATGATGCCCAACACAGACCACCTAATGCCCAAGGGACCAACACAACAGCTAACATCCTTCCTGGGTTATTACTCATAATGAGCTACCTCTCAACAGTCTGATAACTCTCAGAGACAATGGCTTATGCTATGTCACCTCATCAAGCCGATAACGACCACAAGGCATATCGGGCAGCAAGATATCTTAGGTTGTCAAAGGTATCAGGTTGGTCATTTTCAACCTCAAGACTGCCTCCAAGAAACCCTAATAGATTAAGAGAGTTGGCTCACCTCTCAACAACCAATTTAGAGGGGTTTTGCACAACTTCCATCACACATTGGGCAGCAAGGTGGGTCATCACCATATCGGCCAACCCTCCAACCTTAACAAGGTCAACACCAACCAAAGGCTCACCTCTCATGTCCATGGTGAGAGAGGAGTATTGCCCAAGAAACTAGAGTGTAGACTCGCCTCTCAACAACTAAGTGAGAGAGGGGTTTTTCCCACATAACTAGAGCTTAAGTTCACCTCTCAAGACCAAAGAGAGAAAGGGGTTTTGCCCCAAGAACACACCACACACACCATGGAATTAGGAAACCCTAGGCTCACCTCTCAACAACAAAGAGAGAGGGGTTTTGCCCAAGGACCCTAATCCAAGGTTCGGCCAACAAGTTCCAAGAACACCTCCAAACCACATAACCATATCATCATATCCCACAACATCAAGGGCACATACTAGAGAAAAGATATCACTAACAAGATATGTGACATCCCTAACATGCGTTATGCTTTAACCCTAGATGTTTTGTTTAAGAAAGATAATTATATGCTTGCTCTTATATTTTAAAAAGTAATTAAGGATCAATAGGAACTTATGTTTCAATTTTAGTCCTTTTTTAATAATGTCGAAAACAATGTTTTGCCCGTTTTGGACTAAAGTGCAAATTACCCAAGTTGAGGGGTTAACTTGAAAATGTTACATGATAAAATGTTCCTCAAGTGTTGAAGCATCCTAAGAATGATAATGATTCTGACTTATGGCTTCCACAAGCCTGAACACCAAGAAAGAGCTTATTAAGCAATGTTTGTGCATTAAAACCTAGTTTTGGTGTAATGTGCAATTTACCCAAAACCTAGGGTTCAATATGCAAAATACCACTTCTAGAGAGTCCCTAATATTTCTTGGTATCAATTAGAGACAAGAAAATCAGAGGGGAATCTCATTTGAATCTCTTTGGGGGAGAGAGAATCTTGATATTAAAATAATCAAGATTTAAGCATAATTGAAACCCTAATTCAATTTAATGCAAAAATAAATATATTAATGGAAGTGACCTTCAACCAAAAATGTGATGGTTTAATTTATATAAGTATGTACTTCCTTGTGCCTTTCAATGGTACCGAAATATCTAAAGTGAGTGGAGAGCCCATCACATTAGTCAAAGAAAAAGTAATATCCACTAATTTTTGGATATTATTATTATATTGATTAAGTTGCTTAATTGTTTTCTTTTATTTCATGGATAAAGAAGAGGATTTCGAAGGGGAGGATGATGTCTTCGTATTCAAGGAAGTGAGGGGGATAATTGGCACCAATTTATGGAATTGAAGGATTTTTATAACACTTTCTCTCTCTTGAATTTCCCTTATATACACTCCATTCTTTCACCCACATGAAAGGATTTTTTGACTCTTCTTTCTTTCCTTGATTTGGCTGAGCACAAGGGATCCTAGTAGCAATAGGAGGACATACCCCAACCTGTAGGTGAGCTCCTTTATCATCTTCAACCTTGATTTCATGGTGGAAATCGAAATTCAATGCTTATTTTTCTTTTCTCCATTCAATCTTCAACTTTAGCCATTCTTTTCACTCAAAGACTTGAGGACGGACCTTGGAAAGTTGAGAAAGCTTCATCCACCATTAAAGACGTGAAGCTTGAAGCTTGGATTCAACTTTGAAGGTGGGTTATATAACTTGAACCCTTAAATGTTATTATTGATTTCACTTCTTCATCATATGTGAATCTTTCTTCTTTTTCTGAAATTATTTTTAATTAGTTGATGAAATCACCATAAGAATCATAGTAAATTTTCGAAGGTTTGAAGCTTGAAGATGATGATGTCATCTTAGCACACACCTCAATAAGTATCATGAGCAAATAGTTTTCTATTTTGATGACCAAACGGTCTCAAGACCGTTTGGGGTCAATTGCTGGTATGGATGGATGAAGATCCAATGGTTCCAATTGATCTAATCACAATGGTTACAATGATGGATGATCCATTGATTACAAACCCTAATTGTTTGATTGAAGAAACCCTAAATTGATTCAAGCATTTTCATGGTGGAATGGACCAAACGGTCCCAGACCGTTTGAGGACTAAACGGTCTCAAACCGTTGAGGGTTAAATAATATTTAATTCAAACGGTCTCAAACTGTTTAGGGTTAATCAATATTCAATTCAATTAAAGATCAAACGGTCTCAAACCGTTTAGGGTTGATCAATGTTCAAGACCGTTTGATGGACTAACGGTCTTAAGACCATTTGAAGGTGTAGACTAAGACCGTTTGAGGGTCTAATGGTCTTCAAAATCGTTTGGTGAGTAAAATGGCTCAAGACTGTTTGATGGTCTAACGATCTCAAACCATTTAAAAAATTTGAACCAAGACCGTTTAAGGTCTAACAGTCTTCAGACCGTTTAAGGATGTTGAGGTCAAGATCGTTCGAAGGTCAATGACCTCAAGACTGTTTGAAGGTCAATGATCTCAAGACCATTTGAACATCAAGGAGGTCAAAACCATTTGAAGGTTCAAAAGTATCAAAACTGTTTGGAGACCTAATAGTCTCAAATCTATGAAAGATCAATTAACCCCATGATTGTTAATGATGTATATCAAAGATAATCATAATGGTTGTACCTTTAAGGTACTAGGATGATTAGTACCCTTAGAGGGGTTAACCTATGATGCTTATGGAAGCAATATCTCAATACACTATGCTAACCCTAAATGTATGTACTTGAATGAAGGGTTGACCTAATCTAATCAAGATTGAAGTAATCAACATCCTAGAGAGGATGAGAGAGAGAGGAATTCATACATGTATAATGATCATGTAATGGTTAAGCCTCAACACTTTTCACATGAATAAAATATGTAACCAGGGTATGATCTTTGATAAAGAGATCATGAAACCCTAATCGAGAAGGTTGATGATCCCTAACCCTAATTTAGGGAAATGCTATGTGAAACCCTAATCTAGGGTAATGGTGTAATCCTAATCTAGGGTCATGATATGAGAAACCCCAATTCATGGTAATATAATGAAAAACCCTAATTTAAGAAGATGCTTCATGAAACCCTAATTTCAGGTAAAGTTACATGAAACCCTAATTTAGGGAAAAGTTATAAGGGACCTTAATTCAAGATAATGATGTGTGAAACCCTAATCTAGGGTGATGCCATGTTAAACCCTAATGCAGTGATGTGATGTGAAACTCTAATCCAGAGTGATGCTATGTAATTCTATATGAAACCCTAACCCTAATATAGGGTGAAGGTATGTGAAACCCTAATTTTGGGTTATAGTGCATGAAACCCTAATCGTGGGCAATATGATGATAAACCACAACCCTAATTTTGGGTAATGGGATGAGTATCCCTAATTGACATGAATTTGGAAACCCTAACCCTAATGAGGGAATAATGATGCTACCCTTACATTGCATAGTGATGATACGTAATTGATTTACATGTTATCATGAGTACTAACCATGCAGGTATCATGAGATGTTGGGCATAGCCAAGTATGAGCTATGATGTTTTATTATTGAAATTGTTTTATGGGTCTTGTGAGCCATAATATGCTTTGTTTCCTAGTAAAAGGTAACAAGAGATTAAATGGGCTTGAGAGCCATATGAGATGTTTGTGTACCAAGTATCATGTTTACCTTGGTCAGATGACCTGAAGGTATTAGTTACCTGATAAGTGGTAACAAGTGTTCTTTGATGAACTGAGGGTTTGAAATACCCATATTCCATAATCATGATAATGAGATGTTAAGGGATGAGAATACCCATGATGTGACAAGGGATTGAGATCCCAATGTTTTATAAAGCTTTGAAAAGTACTTGATAGAAGTATTACACATTCTTTGTAGCATTTTTTATAATAATTTATGCTTTAAAACTTGACTGATGCTAAAAGAATATGGTAATGTACTTAATTAATCAAGTGAAATTTTATCATGTAGAGCCCTGGCCATAGATCCATCATCGTTAGTAGTTGGTGATGGTGAAACAAGTTTTCCCACAGGATCTCCTGGAGGGCATACTGTTGAGTATGTGGGGGTTATGGGCGTGAATATCCTTACGCCCTAATGTGGGACTGATGTGAGATAAACATTAAATCTCTCAATCCTTCATTATATGTGTCGGGATGGATGTATCACGAATCTCCCGATAATGTTAATGGTAGATCGATGTGAGATAAACATGAAATCTCTCGATTGCAAAGAGAGTACAGCCGCCATTGTAACTCTATAGCAAAGTTGCCAGTATACCCTGGAAAACTATTTAGCATAGACACAAGATGTCCTGCATTTTGTACTCACACTGACTGAGGAGGATGAGGTCATGGAAATCTGGCTCTTCCTTGACCTATGTATGACACTGATTTTGACTTTGCAATGGTCATTTGGAGTATGAGCGATATACCTCATCTCCTCAGGGCTTAAATATGATTCTAAAATGTAATTAGCCATGTAGCGTATTTGCTTAAGGTTGAAATATGAGAATCATTGGTTGAGGATACCTTGCTTAGCATATCCTAGATGGATAAATGTCATACATGTTCTTCAATTCCTTATTGGATAAGTGACATGCTACTTTATCAAGTTATAGCTGAAATAATTTGAATAAGAATACTGCTCTAATCTGTTTAGACATTATTTTATCTGTTGTTGAATATATATGATTCCTCTGCTCAGTTTTATTCTATTAAACTACAATAATAATGTTTTTGGCGGAGAGTTATATCTCTCGCTGGGACTGGGTCTCACTTTTTTGGTCACCAACACTTTTTAGGTAGACGCGGAAGAAGAGGCAAAAACCCTATAGCATGGGAAGAACAGCAGCAACAACAGGGACAGTAGTGATATTCGAGGTGTAGGCATTGGATGTCATATTTTGTATAGAGCATCCTATGTGTCGTCTTTGTACTCTCAGGTCCTCAGAGTTAGTAGTTCATACTTTTAATGAATTGATCTCATATTTTGACTTGATGCCTCGAGGTTCTTATGCTGCCTGTGTAAAGTTTTAACATAGCAGTTGATGCTTGTAATCCTCGAGAAGGGATGGTACATGATATGTACTTATGAACCAGGATGTAAATAAAATACATTGGTTCTTGATAAAAGATTTTTCTTGTGTTTGGATCTCTTTGTAAATGGTTTTAATTTTTAGTGATTTTCAATAATCCGCTGTTAATGATGACTTCCTCTTAGTTAATGATTTTTGTTCGAACAGTGCGCGACAAGATAAGCATGGCTGATTAAGATAGCACATAAACAAGCAATATGGAAAGAAGGTAGTACAGTTAGGTTTAGGAGTTATATAACCTGCATCAAGTTCTAAAGCTCCAACCTCCAAGCTCCTAGCACCAAGATCCAAGCTCCAAGGCACCACCTTCGGCCAACACAAATAAGAACAACTTATAACCACCATGGCTGAAGAGAAGGGAGAAGAAGGTGCCAAGGAAAGGGAGAGGTACTCACCATAAGAGAAGAAAAGGTACAAGCTAGCAAGGTGTGTCTCCCAAGATACTAGTTGTATCAGCCACCAAAGGAAAGGAAGCAACTAAAGGAACCAAGGAGACCTAGCAAGCAAGGGGTCATTTACATACTAAGGGGTGAAGGGGGAGAGCAAGGCAAGGTGGCACCCGACCATAGCACACTTGTCTAAGGGTTATGCCACATGCTATCACCCCAAACCACTTGTCTACGACTTGCCACCCACTAGCAAAGCAACAACCACTTATTCAAAGATGGTGACACAATCGAGGCTAGGTCAAGAGGGTGTGTGCCTCCCAACATGGCAACCCGACACACTATGGTCGATACTCCACCTTGCCCGATACAAGTAGCACTCCCTTGGTCGATACACCAAGGTCCAGCCCAATACAAGCTCCAACAAGGCTCAACACAACTCAACAAGGCTTAACAAAGCCCAAAGTTACTCAAGCAAAGAGCCCAACCCATCCTCTCAACCCTAGAGGATGAAAGGAGAGAGAAAGATGTCTCTCAAATTGACAAACTTGGGTAATTTGCAAGTTGCACCTCAACCTCTCAACAAAGCACAAACAAGCCCTAATCACAACTCAGGTGATTAGTAAACATCTAAACACAAGGTTTAGGCAAAGCAAACAAGGTAAGCCAAAAATGGAGATCAGGGATCTTACAAGCCATAAACCCCTACAAAAGGATTTTGTCCCCGAAATATGAAGAGAAAAGTGAGGGATACTTCTTCCTCATCTCTTCCTCAAGCTCCCACGTGGCTTCCTCAACACCACGATGATGCCAAAGAACCTTCAAAAGAACCAGGTCCTTCCTCTTCAGCTTCTTCACTCTTCTATCAAGGATCAACACTGGACCTTCCTTGTAGGTCACATTTGAAAAACCACTAGAGGGGGGTGAATAGGGTTTTAAATTAATTTTAACAATTATTTAACTCAAACAACCAACCACAAAAATATTGGACAAGGGGACAAGGATTTAGAGTGGTTCCTACCTTAGCAAGTACTAAGGTAGTCAGTCCACTACCCGGTTGCTTACCCAACCGGGATTTTGAAAGAATTTAATTTTATTACCTCGCAAGGAATTTACATAAAATTACAATTCTTTCCCTAAACCCTTCAAGCATCCTTCACCTTGAAGTAATTGCACCAACCATGAAGCAGCCTTCACCTTGAAGTAATTGCACTAACCTTGAAGCAGCCTTCCTCCTGAAGTAGCTTCCCGTTGCAATAGCCTTCTTGAAGTAGCTTCCCATTGCAATAGCCTTCTTGAAGTAGCTTGAAGTCCACCTTCTCCTCCGAGAAGAACCTTCTCCAATCCGCAGCCTCCAACCCTAGGAGTAGCAAGGAGAATACAAAGAACAAAAGGAACAAGAAGGAAAAATGGAAATTACAACTTATCCTTTGAAGCACAAGGCTTGATTTGCCTATATCAAGCGTGTAGATCTCCTAACCAATATATATGCATGTGTGATTGTAGTGGATAGGAGATACTAGCCTATAGGATACGAAATATGAGCTAAGGAAGGAAGTAGCCAATTGTCACAATGCTCAATTTGCTCACAAACAGATTGCTCAAAGTATGCTCAAGGATTTCTCAAGTGTAACAAGTGTGTTTGAGTGTCCTATGGCTTGTCCTATTTATAGGAATGGCCTAAGGATGCTTAAGGGCGTTCTAGACAACTTCTAGGGGTTTCTAAGTGCTTAACTAGCCGTTAGGTACAAGTTTGTTGCTTTAGCAACATCTAATTAATTTACTTTGCAGTTGCTGTCAGAGTTTATCTCGGTCGAGGAATGGTCGACCGAGACACCTACTCGGTCGAACTCTTGTCGACCGACAGGCTCTCTAAATCAAGTGTTTTGCAACGTTTATCTCCAACTTCCAACTACCTTGTCAGTGGTGTCTAACAGCTACTTTGGATCTTTCTCGGTCGAGAAGATTGTCGACCGAGAGTGTCTCGGTCGAGGAGTTTGTCGACCGAGGTTGAGCCTGTTTCAATTTTTCAATTAAAGCACTAAGTGTGTGTATGAGTGTGCATATGTGACACTATTGAAGGGGATGACCTATCTAAATGTGATGTTTAGCTAGGGAGAATCTAACGCTTGATTTACATGAAATATAAGTACTTGTACATTATATATTTGTACAAGTTTTTACAAAGCGATTACATTTCATGAAAATATAAATATTGTAAGCATATAGATTTCCCTAGTACTTTGTCATCCACCTTGTTCCTGCACACTCAAGTAGCTCGTTAGATCAATAAGAATGAAATGTTTGTCATTATCAAAACAAAGGGATTTACAGATGTCCATTTAGCCAACAATCTCCCCCTTTTTGAAGATGACAAACATTTCCAAAATATAAATGAAGGAAATATAAAACATATGAGTTTCATACCTTAAGATTGCCTTTTGTAGCTTTCCCCTTATTTATAAAATGTGTGCTTATTATTCCCCATGAATTATGGAACATGAAATCCAACTCTTTAGGGAATATAACAACTTTCAATGTAAAGCCAAGAGGTTTATGAAACTCATTGATTGAGTTTTGCATAATTATTTCTCCCCCTTTGTCATTTCAAAAAGATATCCATGTTGAATATTTGATATTACTTCTCCCCCTTAATTTTATACTATGCTCCCCCTTAGATAGATATCCCAAGGTATTAGGAACATGGATTTAATATCATTTTTGTCTAATTTAGCCACAATTTGTTTCTCAATCATTTGCAAAGGATGTTAAGCCTTGAAATGAAATGAGAGTCCTTTAATCTTAGAGTACATAAAAATGTCTCTAACCAAATGCATGGGATGTTAAGCCCTGATTTGTTTAGAGAGTTCCTTTAAGAACAAGATATGAAATTCATAGATTTCTTCATAACCAAGAGTAAAAATACTAAGGTCGTAACAAGCTCCAATGATGTTTATAATGTTTTTGTAAGCTTCTTAATCAAATAATCAAATTTGTTTTTATGAGCTCCCCCTTAAGATAATTTTGAGGATTCTAAGGTCACAAATTTATTTTTAAGATTTGATTTTGACCATTTATTAAAGCTTCATGTTTTCAATATGATAAACACATTTTGAATCAAGATACTAAGATTAATTACAGTAAAAAGATGTCCAAATAAGCATTGTGTCAAGCTTATTTTAGGTCGACCTTGACTACGACCGTAGCCCCCCTTGGTCAAATTTTAACTTTAACCAAGAGGCAATTTCTACAGATTTTTCAATTTGAACACTTATATGTGAAGTATAATTTCTGCAGAAAATGTATTTATGCCATGAAATTTTACTATAATGGCATCTTCATATGACTTGAATTACAATGATCAATAATAATATTCATGGTTTGTATATATGAATCAAATATTATTGTAGACAAACCAATGAAACATATGGCACAAGAACAGGAGCAGTGTATCCACAATGCAATGATCAAGATAGAGTCATGTAAAATACAATGATTATGACCATTTAAATTGTAATACACATGGTTCCTACTTAGATAGACCAAGAAATACTTAGGATAAACCATGTGGATTATGATAAAACAGTAATTTCTTTAAATAAATCAACATGGTTTATAATTTTCAGTTTTAAGCCAAGATATGTAGAGGATAAACTGAGATAATCTCATTCATGATGAATGTTCAAATTTAAGGCAAACCAAGTAAATGATCATGCTTAATAATCTTTTTCAATCAATGAATAAGATTTGTTCAAAATCAGTCTGCATATAACACTTTTGCAATATGTTTAAGGATTTTCATTATCATAATGTTTATCTTAACTCATGATGCAAAAGATTTATATATTTTGTTTCAAGGATGGTTTTCACCATTTATTCTTGATTTGCATGTAAAATCAGTTATTGATAGCAAATTGATAGCAAATAGATTATTTGAAAACAAGTTCAGCAGTTTTAGTTCAGACTTGACAATAGAAACCTGCTCGGTCGACCATTTCTCGACCGATAGTTATCTCAGTCGACAGTTTCTCGACTGATAAAGGTTTTGTATTGTTTCAGTCCTGTTTTCAGAAATTGTTTACAAGTAAAAACAAGAATATGAAAGTTAAAGTTTGTTTGTGTTGAGATATGACAATTTGTATATCAAAAATATCATTTTAGGTCAAATCTCAACCAGTCAAATGTAAACCTTCTAAGTTTTAGGAACCCAAGCTAGATCATCATTCCTTTTCTTGTATGGGCATGTAAAAGAGTAGTGTCCAAGACGCATACAATAATGACAACTAATAGAGTCAATCTCATTTCTTTTTCTAGGAGTTGAGTTGTTCTTGGGTACATACATGGATTGATTCTCTAGCACTTGTGCCCTTCTCCAACTAGGTTTTTGATAAGATTTTCCTTTAGGCTTATAACCTAGTCCTCTCCTTCCAATTTGACGATAAGAATTATTTAAGATTTTATCAAGAGTATCATTGTTACTCAAGCTACTAACTTTTTGTTGCAACTTAATAATCTCATCCATTTTCTTCTTGATATCTAACTTCGCTTGATCTAAACTAGATAATAAAGAATCTCTTTCTTTCACAATAACATCATAGTCTAGATGTGAACACATAATAGATTGTCTTTGAAGATCATTTACTTGAGTTTGCAAGTTTAGCTTTTCTATAGAGAGAAGATTACAATTTGCGTCTACAGATTTTAGTTTAGCATCATGATCATCAGTAGCCTTTTTGAGATCTTCATTTTCAGATGTGAGAGCAAGAAGTTTAGCATTTAAGTCATCATTTACTTTATTTGATTTCTTGAATTTCTTCTTGCACTCAATATATTTCTTATGTGTATCTTGAAGAATAGCAATAAGATCTTCTTTTGATAGATCAAAAAGACTTACCTCTTCTTCTTCTTCTTCATTTGTTGTAGCAATAAGACATTCTAATTCTTCTTTTCCATCATCACTATCATCACTTGAATCATCCCATGCAGCTTTATATGCTCTTTCTTTCTTTTTGTGAGATGATTTCTTCCCTTTCTTGAGTTTTGGACAATCACCTTTCATATGTCCCTTTTTGCCACATTCAAAACACCTGGAAGAAGAAACACTAGAAGTTTTGTGAGTTTTAAAACTTTTATACTGCTTACCATTTACAATGAGAGTTTCTTCTTCACTATCATCTTCACTTGTGTCATGATTGTCCTTGGTTGATGCTTTGAATGCAATGTCCTTCTTTTTCCCTTGTTGAAGTTCACGTTCTCCTCTTTCTTCCTCTTCTAAAGTTGCCTCATGAGCTTCTAGGTTGCCAATGAGTTGTTCCATCTTTAGTCGAGTGAGGTCATTTGCTTCTTCAATGGCTGTCACCTTGGGCTTGTATTTGGGAGGAAGTGATCTAAGGATCTTTGACACCTGATCTTCCTCATTAATAACTTTACCTAAAACATTCAAACCATCTACAATAGAAGATAATTTTGCATACATGTCACTAATAGATTCATTTGGATCCATACGGAACTGTTCAAACTTTTGTTTAAGCATTCCAATTTTAGAGTTCTTAACTTGAACAGTCCCTTCATATATTATAGAAAGTCTATGCCAAATTTCATAGGCTGTGTCACAGTTTGATATTCTATTAAATTCTCCTACTGAAATTGAACAATATAAAATGCTTATAGCTTTGGCATTCATTTGAGCCAACTTTACTGTATTTGCATCCCACTCTACATATAGTGTTTGAGGAAGCTCATATGGGGTTGACACCATTCTCCATAGATCCCAACTAATGCCTTGGAAGTAGAATTTCATCCTTCTCTTCCAGTATGTGTAGTTTGTTCCATCAAACGCTGGAGGCCTAGCAACAAGTGTCCCTTCAAGATTGAGGTTGTTGAGCAACCCATCACCCATTCTTCAAGACCTGGTTAGGGTTCCTTGAAGCCTGCTCTGATACAAATTGAAAAACCACTAGAGGGGGGGTGAATAGGGTTTTAAATTAATTTTAACAATTATTTAACTCAAACAACCAACCACAAAAATATTGGACAAGGGGACAAGGATTTAGAGTGGTTCCTACCTTAGCAAATACTAAGGTAGTCAGTCCACTACCCGGTTGCTTACCCAACTGGGATTTTGAAAGAATTTAATTTTATTACCTCGTAAGGACTTTACATAAAATTACAATTCTTTCCCTAAACCCTTCAAGCAGCCTTCACCTTGAAGTAATTGCACCAACCTTGAAGCAGCCTTCACCTTGAAGTAATTGCACTAACCTTGAAGCAGCCTTCCTCCCGAAGTAGCTTCCCGTTGCAATAGCCTTCTTGAAGTAGCTTCCCGTTGCAATATCCTTCTTGAAGTATCTTGAAGTCCACCTTCTCCTCCGAGAAGAACCTTCTCCAATCCGCAGCCTCCAACCCTAGGAGTAGCAAGGAGAATATAAAGAATAAAAGGAACAAGAAGGAAAAATGGAAATTACAACTTATCCTTTGAAGCACAAGGCTTGATTTGCCTATATCAAGTGTGTAGATCTCCTAACCAATATATATGCATGTGTGATTGTAGTGGATAGGAGATACTAGCCTATAGGACACGAAATATGAGCTAAGGAAGGAAGTAGCCAATTGTCACAATGCTCAATTTGCTCACAAACAGATTGCTCAAAGTATGCTCAAGGATTTCTCAAGTGTAACAAGTGTGTTTGAGTGTCCTATGGCTTGTCCTATTTATAGGAATGGCCTAAGGATGCTTAAGGACGTTCTAGACAACTTCTAGGGGTTTCTAAGTGCTTAACTAGCTGTTAGGTACAAGTTTGTTGCTTTAGCAACGGCTAATTAATTTACTCTGCAGTTGCTGTCAGAGTTTATCTCGGTCGAGGAATGGTCGACCGAGACACCTACTCGGTCAAACTCTTGTCGACCGACAGGCTCTCTGAATCAAGTGTTTTGCAACGTTTATCTCCAACTACCAACTACCTTGTCAGTGGTGTCTAACGGCTACTTTGGATCTTTCTCAGTCGAGAATATTGTCGACCGAGAGTGTCTCGGTCGAGGAGTTTGTCGACCGAGGTTGACCCTGTTTCAATTTTTCAATTAAAGCACTAAGTGTGTGTATGAGTGTGCATATGTGACACTATTGAAGGGGATGACCTATCTAAATGTGATGTTTAGCTAGGGAGAATCTAACGCTTGATTTACATGAAATCTAAGTACTTGTACATTATATATTTGTACAAGTTTTTACAAAGCGATTACATTTCATGAAAATATAAATATTGTAAGCATATAGATTTCCCTAGTACTTTGTCATCCACCTTGTTCCTGCACACTCAAGTAGCTCGTTAGATCAATAAGAATGAAATGTTTGTCATTATCAAAACAAAGGGATTTACAGATGTCCATTTAGCCAACAACATCTTCATCAAGCTCAACCTCAACTGGTTCTATCACTGTCTCTATTCCTAGTTGACTTTTCTTCATCATACTGACATGGAACACCGGATGTAACATGTGAAATTCTAGCGGTAGTCTTAACTTGTAAGCTACCTTGCCAACACGTGCTATTACCGGATATGGCCCCATGTACCTGGGAGCCAACATGCCTTTTCGGCCAAACCTCAGCATGCCTTTCCATGGAGAGACCTTGAGATACACCTTGTCTCCCACCTGGAACTCTAGAGGTCGTCGACAATTATTTGCATATGACTTCTATCTATCCTGTGCTATTTTCAATTGTTGTTGTATCACCTTGATCTTTTCTGTCATCTGTTGTACTAACTCAGGACCCAAAAGCTGATATTCATCAGACTCATACCAACATAAAGGAGATATGCACTTCCTGCCATATAAAGCGTCATAAGGTGCCATGTCAATACTCTGTTGGTAACTGTTGTTGTAGGCAAACTCTATCAAACTGAGATGCACGTCCCAACTACCTAGGAACTACAAAACACAAGCTTTGAGAAGATCCTTTAAAGTATGAATAGTCCTTTCAGATTGTCCATCTGTCTGTGGATGGAAAGTGGTACTGAACCTCAACTACATTCCCAATGCTCTATGCAATTGTTCCCAAAAATTATTTGTGAATTGAGGACCTCTGTCAGAGACTATCATTGATGGCATTCCATGCAAATGCACTATCTCATCCACATACACATGAGCAAGCTTCTCTACTGTATATGTCGTTTTCATAGGTATGAAATGGGCGGACTTCGTCAATCTGTCCACTATCACCCAAATGGAATCATGATTCCTAGCTGTACTTGACAAACCAACTATGAAATCCATGGTTATATGATCCCACTTCCACTATGGTATCGACATGGGTTGCAACGTACCTGCCGGCTTCTGATGTTCATCCTTAACTTGCTGGCATACCGCACGCCTAGCCACATACTCGGCCACAACTCTTTTCAAGACAAGCTACCAATATGTGTCCTTAAGATTATGATACATCTTGGTGACACCTAGATGCATAGCATACATTGATGTGTGTGCTTCCTCAAGCACTAACTTACTCAGATCATCCACATTGGGAACCATCATCCTATTATGATAACAAACTAGTCCATCCTCAGACTCACGGAAACCATCGCACTTCTTGCTGCCAAACTCTGATCTGATCAACTGAACTACAACATCTGCTTGATGTGCTTCTTTGATCTACTGCCTTAACGTAGGCTTCACTTGCATCTATGCCAACAGTCCTGCCAACAAGGATACTTCCAACTGCACATTCATCTACCGTAAGGATATGAACATATATTGCCTATGGCATATCAAAGAACTCAATTGTGCCTTCTTCATAGAAAGAGAAAAAGACTTCCTGCTAAGTGCATCAGCTACCACATTTGCCTTACCAGGATGATACTCGATGGTGCAATCATAATCACTTATCAGCTCCATCCAGCGACACTGTCGCATGTTCAGCTCACTCTGTGAGAAGATATACTTCAGGTTCTTATGATCTGTAAAGATCTAACACACTTCCCCATAAAGATAGTGTCTCCAAATCTTTAACGCATGTACCACCACTGCCAACTCCAAATCATGTGTCGGATAACTCTCCTCATGTTTCTTAAGCTATCGTGAATCAAAAGAAACCACATGATCCTCCTGCATCAGCACACAACCTAAGCCTTTCTTGGAAGCATCGTAGAAAACAACATAGCCTTTACCAAGTTATGGCAGTACCAACACTGGATCACTAGTCAGCTTCTCCTTCAAGCTCTGAAAAGCTTGCTGACAACGATAATCCCAAATAAAAGGTACATCCTTCCTGGTCAACTTCGTCAACGGCAACGTGATCAAACTGAAGTTCTTTATAAACCTCTGGTAGTATCTTACTAAACCTAGAAAACTATGAACTTCTGTCGGCATCTTTGATTGCTCCCATTCCAGTACTGAATCCACCTTCTTGGGGTCCACTCTGACTCCTTATGTGGATATCACATGACCCAAGAAAGTCACTTCCTTTAGCTAGAACTCACACTTACTGAACTTGGCATACAACTGATGCTGGCAAAGGAGAGTCAACACTTGTCAAAGATGTTGTTCATGTTGTTGACTATCTTAACTATAGATCAAGATGTCATCTATGAAGACCACAACAAACTGATCTAAGAATAGACGAAACACCCTGTTCATCAAATCCATGAATGCAGCAGGTGCATTGGTTAGCCCGAACGGCATAACCACAAACTCAAAGTGACCATACCTCGTCCTAAAAGCTGACTTTGGTATGTCATCCTCCTTGATTCTGAGCTGATGGTATCTAGACCACAAATCGATCTTTGAGAATACTGTAGCACCACACAACTAATCAAACAGATTATCTATCCTCAGCAAAGGATACTTATTCTTGATTGTAACTTTGTTCAACTGCCAATAATCTATGCACGGACACATCGATCCATCCTTCTTCTTCAAGAACAGAATTGGAGCACCCCATGGCGATGTGCTCAGTCTGATGAAACATTTATCCAACAACTCATGTAACTTATTCTTTAGCTCTACCATCTCAGCTGGAGCCATCCTGTATGATGTATGAGCAACTGTCTATGTCTCTGGCACTAGATTGATCTCAATGTCAATCTCTCGAGGTGGAGGAACACCAGGAAACTGATCAGGAAACACATCTATGAATTCTCTGACAATACGCACATCCTCAAGACTAAAACCTTCTTCCTTGGTATCTATAACATGAGCCAAGAATGCTCTACAACCTTGCAACAACAACTTCTCTGTCGTCATAGCTGACACCAAACACGTCTAGAGAATCTTCCTATATCCTTGGAAGATCCAATTCTCACCATCATCAGCAAACACTGCTTGCTTGGAACCACGAATGCTGAGAGAGATGATGGAGGCTTGGGTAAAGTTTCAAGTTTTAAGATATACCATGATAAAATCCTAAGTCTAGTCTAGGGTCAAGTAGGGATAAGACCGATGGGAGTAGGAGTTTCCTACTTCTCTAGTTGAATAAGACCATAGGGTCGGGAGGTAATAGCTATCATTGTCTGAGGACCATGGGTTAGGAGATTGATCACCTTCATGAACTCATGGGACCCAAAGGGAAAATGAGGAGGGCACTCTTTGGTTGCATATGGGAAGAGGGATGACCCCAAAAGTACTGATACCCTACAGACCTAGGGGAAATGAGTAAGGATTGTGTGGTAACCCAAGTGTGTTTGGGACCAGTTTTCCATGGAAGTAAACTTGGTATCGAGATGTTCATGATATGGAGACATGTGTGTTACACGTTTCAACTTAGATTGGAAGTGTACTGGCGATGTGGAATGCAACATATCTACTCTTGGAATGGGAAGAACTCTTTGTTTGTACGGCTTCCAAATGCTTATTTCCTCTCATTATGGGGGTGAGAGATAGGGTAGTATGCATGCCATACACTAAGGATAAAGATGATGATGTGAGTTGAAATGTTGCTATGATGTATGAGGATAGAGATAGTAGCATACTTTTGAGGAGTGTACGATGTGTAGATGGTTTACAAACACCAAGAGAACTAAGGTAGTCATCTTATAAGGACATTCTTATCATGAGATGTACGTAATTTATGAGTTTGAGTTTGATGAGTTCAAAGTTTTCTTGACCCAGTTAGACTTAAATCAAAAATGAGGATGATGAGTGGTGTATATGAAGGTTTATGTCTTCAGCGTTACCTAGCAACTAAGGATATAAGGTGATAATGGATGCTCCTAGTCAAAATGCAGCTATTTTGTCTAACCTGTAGAGAGGTTAGGAGAGGTGGTCAGGTAAACCCTAAGTTCATGAGATATATAGGGATACCCCTATGATACAACTAGACTCGTTGGTCCAATTAGTGGTTGTTTGGTTAGATAGCCTAGAGCTTGATGAGATGGAAGGATGGTTGTAGATCCCCAGATGCACTTCTCTAGAAAAGAAGGTGATGGAACCCCTGTATAGAGTGTTTTAGGGTTTTTTGAGGAACCGACCTTGAGGAATCATGACATGCAGGAGATCATGATTTTAAGTTCACCATACACCATGATACTACTGAGATAGTAAGTGGCAGTAGTACTTTGGATGACTAAGATGAAGTTGCATGTGGCTTGTTTCCATGCATGCTAGGAGAAGAAGGATGAACACCAGTAACCCAGTGAGTTGATATAGAGGGTAAAGAGTCCCCGAGGGGGAATGGGAGTTCATCACTATGGATGTTGTGGTGGGTATCCCATAGACTAAGGGATGTTAAGATGCAATATGGGTTATGGTAGATCACCATACCGAGATGACAGGTAAGAGAAAGAGAGAGTATTGTCAAGGGACAGATCCGGTTGAACTACATGTAAGAGAAAGAGATGGTTCAACTAACCCATGATGCAAGTTCAAAGGTTCTTGAGTACGACCTAAAGATTCACTTCCATGCGGTGGAAGTAGGTACACGAAGAACTCAATGCGAGTACATATTATCACCCCTAACTAATGGTTAGCATGATCTAGACTAGAGGGTCTGATGAGAGTGTGTGTGCTCGTTCAGGGTGATATGTGGAGACAGTTCTTGTCCTATGTAAGATGTGATGATAGCCACCATATCTAGTATCGGGATGTAACAAGCTCTGTAAGGGAGGATGTGTCGGTCACCGCTTCATTAAGATGATGTTGGTGAAGGGACCTCGTGAAGGTCAAAAAAAGACCATAGTGTGTGCAAAAGAAGTCGCTTTGATCGTGAGATGGTTGAGAAAGCTGAGTCCCCGATACATGGGTCCATCTGAGATGGATTGGTGGAGATGCTTGTGTGTAGCCTTACCCCTCAAGATAATGTGATGTATGATGTGTTCTACGAGTCCAATCTAGAGCACTATGTGAGGTACCCAAGCCATGGGCTGAGCAATGAACCTAGTGAGCTCCTAAGGGAGGCTAACTTACCCTGAGTCACCTATAAGGGTACGAGATACCAAGGTGAGAGAGAGCTCAAGAGTAAATAATATAAGATGATAAAGGTTCTTTGGAAGCACCATTGTAACATCCCTGACCTGGGTTATAACCTAACCCTATAAATTTTGCCTAAACATGTAATTATATACTTTTGAATACTCCCTGGCATGTAATTAAGTTCCTCAGGAACATATACTTTCAATTTTTGCTCCTTTATAAACAAAGTTGTAGCATTATTTTGTAATGCAGGGACCTATGTGCAAATTACCCAGTTAAGGGGTTTAACTTGCAATATTCACAGGTTAAGATGTTCCTTTGATAATGAGACATCATATGAGTGAATATGATGAGGAATTATGGATTTCCCAAGCTTGGGCATCAAGATGCAGCTTGAGGAATGATCCTTGTGCTTAAAAACCCTAATTTGGAGTAAAGTGCAATTTACCCAAATTGTGGGGTGCAATTTATAAAATATACTATCTAGAACATCTTTTATGACTCTTGTCATCATTTAGAGTAGAAATGGTGAAAGGGACACATCAATGAATAATCAGATAAGAAAGATGATCCTTGTGGTAAAAATCACCTAATATGGGTATGGAGACCTTTCATGTATGTACCCTAATTGTAGATTGGCTTTCTTCAACCTTAGATCTTGAGATTTCATGAGCTTTGCATAAATTTATATGATCTTGGACGTGCCCTTGAATAAGGAAGGACTTGGATGCGAATTTCAAGTTCTAGAGGTCCTTATGGTGTAAAATAGCCTAAAGTATATAAGCTAGAATCCTTGCAAACCAACCAAATGTATCACTTCTTCTCTTCATTTCTCTTCTTTCTCAAAACGGCGAAGGCAAAGCTCTAGAGCTCAGGGAGATGACCAAGTAGTTCCAAGGTGAGTAGGAACCATCTTCTAGCTCGAATTCATGGAGGAATTCTTCTTAAAAGGTTGGTTCTATGGTTAACTCACTTAGGTTCTTTGTTCTAGCCGACCATCTCCATCTTTTCCTTGGAGAATCACCTCTGGACAAGTTTTGGAGCTCAAGAAACCATTAGAGGCTTGAATCTTGGAAGCTTGGAGATATAGGAACAACGTTCTAAGGCGGGTTTTATAACTCTAAACTCTTTGCTTTATATGCATATCTTCTTCTTGAAATTTTAAGTTTTAGTTCTTCTTCTACCTCCCTTCTTCCTTGCACTTTTTCAAGAAAAACGGTGGAATAACTGACCTTAACAGAGGTTGAAGATGATGGGCGTGGATTCCTAGGTTACTTTATCAAACGAACTTGGACCCTTTTGGTCCAAACGGTTGCAAATCGTTTAAGTTCAAACGGTTTCAAACCGTTTGATCTCAAACGACCTTGCAAGACCGTTTGGATTGAAACGGTCTCAAGACCGTTTGATAGGGTTGACCAAGGGACGACCGTTTGAGGGTATGTTGGTAATATATTGAATTTAATTCCTGCAAAGAATCAAAGTTTAATTCTTAACCAATTGAGAGTTGAAGGTACTTTAACATCCTAACCCTAATCGGGTTGAAATTGTTGTTTTAAGTATAGATCTTGTTGAGTTTTGGGTTGAAGGACCCAAACAGTCGCAAGACCATTTGGGGATTCATCCAAATGGTCTTAAGACCGTTTGGTGACAACTCAAGACCGTTTGAAGGTCTAGTGTTGAGCTAATTTGATGGATTGAGGGTTCAATTGCAATAAGTTGATGGATTGATAAAATTGCTGATTTTAGACCTAATTAGGGTTCAACCCTTATCCAACCGACTTGGTTTTTGATCAAACTATGGGCAAACGGTATCAAGACCGTTTGGAGGTCATCCAAACGACCTCAAGACCGTTTGGTCCAAGTTTGAGCCCAATTGGACGTCAATTGATAGGTTCAACCTTGATTTAATTCACCTTGTTGAACATTGATGATTATCCGATTGAAACCCTAATTGAGATGGACTTAACCCTAATTGACTTTCAATTGAGGGTTAATTTGGTTTCCAATTAATTGAGGCTCATCCTAAATTGACTCAATTTATAAGTGGCTAACATGGCTTTGGCCAATTGAGGACTTCAACATACATCACCATAATCGATTGTAACTTTTGAACCATGTTGGAGGTCCAAACAGTTTGAGACCATTTGGACCAAACGGTCTCAAGACCGGTTGGATCCAAACGGTCTCAAGACCGTTTGAGGAAAAACGGTCTCAAGACCGTTTGAGGCCAAACGGTCTCAAGACCGTTTGGGCTCAAACGATCTCAAGGTCGTTTGGACCAATCGATCTCAAGAAAATTTGATCAAACGGTTTCAAACTGCATAAGCCCAAACGGTTTGGAAGTCAAACTTTCCAAATGGTCAACGCACCCAAACGGTTTGGGCAAACGACCTTGAGGTCAAGCGGTCTTGGAGTCAAACTTAGAAAACGGTCAACGCACCCAAACAGTTTCAAACCGTTTGATGGTTGAAGGTTGAAACCGTTTGGAGGTTTTCAATGTTGTTTATACTTAATCACTTGAAGATATAATTGGTTCAATAATGGTTTGATCTAAACCCTAATGGTAACCTAGGACATTAAGGGACTAAGTAACTAATGAATTGACCTATGATGGTGATCAATAGGGTAATTTACCAAAATACCCTTGAGGGGTTCAGTTGAGTAATACCTTGTTCTAATCAAACCCTAATCACTTGATAGTGATGTTTTGGCTTATGCTAGTCAATGAGGACTTAGCCCAACCTAATCTAGAATGGTGTAATCACCATCTATTAGTAAGAGGAGAGATAAAGTATCATAAGAGAGAGAAGTACCCTTTTATGGTGGAAACTCAAGTAAAGTACCTTCAATACACATGAATGTGCATGATTAGGGTATGATCCACCCGTGTGAGATCATGGAAACCCTAATTATGATAATTGATGAATCTTAATCTTATCTGAGGGCTTTAAATGATGATGTTTCTCATACATGATGATGTTATGAGTTCAATTCACCATGAGGTGAATAGTAAACCCTAATTCCAGGGTGATGACATGAAATGTGAATAGTAAACCCTGATTGATGAAAATTGGGGAACTTGACTCTTCTAAGAGCTTGAAAGTATAACTTCTAGAATGAATTGTTTACTGTTATCAGTTAAATTAACCATGCAGGTTGTCATGAGATGATGATCATATCCAGGTATGGATTATGATACTATATTCATTGAAAGCATGCCTTAGCTTTATGAATAGTAAAATATCCTGATGCCTTGTTAGTGGCATCTAATGAGATTTATGGGCTGTGAGAGCCATGAGTATCATCAAGGTCATGCTTAAAAGATGACTTGTGATGTGATGATTGAGATATGATAATTGATGTGAGTTAGACTTGTTACATTTAGTATTCTATTTTCATAGCTGCCATACTAGTGATTAAATGTTTGAGAACATGTATGATGTTAAAAGAATACTGAAATGTACCTAACTAATCAAGTATAATCATACCATGCAAAGCCCTGATCATAGATCCATCATTGTCAGAAAGCAATATGATGGTGAAACAAGTTTTCCCAAGGGAACTCCTGGATCACATACTTTTGAGTATATGGGGGAAATGGATGCGTAAATCCTTACATCCTAGTGTAGGAATTGATGTAGATGTTTCTTAATCCATCAACCCTTCACTACATGATGTAACATCTGAGGAAACACAAACACCGCATCGATCAGAGGTAAACAAGAAACCTCTCGATGATGAAGAGAGTACAGAATGCCACTGTAACTCTAAAAATAGCGAAGAACCAGATTACCCAGGTAACTATAGTAGTAGAGACACAAAATGTCCTGCAAGTTATCCTCACTCTGACTGAGGAAGATGAGGTCATAAGAATCCGGCTCTCTTGATGACCTAGGTATGATATCGATGCGACTTAACAAAGTGATCGATTGGAGTATGAGCGGTATACCTTATCTCCGCAGGGCATAATAATGTTTGAAAAACATAATCAACAGCGTAGTATATCTGTTAGGATTAACTACGAGTTACTTGATTGATGTTACACTGTGTAGTACACATATTCTTATTATATCTTAAATGACGAACCTCTGTTTATTATCAAACTGTTGTTGAATACTTTGAAAGCTTTTACTGCTTAAGTTATTCTTTGAATTGTTATATAAAGCTTCTAGTGGAGAGTTATAACTCTCGCTGGGACAATTATTTAAAATTGTCTCACCCCGTAGACTTCAACTTTTTAGGTGGTCATCTAAGACAAAGAAACCAGCCTACAGGTGACCAATCCCAGCAGCAGCATCACCAGGAGCAGCAGTGAATCTCAGGTGGAGATACTGACTGCTGAGTCATGTTGTTAGATAGTCCTATGCCGTCTCTGTACTCTCAGGTCCTAGAAGATATTGGTCTGAGATTTTGTTTTAACTCTTGTGATTTTGTATCATGATGTGTATAATTACTCAAGAAGTAATTATCAGAGATGTAAACAGTTTGAATCCTTTTCTATGGAAGAGGTTTGTGGTTTCAAGCTCTTATCTCAAAAAGTTTTAATTTCCCATTATTTTTGTCTTCCGCTGTTAATCGAATGCTTCCGCTAAGTTTAACTCGTGTTTATATCGTGGTTTGGAGATCGGAGCCCACAACCATGGAGAGGATGAAGCCACATGGGAGCCAATGACGAATATGGAAAAGTCTTATCCTGAATTATTTATATGTTTGGTAGAATTTTGAGGGCAAAATTCCTAGAAGAGGGAAGGATGTTACAACCTCAATTTTACATGTGTTTTCAAAATTGAAATGTAATGATTTTATGAATATGGACTTGAAGTGAGAAGGTTGTATGATTTGCTCCAAAGGATGGATTTGTTTGCAAATATCCCTTTAATAGGAATTTTGTGATTCCTACTATTATGTTAATCCAATGATGAATATGAAAGAGAAGAAAAGAGGAAAAGTCCAAATAATAGAAAAAGATAAAAGATAATGGATATTAAGCAATATATTTATGAGAAATACATAGAAATCTCTAGAAAGTGGCATTGATGGCCACAATTGAATGAATTTCGTTTACATATGATTTTTAATGGAAGAAATAGGAAAAGAAGAAAAAGGAAATAAAGGATAAAGAGAAATCCTTGAAAAGAAATCTTTTAATAAAGAAATAAGTAAGATAATGAGAAATAATGGATGTAGATGCATCTAGAAGGATAATAAGTATCCTTCAAAAAGGATTTCGAAATCTTAGGATTCCTTGGGTTCCAAGGAGTCCAAGTTGCAAAAATAATGGAATAGGAAAGAGAAATTATCAACTAAATAAGCTTAGATGGGAGATAACTTGCCTATGAAAATAATGCTCTTTCTCTTTGGAATTTGGGGCTCAAATTGGTCACATGAATATATTAAGGCCAGAAAAGGATTCCCTTAAAATTTGGTTGAAAAGGGACACTCGAATAGGGAGTTATGAATTTTTGAAATTATCATATATTGAATGGATAATCCTATTAATGCCTTAAATGTCACAATGTGTTCAAATAATACGTGGATGATCAGGACCCTAGATCTCATGATCTAGATCACGGATCTGAGGATCCATCGGCTCGGGAGTGACGTCAAGACTCCAGACTGAGCAAAACATTGGAGTTTCCTTCTCCAATCTTTGCTCAATCTGGGATGCACGAGAGGAGGAGGGAAGGTGATCGTCGAATTCGGGAGACTTTCCTGAATTGAACAAGCCTGACTTTGTGGGACTCCTGAGGTGGAAAGGAGTTTTCCCCAAACTCGGATTGCTCACCAACCCTGCCTACATAAGGAGGGGGCTACCCATAACACCAGTGAATACATAAACCATCCTTGCAAGTGTGAGGGACGACGACGAGTGTATTAGCGCATTCAATTGGAAGAAACACCTCGACCTTCAACCTCTACTCAGAAGAACCTCTGTTGGAGATAAAGCCATGTAGCCACGGTGGTAGAGGAAGAGAGCAACCAATTGACAGGCTAGTTGAGTTCGGGGAAGTAGGACGGTGCTTCAGATGATCGCAGCTTGCGCGCAGAGCGAGAGGAGCCCAGATTCAACCAAGTAGTTGACTGTCAGGGCCACTGAGGGAGAAGCGCGAGGTTGAAGAAGACACCTTGCAAATTTACTGGCTTACCCCCCTCATTCCTTCTGTCTAGGTAAGGACAATATAGTCTTTTGGTTCATTAATTCTGGCAGACGAAGCACTTACTTTGCTGGGTCCAGGCACCGACCTGGAGCAAACCAATTGGCTCACGCCCGGGCCCACTGACCTGATAGGCGAGTCGCCTGGGACGCGTGGTGCCCCCTGATTGGCCAGAACTAACTAATTTAAGAAAATGCATTGTAATTTCTAGGAATCTCTGATGAATAAAGTTAATATATGAAGGTTGCTCAGAAAAATATAAGGAACGTGATAAAAATAGTTTGAGAGCCTTATTTCGTTCCTAATTACAAAAGAATGTTACTTTGATGAAAAGTGCATTGAAATTAGGTTAGAAACCCTAATTGAGATTAATTATTGAATCTATGATGCTTCATGGGTAAATTTGAGTAATAATAACCTGTTGAATGATAATGTTAGATTTGAATATTATCTAGATAAGAAATTGCATGTTTTAGGGTTTTAAACCAAGTATGTATGATAATGCAACTAGAAATCCTAATTTAGGGGGAAAAAAGAGAAATTCATGTTTAATTCAAATTATGGAAATATGTTATTAACTAATGATCCTAAACATGTTAGGAGAGAAAAGATGAGAAATTTAGGGTTTTTATGTAGTTTTGATTAATTAGGGTTTATGATACTAAAAGTGTAGGCAAAACCCTAATTGCAAGTGAAACCCTAAAAAGGAGTAGAAACCCTAAATGGGAATACAAATCCTAAGAAGCAAGATGGGATTGGATAAATCTTGATAATAGGAATTTGTTTATTTGTTTCAGGATTCTTGTGTATACTTGCTTGCTTGGTTGGATTTCTCTACTTGATTGATATTATCTCAAAAGTCTGATTCATAGGTATGTGGTTATGCTTATGGTTAAATCACTTTAGTTTCACGACGATTCCCAAATGTTTTATCAGTTTCCTGAAAATAACTGCTTGGATGACTTTTATTTCATGCAACTATTAAGTGACTATGACTATCACCATAAATATGTGTACATAACTAGCTCAGATCTTGGTCCTCCTCTGTGGCTTTGCTAATGATGAAAAGGATGACCTAGTACATGGTTTACCTATTAGGTAGGACCATTAGGTTATCATGAGTTAGGGATTGGGCTACCTATGGGTAGTGCCATGTGACTCTTTAGCATATCATGAGTTAGTGATTGGGCTACCTACGGGTAGTGCCATGCGACTCTTCGACCCTAGGTATTGATCTACCTATTAGGTAAGATCATGGGGGTCAGTTGGGATCTACCATATGAGAGGTAGCATCCATGTCCACTGTAGGGATAGCGTAGAGGTTAGGGTATGTATGGATTGAGTAGTTATGTTTAAAGTGTAAAGTTTGCTTGCTAAACCATAATTTATTGCAATATGTTGTTACAGTTAATTGCACGATTATTGTTTTCCCCACATAGCGGCATATTCATTTATGCTGACCGACGTTTTGTTTTTTGGCATTTTAGGTATGAAATGGAAAAGGACAAATAGTAAATTGATACAATATGAAGATATGACTTAAAGTACATGGAGGATTAGTTAGAATAGACTCCAGTTGTGGATAGTAGTTTAGAAATCCAAGATTTTAAAAAGGTATCCAAAGTTTTATTTTATTCCAGCTTTTCAGTATAGTTTTGGTAGAATTTAGTAATTATTATTGATTACTTGTCAAACCATTGATATGGAAAATTGGGCTAATGACTCTAACCTTTTGGTATCAGTTAATTGGAGGTTACCGGGAGGCGGGGTTGTTACATAGATGCAGTCCTGGTGGCGTGAATCATGCAGGTGGGGCCTTGAGCACGTCAAAGGGGAGATTGTGCTACGTCATAGGGAGAAAGGAAATAGAAGTGGAAATTAAATGTAATAATATAATTGGTTAATTAAACTATGCTTATCTTGAGTCTATTTCTCTCTAATAAATTAAGGGAGCAAACAATGCTCAAATTAAATGAAATTTTGCTAATTAAGGTGTGCTAAACACAATTACACAATCAATTTTGTCTTTAAAGGTCATTTAGGTGACATTTGATTACTTTGTATATTAAGTGTGTATTGTGTATAGGTATTACTCTCTTTACCCAATTATAATGCTATAATTAGAATCTTCCCTGATTTCCTCAACTAAACCAACTAGTTAACTTTTAGACTCCATAAAAATTGTATTTATGTTATTAACCTCACTATTCTAGTTAATTAATCATTTGTTATAATTATCCATATAAAGGTTATTGATAAATTTTAATCATCATTAATCCTTTTGTTACTTCTTATTTTCTAATTTTCCAAAAAAAAGGGACCTAGAATTATGATGGTAGAAGTCAAGTGGAAAGAGTGGGTTAATCCATATGTCTAGGATTGGGTATGTTATAGCTCGCTTCATCAATAGCTGAACTCAGGGCTAGACAATAGCAACAGAATATAAGAAATAGTTTATGAGGAGAAGGGGTTGTGCTTTGCTAGCATACTCACTATTGATAAAGTTCTTATGAGAGGAAAGAGGAAGAAGAAGTTTCATGAGAAGAAGGAAATTATGAGTATGACAATGTCAGCCAGTAGTAAGAAACTATGGACTGATCATAAGGTGAAAGGGTACACAAGAGGTGGAACTGAGGATGGAGATTAGGAATACGATGACATTACCAAGATCGGTAAAAGAAATTGCAAACAAGTGTGATATGAAAATTTATAGTGATTTGGAAAACAAATTGTGCTTAAAAATAAAGGTGGGGGAGTTTCTTATTTTGAAGGGTGTGATGTTCTTCAAGTAGTGGGTATTGGTGTGTACCAAATGCATGTACAACAATCAAACTTTTAAGCTAGAACTACAGGCCATGAGAAAACTCAATAGTATGAAGGATCTCCTATCATGGTGTTGAAGGTAAAGTTCAAACTTGGTTTTCATATTAGAAACCAAGGTAGTGGATAATAAGTTGGACAATGTGAAGAGAAGTTGTGTTCTTGTGGATGGAGTCTACTTATCTAGTATTAGAAAATTGTGAGGGATACTCCCCCCCAAGCCACACAGATGGATGCAAGACTTCATAGAAGCTATTGATACTTGTTAACTTCTAGATCTTGGTTTTATAGGATGTCCGTACACATGAAAAAGGGGAAATACAATGAAGATGTTAATTAGAAAAAGATTGGAGAGAGCACTTGCTACTTATGAATGGAGGAACTTTTTTCTATTGTAAATTTTTCCATCTCCCTATGTATGAGTCTGATCATTTCCCAATTGTAATCTCAGTGGATAGTAGAGAGGTCAATAGAAAAGGTATTAGATACTCTTTTGTTTTGAGCCGATGTGGCTGTCAGAAGAAGGTTGTGGTGAGGTGATCAAAGATTTCTTGGAAGGCACAACAAGGATGGAGTTGGGGGATAGATTCAAAGGATGTGGTGTCTTGGTTTGGAGATCTAAAGAAAAGAAGAACCATGACTCGAGGAGCATCCCTGTTCCGGAGAACACCAACAGAAATGTCAGGCACATTAATGAGGGCAACGTGGACAAGGAGAAATGTGACGTCCCCGGATTTTCTAAAACTTAATCTGATGTGAGACGTCCAAATTGAAACCCTCACCTCAGTGAGAATCCCAATTTAAACAACCCACATGAGGCTAAGAAGAAGAAAATCAAGGGGGTCAGAAGAAAACACAATCAGCACATGTACATGAACAATAATAAAACCATACACACATGTTCACCATTCAACATATAATTACAACATGAATTGTTACAACATTTGATATTACATATTGAACAACAAACTCTAACATATACATGTACTACCACTAAACAACAGGATCTTAAGACAACAGGTCCACATGTACATCAACTCGCTATACAACCCTCACTCTCCTGGATCTTCAAGAGCATAAGCCACAACCTAAACAAAAGATTACATGCGGTACATGTCAGCACAATATTTCATGAATATTGTACTGAGTACGCCTACGTGTCTTTTTATATACCTCTCATCATATCTTGGCAATAAGATAAAACTAATATACTTGGCAGTAATAGAAGAATATAAGAAAAGCATATACTTGCACAAGGATATTCATTAACAAAAGAGAACACATATTTTAAGCACATTTTCCATTATATATCAAGGCCTTTATGATCACTACCAAAGAGTTAGATCATTTGTACAAGGTGACAACTACCAAAGAGTTAGGTCAGACCTCTACCAAAGAGTTAGGTCATATGTACAATGTGACCACTACCAAAGAGTTAGGTCACTTCCAAGCACACTACCAAAGAGTTAGTGCTTTCATATAATGGAACAGTTATTTTATGTTTCATGTGTTCATAGACATAACTATGGAAAATCGAGCAACATATCATACAAGAACAATCATTTCGATCAATACCATATGCCAAGTCTTTACTACCATATAACACAAGCATATTGTATAATAAGCCAAGTAAGAGGTAATAGCGTACCTTCCAAAGAGACATCCTAATCAAATATGTATTCCTCATATCAACTATATCCTTGATTAAACCTGATTAAGACAAGATCATATACTGTCATCAGGTTCTCATCATCATACATCTCATCTTAACCCTAAGCGTGTTCCTATTAGGGTTTGCTTATCTCGTTATGTTATATACATTATTTCTTGTCTTATCTTCATCCTTATGTAGGATTTATGTTACTGATGTTATGTTCCAGATTAGGATACATAATCTGAATATCATGTTCTGTATCATTCTTTATACATATTAAACCTAGGTTACATGTATTGTACAAATTCGGATTTCATCTCATATATTAAGGGTCATCTTCATATAACATGAATTATGTATACAAGACTGATCTCAGATCTACATATTAGCTTCCAATTACTGATATGAGCTTACTCTGTGATTTCCAGGATTTATGAGCATGTATGTATTTTCCACATTTTATATAGGGTTATTAGCCCTAGATAGCCATTCTAAACAAATTACATGATTTCGTGCATAAAAATCATGATCACTGATATTAGATGGATTATAAACATTATTATGGAGTTACTGATATTTTTCCATAATTTTACGTCATCGTTTGCTAATTATTATACATTAAACAAGCATTACAAGTCTTACATGATATTTCCGATATTTAAGCATCAAAAGACTGATCTAAAGGTTCCAGGTTGTTCTACGCATTTTTCTAAGAAGTTTGGTACCTTATTTGTATTTTTCGGACATCAGAGCTATTTTCCATGATTTATTGAAGAACTGAGCATTTACAGGATCATTTACCTCCGTGGGCCTATCACGAATTGCCACGTAGCCCTGCAGGTCTGGCGCTGCTCATGGCCTGAGCCGGTCTGATCTACTTGCATGGACCAGATCTGTGTCTCTCTTTCTCCCAGTTCAGATCGATACGCGGCTCCCTTGCTATCTGCAACGTGGCCGCCTCCATGGCTGGGTCTCCGCTGGTGAGATCCAACTCCTGAGCTCGTCGCAGGGATCGCGGCCGCATAGCTCCGGTCTCTAGTGGCAATAGGTCGACGGTCTCTCCTCCACCTTCTCTCTTGATGGATGCCCAAACGTAGAGCCAGCCATCCTCTGTTCCACAAGGGCATCGCGGCACAAGCTATGTTCTGGTGGGGAATCAGAGCGAGCTCTAGGCTCCCTGTCAACTCCTATGACCTCCATCTTCGACCTTCCAAAGCTCTACCCGATTCGGCTCACTGGAAACATTCGTAGCTGCAACGGGGGTCAAGGGGAGCGCTGCCTCTTCCCAAGCACCGCCATGCTGACCACCAGGCCTCGACGCCGGTGAATTCCTTGCTTCGGCTGCACTTGAACCCAATGGCAAGCAATCGAGCAACGCAACCTCCTCCTCGCTCGCCTGTGCTTGAACACGATGGCGACCAAGTAGGCAATGCGACCTCCTCCTCGCCCGTACAGGTCATCCTCGCTGTCGCCGCCGCACAGCTCACCTCCAATGAGTAACGGTTGCGTCGGCACCGCCGCAGGCCTCCGTGCTCCTTCTCCAACGCCCTAGAGTCCGTCCATCACCCTGATTTGAGCATGACGACCTGTGAGCGTCCCTCCTCTAACCTTGCGCCTCCTCCAGCAGTGCTCTGCGGTGAAGACAAGAGGGAAGACAGGTGCCCGTTCTCACTATCCTCACACTCGATATCTCCAAGTGAGGGCTGTTACGTAGGACCTCACAATGTGATGGCATGCTTTCTCTTCAAGATGTGCTTTAGACCCATGACCTACACGAGGCCACTACCTGCTACACGTATCCACCCACGTTTGATGATCGTGGTGGACTGATCTTGCGAGAATTGTACTACCTCCCGCGTTGTTGATTTGTGAACTAGGGTAATAGATAATTTCTCAAAGACCAAGTCCACCGAGTTAGAAAATCCAAGGCTATGCAATCCTTCCAAAGAGCTAAGAAAAAGATTGGATGACATCCTTATTATAAACTTAGGTTGCAAATCAAATACTTTGGTCCAATATACCTCAAAAGATATTCAGACTCCATTAACCCAAGAGATATGCCTTTGCATGATCGACACTCTTTGAAGGCCATCATTATATCACACTAATTCATAAAATCCCCTATCTTCATAATTGGCTTCATGAATGTATAAAATCAAAGAAGATGATGTCACCATCCTATTTATCCAAATGGCTATCCAATAATCTCAAAATTCCATTCTATAACATCCTACACACCTTAAAACAATTTTGTCCTCGAAATTAAAGCCAAAGACCACTTTATCACATCATATACATCTTAAAAGAACTTTCATCCTCGAAAGTAAACCATACTCATACTTCCAGGGAAAAGTCTTATCTTACCTTCATCCACATGTAGGCACCTATCTAAGTGTACCATATTCGCAAAGGTTACCTAGAACCATGTATCCAAAGCACTATTAGGGGTTTATACAACCATCTTGGTGCACAAACACCCCATTCAAGGTTAAATTCAAGGTTTAGAAACTTAGATTATGACATCACATATCTCATATATTTTAGGATTGCTTCCTTATCTTTGCCCATGCATTAAGGTTCCCACATCATATTACCATGTTCTAAAGGAGTTAACTAAGATTAACTCATTATCAAGGTGTCAACAACATTTTATTGAGATAGTTCTTAGAACATGTTCAACATTACGTATGCCTTTTAGGAGGGAGTTAACTAAAGTTAACCCACTTTATCCCTCTAGACCGTATCAAGGTGTCATAATCATTATGTTGTGATAGCTATCAAACTATATTTTCATCTTTATTAGGCACTAAGATTAACACCTCATGTAACATATTTCATACATATGATCTTATTCCATTACTCATAATATATTGCAACATTTACTAGTGATTTCATCACAAAATTAACCAACAATATCACATTATCATTGTTATTCATGTATATGGTTAACCATTTATACTTTGATATCTATTAAACCATTTCTAGGTTTCCATCATATCATGTCTAGAGATTAGATCACGTTCTTACATATATTATATCATGGTTGTGCCAAACAAACTTATGTGAGTTGCTCTTTAAACATATATCAAAACTTCATCTAGTCCAACTGAGGTACTAACCCTTGTCATGAGAGTAATACCATGCTCAGTCTCTCTGAGCCAACTCAACTGAATGAGTATCTCATATACATATACTTTATCTTTCCTCTCTTAGTCTAGGGTTCTCAGATATACCTCATTGGCACTAGTGATACTTTACAAGCTCTAGCCACATAGGCACAAACCAAAACATGCTATGACATTCTATTCACAGGTCTCTACCCATGAAACATGCTTACCCAAAACTCTCTTATATACACCACTAGATTCCTATGTGGGAAACCACCAACCCGAGCATGAGGCTTCACAGAAACTAACATAGCTACTTCCTCCAGGGTCTTGGGCTCTCTCCCTCACCCAGATGGAAGGCACTCATATTCATGTTCACATGTTCATATAACCAGCCTCTCTCTGATTCTAGGGTTTGGTCTTCCCAAGGACATCTAGGGTTCAACACGACTACAGGAATCAAGCATAAAGCGACTCAACTCAAACACTCAGGAGTATTCTAGTTTAGGACATATCATATCACATATCTCATAATTCTCATATCTTGGGGTTTAGGTTCTCTAACCTTCTCCCAATGGGTATCACTCTCTCTAGAGTTAACCTCGAAACTGGTCCTAACACTAGAGGTCCTCCTTCGTAAAAGAGATTGAGGCTCTTGCTGATTCACATCCTTGTCTCAGCTTAGCTTATCTTATCTCATAAAAGCCTAGTTACTTGCATCATCAGAACTTATCTCAAATCCTCAAAACTGAACTTAAGTCCTCAAAGACAAACATATATCATCATAAACTGTCTTATATCCTCTATATAAGACTTACATCATATCATCAAACTTATTCTATCTACTCCATCTATCACATATACCAAACAAGGCTCTAGACATCTAATCTAGAACTACACTCTCTTCTAGACTGATGTCATTCACTTTCACTCAGGTTGCATGACCACCTCCTACTCGTACATGTGTGGGGACACATTTTTGTAATACATATACATATTAAAATATTATATAGTTTTCTCCGATAAAACAAGTGTCAGAGAAACTATCACGGTTCGATCCGATTGGAATCCAAAACCAAATCTTGAAACGAGTGTCCCACACATAGTAGAGAGTACAGTGTCATGAAAGCTAGTGAAAAGGTTGAGAACATGGTGTAGACTAGTGTAGCTACTCTAGACAACGTGCGCAATATGTCTAGGGTTTCTCTTCCTTTTATGTACGTCATTTCCAAATAGTGCAACGTCCCATACCGCTGTACTACAAGGAAAGAACAACATCTAAGGACTTGCTACTAAACAAGCACCAGTCTAGGCCTAGTTCTCAGACATCTAGGTGCTAACCTAGAGGCTAGGTCAGATCTAATCTCTAAAAGGCGACTAATCTAACCCTAAAAGATTATTAAGTTCAAGGTTCTTTAGTTTTGAGTTGCATAATGAGCAAATGTCAGACTTTGCTATTGTTCATGCTCTGATACCACCTGTGACGTCCCCGGATTTTCTAAAACTTAATCTGATGTGAGACGTCCAAATTGAAACCCTCACCTCAGTGAGAATCCCAATTTAAACACCCCACATGAGGCTAAGAAGAAGAAAATCAAGGGGGTCAGAAGAAAACACAATCAGCACATGTACATGAACAATAATAAAACCATACACACATGTTCACCATTCAACATATAATTACAACATGAATTGTTACAACATTTGATACTACATATTAAACAACAAACTCTAACATATACATGTACTACCACTAAACAACAAGATCTTAAGACAACAGGTCCACCTGTACATCAGCTCGCTATACAACCCTCACTCTCCTGGATCTTCAAGAGCATAAGCCACAACCTAAACAAAAGATTACATGCGGTACACGTCAGCACAATATTTCATGAATATTGTACTGAGTACGCCTACGTGTCTTTTTATATACCTCTCATCATATCTTGGCAATAAGATAAAACTAATATACTTGGCAGTAATATAAGAATATAAGAAAAGCATATACTTGCACAAGGATATTCATTAACAAAAGATAACACATATTTTAAGCACATTTTCCATTATATATCAAGGCCTTTATGAACACTACTAAAGAGTTAGATCATTTGTACAAGGTGACCACTACCAAAGAGTTAGGTCAGACCACTACCAAAGAGTTAGGTCATATGTACAATGTGACCACTACCAAAGAGTTAGGTCACTTCCAAGTACACTACCAAAGAGTTAGTGCTTTCATATAATGGAACAGTTATTTTATGTTTCATGTGTTCATAGACATAACTATGGAAAATCGAGCAACATATCATACAAGAACAATCATTTCGATCAATACCATATACCAAGTCTTTACTACCATATAACACAAGCATATTGTATAATAAGCCAAGTAAGAGGTAATAGCGTACCTTCCAAAGAGACATCCTAATCACATATGTATTCCTCATATCAACTATATCCTTGATTAAACCTGATTAAGACAAGATCATATACTGTCATCAGGTTCTCATCATCATACATCTCATCTTAACCCTAAGCGTGTTCCTATTAGGGTTTGCTTATCTCGTTATGTTATATACATTATTTCTTGTCATATCTTCATCCTTATGTAGGATTTATGTTACTGATGTTATGTTCCATATTAGGATACATAATCTGAATATCATGTTCTGTATCATTCTTTATACATATTAAACCTAGGTTACATGTATTGTACAAATTAGGATTTCATCTCATATATTAAGGGTCATCTTCATATAACATGAATTCTGTGTACAAGACTGATCTCAGATCTACATATTATCTTCCAATTACTGATATGAGCTTACTCTGTGATTTCCAAGATTTTATGAGCATGTATGTATTTTCCACATTTTATTTAGGGTTATTAGCCCTAGATAGCCATTCTAAACAAATTACATGATTTCGTGCATAAAAATCATGATCACTGATATTAGGTGGATTATAAACATTATTATGGAGTTACTGATATTTTTACATAATTTTACATCATCGTTTGCTAATTATTATCCATTAAACAAGCATTACAAGTCTTACATGATATTTCTGATATTTAAGCATCAAAAGACTGATCTAAAGGTTCCAGGTTGTTCTAACCATTTTTCTAAGAAGTTTGGTACCTTATTTGTATTTTTCGGACATCGGAGCTATTCTGTATGATTTATTGAAGAACTGAGCATTTACAGGATCATTTACCTCCGTGGGCCTATCACGAATTGCCATGTAGCCCTGCAGGTCTGGCGATGCTCATGGCCTGAGCCGGTCCAGTCTACTTGCCTGGACCGGGTCTGTGTCTCTCTTTCTCCCAGTTCAGATCGATACGCGGCTCCCTTGCTATCTGCAACGCGGCCGCCTCCATGGCTGGGTCTCCGCTGGTGAGATCCAACTCCAGAGCTCGTCGCAGGGATCGCGACCGCATAGATCTGGTCTCCAGTGGCAATAGGCTGACGGTCTCTCCTCCACCTTCTCTCTTGATGGATGCCCAAACGTAGAGCCAGCCGTCCTCTGTTCCACAAGGGCATCGCGGCACAAGCTATGTTCCGGTGGGGAATCGGAGCGAGCTCTAGGCTCCCTGTCAACTCCTATGACCTCCATCTTCGACCTTCCAAAGCTCTACCCGAGTCGGCTCACTGGCAACATTCGTAGCTGCAACGGGGGTCAAGGGGAGCGCTGCCTCTTCCCAAGTGCCGCCATGCTGACCACCAGGCCTCGACGCCGGTGAATTCCTTGCTTCGGCTGCACTTGAACCCAACGGCAAGCAATCGAGCAACGCAGCCTCCTCCTCGCCCGCCTGTGCTTGAACACGATGGTGACCAAGTAGGCAACGCGACCTCCTCCTCGCCCGTACAGGTCATCCTCGCCGTCGCCGCCGCACAGCTCACCTCCAATGAGTAACGGTTGCGTCGGCACCGCCGCAGGCCTCCATGCTCCTTCTCCAACGCCCTGGAGTCCGTCCATCACCCTGATTTGAGCATGACGACCTGTGAGCGTCCCTCCTCTAACCTTGTGCCTCCTCCAGCAGTGCTCTGCGGTGAAGACAAGAGGGAAGACAGGTTCCCATTCTCACTATCCTCACACTCGATAGCTCCAAGTGAGGGCTGTTACGTAGGACCTCACAATGTGATGGCATGCTTTCTCTTCAAGATGTGCTTTAGACCCATGACCTCCACGAGGCCACAACCTGCTACACGTATCCACCCACATTTGATGATCGTGGTGGACTGATCTTGCGAGAATTGTACTACCTCCCACGTTGTTGATTTGTGAACTAGGGTAATAGATAATTTCTCAAAGACCAAGTCCACCAAGTTAGAAAATCCAAGGCTACGCAATCCTTCCAAAGAGCTAAAAAAAAATTGGATGACATCCTTATTATAAACTTAGGTTGCAAATCAAATACTTTGGTCCAATATACCTCAAAAGATATTCAGACTCCATTAACCCAAGAGATATGCCTTTTCATGATTGACACTCTTTGAAGGCCATCATTATATCACACTAATTCATAAAATCCCTTATCTTCATAATTGGCTTCATGAATGTATAAAATCAAAGAAGATGATGTCACCATCCTATTTATCCAAATGGCTATCCAATAATCTCAAAATTCCATTCTATAACATCCTACACACCTTAAAACAATTTTGTCCTCGAAATTAAAGCCAAAGACCACTTTATTACAAGAAACACCATTCTGCAACAACCATTACTAACGAGGACACTGTCGTGGTTACCGGAGAGGCAAGTAATATCCCACCTATGAATTTCTATTTCGAGAAAGTCTTTGATAAGTCCAATAGTAAGCCAAGCCATACTGTGAATCATCCGTAAGGAGGAGGTTCTATGGGAGTCCATCTACACAATCGGAAGGTCCATACTTCATCTGAACTGGTGAGACTGGGCACCAGGAAACATGGTAAACAGCAGCATGAGGAAGTATTACCTACGATGAATGAGGGCCATATAAACCCCTTCATTACGGTATAATCTATTTAAATGATATGTGCCTCCTGGAATGTCCAAGGCATAGGAAAAGAGGACATCCAAAATGGCATTAGACATTATGCAAGCAGCCTTAATATTGATATTATGGCAGTAGTAGATCCCAGGACTAGTGGACAAAATGCAAATCGCATTATACTGACACTTAATTTTGACGAATCTCATCGAGTGGAAGCGCAAGGTTTCGCCAGCGGGATATGGGTCATGTGGAAAAGGAGGATTCACACAGTGGATATTCTGGCACTGCACTGCTAGTTTATTCACTGCTTAATCAATAAAATGCAACTCATCACTTTCATCTACGCGAGCCCCCAACCCACAGCATGCCAGCTACTTTGCAATCACTTAAACACAATTTTGGCAACGATAAACCTACCATGGTTGGTTCTAGATGATTTTAACGCCACTTTATCGACTGATGAAAAGACTGGAAGTAACACAGTACAAGTTTCGAGTTGTAGAGAATTTGTAGAGGCACTAGCAGATGTTGGGTTGGAGGACCTCAGAGTGTCATGTCCGAAGATGACGTTCAAAATAGGTTGTTTACAAGAAAGGCTAGATAGAGCAGTATCCAACCATGCTTGGCTAGATTCCTTCCCTAATACAACTGTAGAAGTCCTGGCCAGAGTGGCCTTAGATCATTCTCCTATCCTGGTGAGATCCAATCATGGCAGGAGGATAGCCCAACCCCATCTGAAAATAAGCAATAGATGGTATGCTAGACCCACGTTCACTGAGTTCATCTGACAAGTATGGGCACCAGATGAGGATTATACTAAGGCTGTAGAGAAATTCATGGAGGCTTCTAAAAGGTGGGAAAAAGAGGAGTGGAAAAAAGAAGGCAAACACAAAGCTAGACTTCTAAAAATGATAACAAGGAAGCAAGGAGAATTGAGTGCTAAATTATCGATGGAACTAGATAAGGAGATCTCGATGCTCCAAATTCAATATATGGAGATCCTTGCAGTAGAAGAAGCGGAGTGGCAACAGAAAGCTAGGTGTGACTGGATTAAACTTGGTGATGCAAATACAACTTACTTTCAAGCCCTGGTAAAATCCAAACGGCAACACAATATTATCACTAAACTCATGAACTCCACTGGGGAATGGATTGGTGATGAGCAAGAGCTAAAGCAACTTGTTCAGAGCCATTTCTAGGAGTAGTTCTTAGATGAGCAATATGTTACCCAGAGGAATAGACCCATCCCTTAACCAGGTGCTTTTTTAAGCTGGTTTGAGGAGACTACACGCTACATTGCCAGACCCCCTACTGAGGCAGAAATCCTTGACACTCTAGAGAAGATAAACTCATTGAAAGCACCGGGACCAGACAGGATAGATGTCGACTTCTTGAGGAAAAACTGGAGGCTTATCTGAAACTCTTTCACACTAACAATAACTAAGTGTTTTATAGGGCATGAAATCCCTTTACCAATGGTTAAGTCCACCTTGGTGCTCATATCGAAGAACAACACTCCAAAAAGTTGCAACCACCTACGGGCTATCTCTTTGAATAATGTGAGCTTGAAATTCCTATCTAAAATCATTATGGAGAGAATAAAATCCCATTTGGATGCATGGATATCTCCCTATCAAACAAGCTTTGTTCTAGGAAGGAGGATTTCAGACAACACCATTCTGATGTAGAAGGTGGTACATTCCATGAGGACACACATTTATGGGCAGCAATGCATGATACTCAGGTTGGATTTGGCGAAAGAATACTACCGCATGAGATGGGATTATATACTGGACACTCTCCAATGAACCCCTATCCCGCCAGAACTTATAAAGGTAATTATGAACATTATCACTAGTGGTGACATCGCAGTCTCCTATAAAGGATCACTTCTAGAGCCTATTAAAGCTTCACGTAGGGTCAGACAAGGAGACCCCCTATGTAAGGACCATGACCTTCATTTAGGATTTACCCTATTTGCTTTTCCTAAATCTTATTTTTAGATTCTTGCTAATCACCTCAAATGGTGATTAGGGTTTGTTTGTGCTTTGTTGAGAGTTGGAGGTGCAACTTGCAACAAACCCAAGTTTTAGGGTTGATGTGCAAGTTTGACACCTTGAGAGATGTTTCTCTCTCTCCTTGCATACTCTAGGGTTGAGAGGATGGGTTGGGATCATTGTTTGAGTAGCTATGGGCTTTGTTTTGCCTTGTTAAGCCTTGTTTGGGCTTTGCCTAGCTTTGTTGGGCCTTGTATCGGGCAAGGGTAAGCTTGGTGCCTTGTGTTGGCCATGGTGTATCGGCCAGGTGGTTGTGTCGGGCAAGTGGTGTGTTGACCATGAGGTGTATCGGCCAAGTGACCTTCTTTGACCTAGCATTGTTTGTGTAACCCCCCTTATGGACACTTGGTGCTTGTTGCTTGCATGTGGAAAAATCTTTGGACATGTGGAGGTGGGTGAGATAGTAGGTAGCTTTGCCCCATGGACAAGTGTCCCTAGGTTGGGTGACACCTTGCCTTAGTATCCCCTTCACCCTCTTCTATATATTTCTCTCCTTTCTCTTGCTTGGGATCCCTTTAGTTCCTTAGTTGCCTTCCTTTTTCCTTGGTGGACGATACCTCTCCTTGGTAGAGCTTGGTGGCCGATCTCCTTGGTGGAGTCTTCTTCTTCTTCCTCTAGTGGTGGATGAACCCTAGAGTGTGTCTTGCTTCTCTTCTTGTGGTGAGCATCTCCCCCTCTTTCCTTGGCACCTTCTTCTCCTTCTTGCTTGTTCTTCGGCCATGGTGATTATAAGCTTTGCTTTTCTTCTTGTGGTGGCCGAAGGTGGTGCTTGGAGCTTGGAAACTTGGTGCTAGGAGCTTGGATCTTGCTTAAGGTGGGTTACATAACTCCTAACCCTAGATATACTACTTCCTTTTCATGTTGCATGTTTATATGTCATCTTGATCAACCATGCATCTTGTTAGATATGTTTCTTGCCCTAGTATTTACCCTTTTATCTTGTTATATATATAGTGGTCATGTTTTTTATATGTTCTTAGACCTTGTGGCCGAACCTTGAGTTTAGCGTTCCTTGGGAAAAACCCCTTTCTCTCCCTTTTGGTTTTGAGAAGTGAGTTTGAGCTCTAGTGGTGTAGACAAAACCCCTCTCACTTGGTTGTTGAGAGGTGAGTCTATGCTCTAGTTGCTTGGGCAATACCCTTCTCTCACCATGGATTTGACAGGTGAGCCTTGGGTGGGTGTTGACCTAGTGAAGGTTAGAATCTTGACCGATAAGGGGATGATCCACCTTGTTGCCCGATATGTGATGGAGGTTGTGCAAAACCCCTATCTCTTGGTTGTTGAGAGGTGAGCCAACTCTCTTGATCTATTAGGATTTAATGATGGTGATCTTGAGGTTGATGATGACCAAACCGATATGGTCCTTGTGCCTTGCACGATACCCTTTTTGTGGTGCTTTGCACGATACCCTCTTCTAGGGTTTTGTCTTGGGCGATATGATAAGTTGGGTTCTGTTGACCTTGTTGCCCGATATGACCCCTTCACCATGTTAGTGTTTTTGGGTGATATGCCTTGTTACCCAAGAAGGTTTTGGGAGTGTTGAACCTTGGATGTCCCTTTGAATGACATGGTACTTGGTAGATATCTTTGTTTTGTGCATTGGGTGACATGGGTTGGTTTTGATGTTTCCCGATATAGTTCTTGGGTGGTGAAACCCTAGATAGATGCCTGGTGGTGACTAATATGTAGTGCTTAACTTAGTTGAACGATAGCCCTCCTTGAGCGCCATGATGTAATTGGATAGAGGTCAGTAGTGTGCTTGTTGGGCGTTATCATCTTGGCCTTGGTTGATATGGCCTTGGGCGTTATGATGATGGTGGATGCCCGACATGAAACCCTAACCCTAATGGGTGATAGGGTCTTGGCTGTTACGACTGTTTGTGCTGCCCGACACATCTTTGCACTTGGATGCCCGATATCACCTTGCACTTGTGTGTACGATATACCCTGCACATAGTAGAACGACACAACTCTTGGATCTAGATACACGACACGCTCCTGGACTTAGTTGCACGATACACCTATGCTCCTTGGTTGCACGAATCCTTTGTGCATGGGTGCATGACTTGGTTGGCTGATATGTGTGGCTAAGTGCACTAGCCGATAGGCTTTTGGTGAGGGAGGTAATCCTTTATGATACCCCTTTGGGTGAGGGATGTGTTGCCTGCCACACCTATAGTGAGGGTAGGCGGTATCTTTGGTAAGGGTTGCACCTAGCTCGAAAACCCTAGTTTTGGTGAGTCATTATCTTGTAACCACACCTCTGTTGATGATGTTTTTGAATGATAGGTTGTAACCAATGATATGTTTGATACCTAAAGTTGGTACTAAGTGAGATGATTAGATACAAGATTATGTTCATAAGATATAGGGCATAGTGAATGCTTGTGGTTTGCTTACAATAATGTAATTTGTTTACAAGATACAGCTTCATGTTTCATGTAGTTGCAATCATGGATGTTGATCCAATCATGTACCTTCAACCCTGATAGCATGATAATCATAAAGATCTATGTTTGGTGATTCAGTTATCTCTCTCGATATGCATACTAACCATGCAGGTGTATTAAATGAATTCATAGCCAGGTAAGAGCTATGAGGTATATGTGTTTTGAAAAACACGGAATAATGATAATCCTTGATTGATGGGATAACATGTACCATCCGTATGATGTGAAAAGGTATGTTGACCTGATAAAGGCTGAGTGCCTAGTTGAGGTGTTATCCTCTGATTTTGAGATAAGGGATCGCTATCCCATGGTGATGGTGTAAGCCTTGAAAGGTAGTGGCATTCTATGATGAGGGATTGAGATCCCATGGTAATGATGGAACTCAATGCTATTTATGTTTTACAACTTGGTTGCCTCAAAAATCCACTTAAAATATACTAATTAATTATAGTGGAACATATCATGTAGTTTTCTCTGGCCATAGATCCATCATCGTTAGTAGTTGGTAATGGTGAAACGGTTTCTCCTGTGGGTTAACCCGGAAGCGCATATTGTTGAATATGCATGGTTGCTCCTAGCCAAAAATGGGAGGATTAGAGTGCAACTTCGTTTGTAGACTCTAGAGTGTGGTTTCAGGCCCATGGCTCAATATGAAAGAGCATGGTGAACAGACCCATGGCTCAGGATGTGTGATAAGAGCATGGTGGATAGGCCCATGGCTCAATGATAATGGAGCACGATGAATAGGCCCATGGCTCGGATCACTAGCGTCGATACCTGTACTAAGGTGGGCTAGGCAGAGGGTAGCCTGACCCTGTGTGGATGCAACCACCTAAGAATCAGACTGCGGTCCTACTAGTTAAGCACTTGTGCACTGACCACGAGGTGGTGAGGTCATGGAGTCCGGTTCTTCCATTGACCTTGTATGTCACTGGCTTTGGGCTTCACAGTCGATGGTTGGATTTGAGTGGTACAGATCACTTCCTCAGGGCATGATAATATGTAATGCAGCTGAATAGTATATACGCTTAGGGAAAAACACGGAACATTGATTGAAGCCTTTCTTGTATAGTTGATCTAGTTATACCTTGCAATTATTTGTACGATCCTTATATTTTGTGCTAAGTTCTTATAAAGCTTATCTTGTCAATCATGTTCCATAAAGAATATATGGTCATATGCCTCCTGGATACACTGGTAAGATTGTTAATAATATAAGTTCTACTTCGGATGCTGCTCTTATGATCTGCTGATATCAGTTATTTGCTTTACCTGCTTTTTCTGAAGTCTTATAGTTTCGGCAGGGAGTTATGTTTCTCATTGGGACTGTGTGTCTCACCCCATTGGTTTACAACCGTTTTAGGTGATCGTGCTAGACGTGGTGGTGGTTGTGAGGTTGCAGCCGAGCAGTAAGAAGAGTAGTAGGAGGCAAGAGATGGATATGCTACTATTTTAGTTATTTTTTAGTACAGTCCTAGAGTCATCCCTGTACTCTCAAGGCCTCGGAGGTGTTTTGACGATGTTTTATGATGTATAGATGATGTAGCTTTGTATATCCGGTTGCTAGCCTGATGTGGCTCGTTATGTATGTATAAACAGGTGATGAACTCTGGTGCTGACAGGACAGCTGGTTCCTATAGGTTGTGGACAAATATCAAGGCTTATAAATATTTATATAACATCTTTTCCTTGCAGGATAAGAATCTGGATGTAATAGTTCTCTTTTGTCTGCTTTCCGCAATCGGTTTTAATTAACCCGTGTTTTCGGTAATATGTGAGTTATCATGGTTACGTGCATTTTCGCATGGCATCTTGTTGTCTGTGTGATGGCGGGATGTCACACCCTATCCCCATACATTTTTTTCATGTGCTTGGAAAGATTGAGCCAGTCCATAGCACAGCTTGAGGCTACAGGCCAGTGGAAACCACTTCTTATCACTATGCAAGGACCAAAACTGACACATTTGTGCTTCGCCGATGATATTCTTCTGTTCGGAGAAGCCACGGTTAGACAAGCCCCGATCATCAATAAATGTATTGCGGAGTTTGGCAAGGCATCCAGTCAGATGTTGTCTAAAGATAAATCTTCATTATATTTCTCAAAGAACACAGATAGCTTAATGAAGAGGAGAATCACTAGAGAGCTCCACATATCAGAAACGTTGTACCTAGGTCATCATCTGGGTGTTCCTACTCTGCATGGTCACGCTAATGAGGCCTTATATCTTAATATAATTCATTCCATGGATGTGAAGATTAACTCCTTGACAAACAGAACCCTCTCGCTGGCTGGAAGGGTAACCTTGGCACGGTCAGTTCTCAACTTAGTGCCAACCTATATCATGCAATCTACATGGCTTCCGACATAAGTGTGCGACAATATTAACAAGTTGATCAGGAGATTCATATGGGGTGGATCGTCCGAACACAGAGGCATCAGTCTCATCTCCTGGAGGAAGTTGGTGGCCGCTAAGCAAGATGGTGGATTGGGAATTAAACTGGCGAGACTACCAAATAAAGTACTCTTGTCAAAAGTTGTTTGGGACTACTGCACACGTAGAAAGTGCTTATGGCGGGAGGCAATGCACCATAAGTACAAGTACAAGGTCGACCAAGGCAAAGTATCTGGATCTCGACTGTGGAAATTCATTGCAAGCCACTCATAGGACATGAAAACTATGATGGCAAGAGTAGTGGTCAGTGGGAAAGATAATGTTGTGTGGAACGACATGTGGGTGTTAAGTCAGTTTATGCCTGCAATCCGGCCTGAATGAACCATACCAGAAGAACTATTGGACCTAAAGGTTCAGTCAATGGAACATGAAGGCTTATGGGATGCCCAGTTAATCAACCATTGGTTTACTAAATCTACAAGCAAGCAGATCATAAGCATGTTACCGCCATAAGAACATGACGAAGAAGATGAATGGTTCTATGTGAATGACTCTCATGGGGTATTCCGTACCCAACACTATTATAAACAAGTACTCAGATCATACCACATTCAATCCCCTAGAAGGTGGATGGTGATTTGGAAATTACAGGTGTCACAAAGGATACGTATGTTCCTATGGAAAGCCATGCATGAAGGACTCATGAAAAATGTGCAGCGTTTTAAACGGTCCTTCACATCCAATACTCTATGTCCTAGATGTGGTGAAGCAAGCGAGACTACTAACCATGCTCTAAGACAATGTGACTTCGCTAAGAAGATCTGGAATGGCGTCACCAAGCAGCAGAGAATTGTTTTTGCAGGAGGTCAGTCTATACAAGAATGGTTCTCACAAAACCTTAAAAATTCAAAGATAGGGAGGATTCGATCAGTATGGTTTGCAACCATCGCTGAAGCTTTCTGGCGGTGGAGGAATGATCTAATCTTCAACAACAGATGTACAAGTCCCCAACAGGCTATTAAAATGATCACAACACAAGCAACGACTATCCTGCAAGTGTTCTCAAAAGACCCCCCAGCACAAGGCAACCATGAACCACCGGTATGGACCCCCCGCTAGGAGGGCACATAAAGTTCAATGTTGATGGTGCGGTGGTAAAACTAAAGGGCAAAGAAGCTACAAGTTTTGTGTCCAGAGATGAGAATGGACAATGGGTCACAGATGGAACTAGTACTAGTGAGAGCATGGATGTTCTAGAAATTGAACTGTTAGCCATTTGCAGAGGAGTTGAAATGGTGGTAGACCTACATTCTCATATAGTGGTGGAATCGGATAGTCGGTTGGCATGTAGCTACATCCTAAACAGTCAGAACTCTATGCCCAAGTACAAGAGGTTCAAAAGCGAGTTCCAATCTTTAATTACAAGCTACCCAAACATACAACTCAAGTACTCACCCAGGAGTACAAATGTTGTGGCAGATGGTGCTGCCAAATGGGCTTCCAAGCACCTAACCCATTCTATTACTTAGGATTGTTGCCCTGGATTCCTCACAGATTGTTATAGTGAGGAGCACAAGGGACAACAATGTACTAATCTTCTTGCTAGTTTTCCTGCTATCTGAGAGCAGGATGAATAAGAATCTCATTGGAACCCCCCCCCAAAAAAAGTATATTCAAAATGCTATATTGTACAGACCAGGTCCAAGAACAACATTACAAAAATGGAAATTCTTAACAGTCAGATTCAAACCCCAAGCCAACACCAACTTTGAACCCCCGACTGCATCCCTCAACGGTCCTACAGGCACATAGACGTCAGGAGACCCTCCCAAGTTCCCAACCACCCTTTCTTGAAGGTTGTCATGACTCCTCGATCGGTCCACCATATGTAGATCATGCCACTTTCCATTTTCACTTGGTTATCGTGACGATGTGCATCTGTATGTGTCAGCGGTCGGTTTGCAATTCTCTCCGTAGACAAGGAGCTCTAGTTGTGTGGTGTCTACATCGTTGTTTCCATGAAGCGGGCCAGATCCATCATCACCACTTTCATCATCATCTCTCTCTTCCTCGCCGCACCTAAGCCAGGAGGAGCAGGACAGATGTTGCCGCCCCTCCTCCAAGGAGAAGCTGGTTCTAGGGTCATACTGTCGGCCACTGGCTGCATCTAGGAAGGGGAAGGAAATGAGAATCCAGACTCCAACAGTGACCAAGTCACCACAGATCCAACAACGTGATGTGGTCTACACATCCTCAAGATCCCCATAGGCCACAACTTTGTCAATTAATGCTCTGTCATTCCTGCTTCCCCCATCGCTGCAACCTTGGTCTGTCTGTGCTCTCCGCCAGAGGAGCAGTTTCCAACGTCAGGCTCTGGCAGCCCCAGTTCCACTCTTCAGGCACCATGTCGGGGTCCCCGCTGTTGCAAAGTTACATTTCACCGTCATCTCGACATACTGCCTGTCTCCCCTACCTTCTTCCTGCCTTCGTTCTTTCTTCATCGCCAATGCTACCTTTGTTATATGTGCCAACCTACAACCAAGCACAAACAGTGTTGTGGCACACCTTAACAGGAGACATAAATTTGTACACCTTGCAAAGTACATGTGTACATCACTATATACATGGCAAAGTACGTGTGTACAAGGCTCTACACCATGTGTACACATTACACAAAATTGTACAAATGGTGATTAACATGTGTACAAGACTATACTCATTGCAAAGTACATGTGTATGAGACTGTACACATTGTAGAGTACATGTGTACAAGACTATACACATTGCAAAGTACATGTGTACAAGACATTACATGGTCATTCACATGTGTATAAGACTATATACATTGGAAAATACATGTGTACAATATTGTACAATGGTAATTTACATGTGTATAAGACTTTACATATTGCAAAGTACATGTGTTCAAGACTGTACACAATTCAAAGTACATGTATACATGACTGTAAACCATTCCTACAAGACTGAACAACATGTGTAAACACTGTGTTTGACATTGCAAAAAACATGTCTACAAGATTGTACACTATATGTACACATTGCATAAAACTGTACACATGGCACTTCATGTTGCATCCAACTCACGAAAACAAGATTAACTTAAGCGGGAGCAGTCGTTAGCAGCGGAATTACTGAAAATCACTAACAATTAAAAACTTTTTACAAAGAGATCCATAAACTACAAAACTCTTTCATAAAGAACCAAAGTATTTCAAATACATTTTGGTTTACTAGTACATTTCTTATACCATTTCTTCTCGAGAGTTCCAAACATCAGCTGCCCTGTTAGACTATACATAGGCAGTACAAAAATCTCAAGGCATCAAGCAAAAAACCTCAGATCAACATTAAACTAACTACTGACTCCTAGGACCTAAGAGTACACAGACGACACATAGGACTCTCTATGACAACTAGTGTTTCAACCTGAGAATTCACTGTTGTCCTTGGTTCTGCTACTGCTGTTGTTCTTCCCTTGCTGTAGGGTTCCTGCCTCTTCTGCATCTACCTAAAAAGTTGAATCCCACGGGGGTGAGACAATTGGAAATTGTCCCAGTGAGAGATATAACTCTCCTCCGGAAACATTATTATTGCAATTAATAGAATAAAACTGAGTAGAAGAATCATAAGTATTCAACAGCAACTAAATTATTGACTAACCAATTTAGAGAAGTATTCTCTATTCAAGTCATTTCAGCTATATCTTAATAGCACAGTATGTCATTTATTCAATAAGGAATATGAAGAACATGTATAGCATTTAACCAACTAAGACATACTAAACAATGTATCATCAACCATTGATTCTTGTATCTCAGCCCTAAGCAAATATGCTACACGGCTGATTACATTTTATAAACATACTTAAGCCCTAAGGAGATGAGGTATACCGCTCATACTCCAACCGACCATTGCGAAATTGAAATAGATACCATACATAGGTCAATAGAAGAGCCAGATTCCCATTACCTCATCATCCGCAGTTAGTGTGAGGACCAAATGCAGGACATCTTGTGTCTCTGCTAAATAGCTTTCTAGGGTATACTAACAACTTCACTATTAGAGTTACAGTGGCATGTTGTACTCTCTTCGCAATCGAGAGATATTATATTTATCTCACATCAATCCGGTATTAAGACCATTCTGAGATTTATGATACATCCATCCCAGACTTTGGGAGATTAGTGATACACCCATCCCGGCATAAATAATGAAGGAATGAGAGATTTAATGTTTACCTTACATAAATTCCTCCATTAGGGTGTAAGGATATTTTCTCCCATAACCCCCACATACTCAAAAGTATACCCTCCAAGAGTTCCTGTAGGAAAACCTGTTTCACCATCACCAAACTACTGACGATGATGGATCTATGGTCAGGGCTCTACATGATACCATTTCACTTGGTTAATTAAGTACATTACAATATTCTTTTAGCATCAAACATGTTTTCAAACATAAAACATTATAACAATTGCTACAAAGAATGAATGTTATTTCTATCAAAATCTTTTCAAATCTCTATTAAACATTGGGAATATCAATCCATTATCACATCAGGGTATTCTTATCCATTATCATCTCATCATCATAATTATGAAACATGGGTGTCTAAACCCTTAGTTCATCAAAACACTTGTTACCACTTTATCAGATAACTTAATGCCTTCAGGTCATCTGATCATTGTAAACATAATAATTGTAGTGCAGGTATTTCACATGGCTCTTAAAGCCCAATAATATCTCTTGTTACCTCTCACTAGGCAACACATCATGTTATGGCTCACAAGGCCCTTAAAGAAAATTCAATAGTAAAGAATCATAGCTCATACCTAGCTATGTCCACCATCTCATGAAACCTGTATAATTAGTGCATATGATAACAATTATATCAATTACAAATCAACATTATGCATTGTAAAAGTATCATCACTATTTCCTTATTTGGGCTAAGATTTCCCAATTTATGTCGATTAGGAATATTTAATCTCATTACTCAGATTTGGTTCATGATTATCATCATATTGCCCAAAATTAGGGTTTTATACATTACAACCCAAGATTAGGGCTCCACATATCTTTATCCTATATCAATGTAGGATTTCATATAAAAATGTCACATACCAATAGATAGTATCACCTTGAATTAGGTTTTGCATCTCATCATTGCATTAATGTTTCATTTTGACCTTAACCTTATCTAGAGTTTCACATTATATCACCCTCACTTTAGGGTTTCATATGGTTTCACCCATGATTAGGGTTTCTTATAGCATCTTCCTCAATTAGGGTTTACTATTCATATTCAATCAGGGTTTATTATTAAAATTCCCTGAATTAGGGTTTCTCAAGTCATTACCCTAAATTAGGGTCATACCATTACCATAGATTAGGGCTTTACCTATCATTGCCCTCAATTAGGGTTAGGGCACTTTGACCTTCTTAATTAGGGTTCATGACCTCTTTATCAAGGATCATAACCTAATTACACATTCATTTGAAAGTGTTGAGGATTAACCACTACATAGTTATCATTCATGTAGGAAGTGCTCTCTCTCTATCATCTTCTATAAGATGATTCTTAATTCAAACTTGATTAGATTAGGTCAACTCGAATTCATTAGAGAGCTGACACATGTATTGTGTCATTACTTCCATAATCATCAAGGATTAATCATTCAAGAGGTACTAATCACCCTATCTTATTAAGCGTACAATCACTACAATCACCCTTGGATTACATCATGTAATGATCAATTAAACAATTGACCTTTAATCATCTTAAGTGTCCATACGGTTTTTGTTGATTACTTCTCAAACGATCTTGGTCACTTAAACCCCAAATAGTATTGACCAACCACACCTCAAATGATCTTTCTTGAAATACCTCCAAATGGTCTAAGACCGTTTAGACCTCCAAACGGTCTTGATCACACTCTTGAAACCGTTTCGCAAAGTAGGTGCTTGAAACTGTTTGACAAAGTTGATACTTGAAACTGTTTGACAAAGTTGATACTTGAAACCATTTGAGTCACAATCGGTTTGGGATCGTTTGGTCCCAAATGGTCTAGATACCGTTTGGACTCAAACGGTCTTGAAGAATGAGCTTCTTCTAAAACTAACTTTCTCAAGTCATTGGCATCAGGTACTACCATCCTACCATGGTAACAGACTACCTGATCCTATGACTCATGAAAGCCATCCCATTTCTCACTACCAAACTCAGATCTAATATGCAAAACTACAACATCAGCTTGCTGTGCTTCCTTAATCTGCTGTCTCAGAGTTGGTTTTATGTGCATCTCATCTAACAACCCAGCTAACAATGATACTTTAAATTGTACATTGTTTTGCCTCAAGGATATAAACATCTCCCTCTTAGAGCACACTAAATAACTCAACTGTGCTTTATCTAAGATTGGTGTTGCTGATTTTCTGCTTAATGCATCAGCAACCACATTAGCCTTCCCTGGATGATAATTAACTGTACAATCCTTTATACCAACATAAAGGAGATCTACAACATCTACCATACAAAGCCTCATATGGTGCCATGTCAATACTGTGCTGATAGCTATTATTGTAAGCAAATTCTATCAAGCTCAGGTGTAGATCCCAACTTCCTATAAACTGAAGGACACATGCTCTAAGCAAATCCTCCAAAGTTTGTATGATCCTTTCAGATTGTCCATCTGTCTAAGGGTGAAAGGTTGTACTAAACCTTAATTGTGTACCCAAAGCTTTACAAAGTCGTTCCCAAAAGTGATTCGTGAACTGGGGACCTCTATCAGAAATGATAGTAGCTAGAACCCCATGCAACCGCACTATCTCATCTACATATATCTGTGCCAGTTTCTCAAGAGTGTAGGTTGTTTTGACAGGTAAGAAATGTGTTGTCTTAGTTAACCTATCAACTATCACCCATATGGAATCATGACCTTTGGTTGTTCTAGGCAAACCAACCGCAAAGTCCATGGTCACATGATCCCATTTCCACTTCGGTATAGGCAAAGGTTGTATTGTTCCTGTGGGATTCCAATGTTCAGCCTTAACTTGCTGACATACCAGACACCGCATAACAAACTCAGCTACATCTTTCTTCAATCCAGGCCACCAATACATATCTTTTAAGTTATGATACATCTTGGTGCTCCCTGGATGCATAGCATACATAGAAGAATGAGCTTCTTCTAAAACTAACTTCCTCAAGTCATTGGTATCAGGTACTACCATCCTACCATGGTAACAGACTACCAGATCCTATGACTCATGAAATCCATCCCGTTTCTCACTACCAAACTCAGATCTAATATGCTGAACTACAACATCAGCTTGCTGTGCTTCCTTAATCTGCTGTCTCAGAGTTGGTTTTATGTGCATCTCATCTAACAACCCAGCTAACAATGATACTTTAAATTGTACATTGTTTTGCCTCAAGGATATAAACATCTCCCTCTTAGAGAACACTAAAGAACTCAACTGTGCTTTATCTAAGATTGGTGTTGTTGATTTTCTGCTTAATGCATCAGCAACCACATTATCCTTCCCTGGATGATAATTAACTGTACAATTGTAGTCCTTGATTAACTCCATCCAGCGGCGTTGCCTCATGTTTAGTTCATGTTGAGAAAAGATATATTTTAGGTTCTTATGGTCTGTGAAAATCTGCAATGTTTTTCCATAGAGATAATGTCTCCAGATCTTCAAAGCATGGACTACAACAACTAGCTCTAGATCGTGTTTCTGAAGCTGTCGAGAAGAAAAAGAAATCACTTGCTTTTCCTGCATCAACACACATCCTAGACCGTTCTTAGATACATCACAGAAAACTATATACCCCTTCCCTTGTTCAGGTAACACCAGCACTGGTGCACTTGTCAATCTTTCTTTCAATATTTGGAAAGAATGTTGACACTTGTCATTCCAGACAAAAGGAACCTCCTTTCTGGTCAACTTGGTTAGGGGTAAATCTATAGAACTGAAGTTCTTAATGAACCTCCTGTAATAGCCTGCCAACCCTAAGAAACTACATATGTTTGTCGGTGTTTTAGGCTGTTTCCATTGAAGGACAGATTCTACCTTCTTTGGATCAACACGAATACCTGAGGCAGATATTATGTGTCCTAGGAAAGAAACTTCTGGTAACCAGAACTCACATTTGCTAAACTTAGCATACAACTTATGCTCTCTTAGCAAGGTCAAAGCCTGACGGAGGTGTTGCTCATGTTGTTGAGCATCTCTACTATATATCAAGATGTCATCTATAAAGACGACTACACACTGGTCAAGAAAAGGTCGAAAGATTCTATTCATGAGTTCCATGAATGCAACTAGTGCATTATTTAGTCCAAACGACATAACTATGAACTCATAGTGACCATACCTTGTCCTAAAGGTGGACTTAGGTATGTCACCCTCCTTAATACGCAACTGATAGTATCCCGACCTCAGATCTATCTTAGAAAAGATAGTTGCACCATGCAACTGATCAAACAAGTCATCAATCCTTGGCAAGGGATACTTGTTCTTTATAGTTACTTTATTTAACTGTCTGTAATCAATGCATAACCGCATCGATCCATCCTTCTTCTTAACAAAGAGGACCGGAGCACCCCATGGTTAAGTACTTGGTCGGATAAAACCCTTCTCAAGCAGCTCCTGAAGTTGCTTCTTAAGCTATGCCATCTCAATAGGTGCCATCCTATACAGTGTTTGTGCTATAGGTTGCGTTCCCAGAATTAGATTAATCTCAAAATCAATCACTCAGGGCGGAGGTACACCTGGAAGTTCTTCAGGGAACACATCCTCAAATTCCCTGACTATCATAACTTCAGAAGGATGAGGGCTCTCCATGGTGGTATGTACTACATGTGCCAAGAATGCAAAACATCCTTGCCTCACCAACTTCTTAGCTACCATAGCTGATACAAGACAGGTTGGAAGAATCTTTCTATCTCCTTAAAAGATCCATGTGTCACTATCATCTGTGAACACAACTTGATTGGACTCACAATCCAAGACAACCTTGTACTTTTCAAGGGCATCCATTCCAAGAATTATATAAAACCCATGCATCTCAAGTGGTATAAGATCCACTTGAATGCGATGTTCAGAAAAGAAAAGAGCACAGGAAGAACACACCTCCCATAACACTGCAGATCCCGTCAAAGGAGTTTTTAACTTCAAACTCTCTGCCCTATGACCAATTTTCATATTGTAGTCAAGAATCACTCTTTTAGTGATGAAAGAATGCGTAGCACCTAGATCAATTAAGATAGATACAATGCAGGATATAGACATATCAGAATAAAATAGTTCCATCTGACTTGTCACAACCCAAGGGTTGACTATTGCATCAGGCTGATTCATCACATAGAATCTCGTCGTCGCCTGTAGTTGACTCAGTGCTCGATTATTGGGTGCTGACGATCCAACTTGGGATGCTTGTCCACGTCCTCTTGCACCACTTGGAAATGGTCGCCTCTGAGAACCTTGTTGACTCTACCTCTGAGGTTGAGTCACACTTGCTTTGTTGGCTCGACAATCCTTCATCAGATGCCCCATCTTTCCACATATAAAACAACCGATGTTCCCTGGTTGTGGTCTAGATGGTCCTATTACCGACACCAATGTTGCACTATGGGCTCCTTCTGATGGTAAACTATGGCCTCTACCCCTATTAGACATCCATTGTGTCTGGGTATTAAACTTGGTGGTGCTATTGGTGCAAAAAAACCTCAGTTTCTTAAAACTTTTGGACAAGGGTCCTTGAAATTGGGGATACACTTTCTTACTCTTAGTCTGTCGCTTCTCAGTCACAGACCTCTCTATCTGTCTAACAGACTCTACAAAAGTAGCAAACCTCTCCTTGTTCTCTAAAGTAGACACAGGAGTGGTAAATCGGCGTTCAACCCCTTCTCAAAACGTTGAATCCTTTCTTCATCGGTAGCTGCCATATGCGGACAGAACCGCTGAAGCTCCATGAACTTAGCCTCATACTCACTAACATTCATTGGTCCTTGCCGTAATCTCTCAAAATGAGAGATCTTCTCATCCAGGAATGTCTTAGGAAAGTATCTATTGATGAATTCTCATCGGAATACTTCCCATCTGATCTCTACACCCGGTCTCTTACCTTCTTCTATGGTCCACCATTGACCAGCACTCTCTTTAAGAAGGTACAATTCATGTATAACCTTCTCATCTTGTGGGATGTTAAGGATTATAAAGTCCTTCTCTAGTTCAGTCAGCCACATGTCTGCATCTGATGGGTCAGCTGTTCCAGCATACTCTGTGGCTCCAACCCGGAGAAGTCATTCAAATGTCTTGCCGGCTCCCTGTCCTTCATGGTGGGTAGGTGCCCTAGGTGTAGGTAATGGCATCCTATCTATCATATGAGTCATAGCTGCCATAAACTGTCCAAACATGGCTTGGAAGGCTGGGTTCCCCATATCATCTTGATTGAACTGGGGTTGTTCAGGTATGGGCTCCTCCCTATCATGGTCTCTTGCACCTCATCCTGGTGTAGCAACGCTGCTCTCAGCAACATGTTCATCATGTGATCGAGACATATTTAGTTTTTCTTCTCCTCCTATATGAGCAGAAGACACTATCAGATAAACTGGAAGACACTAGAATAGACTCAACAACCTTAATCCTATGTCTCTGTAGACTCATCAAACCTAGAGCTCTGATACCAACAATTGTTGCATCCAACTCACGAAAACAAGATTAACTTAAGGGGAAGCGGTCGTTAGCAGTGGAATTACTGAAAATCACTAAAAATTAAAAACTTTTTACAAAGAGATCCATAAACTGCAAAAACTTTTTCATAAAGAACCAAAGTATTTCAAATACATTCTGGTTTACTAGTACATTTCTTATACCATTTCTTCTCGAGAGTTACAAACATCAGCTACCCTGTTAGACTATACATAGGCAGTACAAAAATCTCGAGGCATCATGCCAAAAACCTCATATCAACATTAAACTAACTACTGACTCCTATGACCTGAGAGTACAGAGACAACACATAGGACTCTCTATGACAACCAGTGTTTCCACCTGAGGATTCACTGTTGTCCTTGGTTCTACTGCTGCTGTTGTTCTTCCCTTACTGTAGGGTTCCTGCCTCTTCTACGTCTACCTAAAAAGTTGAATCCCACGGGGGTGAGACAATTGGAAATTATCGCAACGAGAGATATGCTCTCTATCAGAAACATTATTATTGCAATTAATAGAATAAAACTGAGCAGAAGAATCATAAGTATTCAACAACAGCTAAATTATTGACTAAACAATTTAGAGCAGTATTCTCTATTCAAGTCATTTCAGCTATATCTTGATAGCGCAGTATGTCATTTATTTAATAAGGAATATGCAGAACATGTATAGCATTTATCCAACTAAGACATACTAAACAATGTATCATCAACCATTGATTCTCGTATCTCAGCCCTAAGCAAATACGCTACACGGCTGATTACATTTTACAAACATACTTAAGCCCTAAGGAGATGAGGTATACCTCTCATACTCCAACCGACCATTACAAAATCGAAATCGGTACCATACATAGGTCAATAGAAGAGTCAGATTCCCATGACCTCATCTTCCTCAGTCAGTGTCAGGACCAAATGCAGGACATCTTGTGTCTCAGCTAAATACCTTTCCAGGATATACTGGCAACTTCGCTATTAGAGTTACAGTGGCATGTTGTACTCTCTTCGCAATTGAGAGATATTATATTTATCTCACGTCGATCTGGCATTAAGATCATCATGAGATTTATGATACATCCATCTCAGACTTCAGGAGATTAGTGATACATCCATCTCAACATAAATAATGAAGGATTGAGAGATTTAATGTTAACCTCATATCAATTCCTCCATTAGGGTGTAAGGATATTCATTCCCATAACCCCCACATACTCAAAAGTATGCCCTCCAGGAGTTTCCGTAGGAAACCTGTTTCACCATCACCAAACTACTGACAATGATGGATCTATGGTCAAGGCTCTACATGATACCATTTCTTTTGGTTAATTAAGTACATTACAATATTCTTTTAGCATCAAACATGTTTGCAAACATAAAACATTATAACAATTGCTACAAAGAATGAATATTGTTTCTATCAATTCTTTTCAAAGCTTTGTTAAACATTGGGAATCTCAATCCCTTATCACATTAGGGTATTCTTATCCCTTATCATCTCATCATCATAATTATGAAACATGGGTGTTTATACCCTTAGTTCATCAAAACACTTGTTACCAGTTTATCAGGTAACTTAATGCCTTCAGGTCATCTGATCATTGTAAACATAATAATTGCAGTGCATGTATTTCACATGGCTCTTAAAGCCCCATAATATCTCTTGTTACTTCTCACTAGGCAATACAGCATATTATGGCTCACAAGGCCTTTAAAGAAAATTCAATAGTAAAGCATCATAGCTCATACCTGGCTATGTCCACCATCTCATGAAACCTTTATAATTAGTGCATATGATAACAATTATATCAATTACAAATCAGCATTATGCATTGTAAAAGTATCATCACTATTTCCTTATTTGGGCTCAGATTTCCCAATTTATGTCAATTAGGAATATTTAATCTCATTACTCAGATTTGGGTCATGATTATCATCATATTGCCCAAAATTAGGGTTTTATACATTACAACCCAAGATTAGGGCTCCACATATCTTTATCCTATATCAATGTAGGATTTCATATCAAAATGTCACATACCAATAGATAGTATCACCTTGAATCAGGTTTTACATCTCATCATTGCATTAATGTTTCATTTTGACCTTAATCTTATCTAGAGTTTCACATGACATCACCCTCACTTTAGGGTTTCATATGATTTCACCCATGATTAGGGTTTCTTATAGCATCTTCCTCAATTAGGGTTTACTATTCACATTCAATCATGGTTTATTATTAAAATTCCCTGAATTAGGGTTTCTCAAGTCATTACCCTAAATTAGGGTCATACCATTACCATAGATTAGGGCTTTACCTATCATTGCCCTCAATTAGGGTTAGGGCACTTTGACCTTCTTAATTAGGGTTCATGACCTCTTTATCAAGGATCATAACCTAATTACATATTCATTTGAAAGTGTTGAGGATTAACCACTACATAGTTATCATTCATGTAGGAAGTCATCTCTATCTCTCTCATCTTCTATAAGATGATGCTTAATTTAGACTTGATTATATTAGGTCAACTCAACTTGATTGGAGAGCTGACACATGTATTGTGTCATTACTTCCATAATCATCAAGGATTAATCATTCAAGAGGTACTAATCACCCTATCTTATTAAGGGTACAATCACTATAATCACCCTTGGATTACATCATGTAATGATCAATTAAACAATTGACTTTTAATCATCTTAAGTGTCCATATGGTTTTGGTTAATAACTTCTCAGAACGGTCTTGGTCACTTAGACCCCAAACGGTCTTGACCAAACAGACCTCAAACGGTCTTGGTTGAAATACCTCCAAATGGTCTAAGACCGTTTAGACCTCCAAACAGTCTTGACCACACTCTTGAAACTGTTTAGCAAAGTAGGTGCTTGAAACTGTTTGACAAAGTTGATACTTGAAACCATTTGACAAAGTTGTTACTTGAAACCGTTTGAGTCTCAATCAGTTTGGGATCGTTTGGTCCCAAACAGTCTTGAGACCATTTGGTCCCAAATGGTCTTGAGACTATTTGGACTCAAACGGTCTTGATACCGTTTGGTCCAAACCTCCTCAAAACCAATTGGACCAAAAATGGTCTCAACCACTCATAATAATTTAGGGTTCCCAAGATTAATTCCTTCATCAATTGAATCTATGTAATTACTAACCAAATGAACTTAAGCACCATACTTCAATTGAGATTAAGGAATCATCTTTCAATTGATTCAACCTTCAATTGATCATCAATTAGGGTTTTCAACTCAATTGGATTAGGGTTGAAAACGATGAACCTTCAATATTAGTCATTATGAAACTAATTGCTTTGAAATCATTGGATCATCATTAAAAGTGGGCATGACCTGACCTCAAACGGTCTTGAGGTCGTTTGGATGACCTCCGAATGATCTTGAGACCATTTTCCCATCCCATCATCAAAATTTGTAAAGTTCAATTAGGGTTTGCATCATTGGATTGCTCATCAGAATAGTTATTGCTTACAGTTCAATTTGATAACTTTGGATCTTCAACTACTTCACCATACTCAACCCTAGACCTCCAAACGGTCTTGGTTGACCTCCAAATGATCTTGAGACCGTTTGGGTGATCTCCAAATAGTCTTGAGACCGTTTGGGTTAATCAACCCAAGAAATTAAATTAATGAATTGCTAAATCAGCACTCAACCCGATTAGGGTTTCTAATTAGATAATTGCCCATTCATTGATTCAATTAATTGGAACCATTAGATCCCTATTCAACATGTACTAGGGTTCTGACCTCAAATGGTCAACCCATCCAAATAGTCAACCTTTCTAAACGGTTTAGGGTTCAAGACTCCAAACGGTTTGCAAACCGTTTGGTCTCCAAACGGTTTGGTGAAACCATTTGGACCAAGATCTTCAAAATTGTTTGCAAGGAAAACTTGTTGGATTGTGTGCCCAAGATGATTTTATCATCATATACCTTCATTCATTCAAAATCTACTGCCATTTTCATGATAATTACAACAATGGATCAAGGGAATTTCAAATAGAACAAAACGTTCAACAAATAATGGAGAATTGAATGCAATAACAACATTTAAGGGTTTAAGTTATATAACATGCCTCTAATTGAGCTTCAATGCTTGGAGCTTCACGTAAACAATGGTGTATGAAGCTTTTGCAACTCTCCCAAGGCTCGACCTCAGGCTTTGGAGTGAAAAGATTGGCTAGGATTGAAGATGGCGTGAAATAGAGAAGAAATCATGCATTGTTTTGTGATTTCCACCATGAAATTGAGGTGAAAGAAGATCAAGAAGCTTACCAACAGGTTGGGGGTCGTCCTCCTGCTGCTCCTAGCTCCCTTGGTCTATTTTCAAGCAAAGAGAGGAAGTGGATTCGAAAAAGCCTTTGATTTGAGTTGTAAAAGGTGTTTTTATAAGAAAATCAATGAGAGAGAAAATGCCTTATAAAATTCTTTTAATTCCAAAATTAGTGTTGCCTCTTCCCCCACAATTCCTTGGCCAAGAAGCCATCTTCATCTCCTTGCAAAACCTCTTCATTATCCAAGAATTAAAAGAAAAGGAATTAAGCACCTTAAACATATTATACTAATATCCCCTTTTTAGTGGATATTACTTTTTCTTATAATAATGTGAGTGGAGTCTTCACCTCCTTAGGATATTTCGTTGCCTTTGCAAGGAATAAGGGTGTTCACACTTGCGTAAATTCAGCCATATCGTTTTTGGTTGAGGGCCCTTCAATTATTTTATTTATTTTTGCATTAAATTGAATTAGGGTTTCAATTATGCTTAAATCTTGATTATTTTAATATCAAGATTCTCTCTCCTTCAAAATAATTCGAATGAGGCACCCCTCTCATTTTCTTTGCTCTACATGATGCCAAGAAAGATGAGGGACCCTCTAGAAGTGGTATTTTGCATATTGCACCCTAGGTTTTGGGTAAATTGCACATTACACCAAAACTAGGTTTTAATGCACAAGGATTGCTCAGCCAGCTCTATCTTGGTGCTCAAGCTTGTGGAAGCCATACCACTAAATCATTCTCATTCTTATGAAGCCTCAACATCTGAGGAACATTTTATCATGTACATTTTGCAAGGTAATCCCCTCCACATGGGTAATTTGCACTTTAGTCCAAAACTAACAAAACAATGTTTCAACATTATTCAAAAAGGACTAAAATTGAAATTTAAGTTCCTCTTGGGCCTTAAATACTTTCCAAGAAATATGAACAAGCATCTAATCAACATTATTAAGCAAAACATTTAGGGTTAGAGCATAACCCAGGTCAGGGATGTTACACTTTACATGTGTACAAGTTTGTGTACGTTGCAGTGTACATGTGTACATCACTATTCACATTACAAAGTACATGTGTACAAGAATGTACAAATTGCAAAGTATATGTGTACAAGACTTACACTACATGTAGACATTGTACTAAAATTGTACAATGGCAATTCACATGTGTACAAGAATGTACACATGGTACACATTGCAATGTACATGTGTAGAAGATTGTACACCATTTGTACACATTGCACAAAATTATACACATGGCAATTCACATGTGGACAAGACTATACACCTAGAAAAGTACATGTGTACACGACTGTACACATTGCAAAGTACATGTGTACAAGAGTGTACACCATGTGTACGCATTGCACAAAGTTGTACATATGGAAATTCACATGTGTACAAGACTTTACACATTGCAAAGTTCATGTGTACAAGGTTGTACACATTGCAAAATACATGCGTACACGACTATACACATTCCAAAGTACATGTGTACAAGATTGTACACCATGTGTACACATTGCACAAAACTGTACACTTGGTAATTCGCACATGTACAAGATTATACTCATTGCAAAGTACATGTGTACAAGATAGTACACCATGTGCACACATTGCACAAAACTCTACACATGGCAATTCACATGTGTACAAGATTGTACTCATTGAATAATACATGTGTACAAGACTATACACCTTACAAATTACATGTGTACTAGACTGTACACCAAGTGTACACATTGCACAAAATTGTACACATGGCAATCCATATGTATACAATATTGTACACATTACAAAGAACATGTGTACAAGATAGTATGCATTACAAAGTACATATGTACAAGATTCTACACCATGTGTACACATTGCACAAAATTGTACACATGGAAATTCACATGTGTACAAGACTTTGCACCATGCGAAGTACATGTATACAAGATTGTACACATTGCAAAGTACATGTGTACAAGACTGTACAACATGTGTACACATTGCACAAAATTATACACATGGCAATTCACATGTGTACAAGACTGCACTCATTGCAAAGTACATGTGTCCGAGACTATACAGATTGCAAAGTATATGTGTACAAGACTGTAAACCATGTGTACACATTGCACAAAACCATACACTTGGCAAAGTTTATGTGTGAAAGACTATACATAGTGAAGTACATGTGTACAAGACTGTACACCATGTGTATACATGGCATAGTCCATTAGTACAAGACTGTAAACATTGCGAAGTACATGTGTACAAGACTGTACACCATGTATACACACTACACAAGAGTATACACATTGCATAGCGCATATGTACAAGACTATACACATTACGAAGTACATGTGTACAAGACTATACACATTACAAAGTACACGTGTATAAGATTGTACACATCGCAAAGTATGTGTGTACAAGACTGTACACCATGTGTACGCATTACACACAATTGTACACATGGTAATTCACATGTATACAAGACTGTACACGTTGCAAAATACATGTGTGCTAGAGTGTACACATGACAATTCACATGTGTATAAGATTATACATATTGCAAAGTACACATGTACAAGATTGTACACCTTAAAAAGTACATGTATACAAGACTGTAAACCATCTGTAAAAGACTATACATCATGTGTAGACATTGCAAAGTACAGTTGTAAAAGACTACCCACCATGTGTACACATTGCACAAAACTATACACATGGCAATTCACATGTGCACAACATTATACACATTGCATTGTACATTTGTACATCACTGTACACATTAAAAAGTACATGCATACAAGACTGTACTTATTGCAAAGTATGTGTGTACAAGACTGTACAATATGTTTACACATTGCACAAACTATACACATGGCAATTCACATGTGTACAAGACGGTACTCATTGAAAAGTACATGTTTCCAAGACTGTATATATTACAAAGTGTGTACAAGACAATGCACCATGTGTACACATTGCAAAAAAAACGTACACATGGCAAAGTTCATGTGTGCAAGACTGTACACATAGCAAAGTACATGTGTACAATACTGCACACCACATGTACACATGTCATAGTACATGTGTACAAGACTTACACATGGCAAAGTACATGCGTACAAGATTGTACACATTGCAAAGTACATGTGTACAATATTGTACAACATGTGTACATATTACACAAGAGTATACACATTGTAAAGTGCATATCTAGAAGACTATACACATTTCAAAGTACATGTGTACAAGACTATACACATTGCAAAGTACATGTGTACAAGACTATACACATTGCAAAGTACATGTATACAAATTGCAAAGTATATGTGTACAAGACTGTACACCATGTGTACACATTGCACAAAACTGTACACTTGGCAAAGTTCATGTGTGCAAGACTATACACATAGCAATGTACATGTGTACAAGACTGTACACCATGTGTACACATGGCACATTCCATGTGTACAGGATTGTAGACATGGCGAAGTACATGTGTACAAGACTATACACCATGTATACACATTGCACAAGAGTATACACATTGCATAGTGCATATGTACAAGACTATACACATTGCAAAGTACATGTGTACAAGACTATACACATTGCAAAGTACACATGTACAAGATTGTACACATTGTAAAGTATGTGTGTACAAGACTGTACACCATGTATACGCATTGTACACAATTGTACACATGGTAATTCACATGTATACAAGACTCTACACATTGCAAAATACATGTGTACAAGACTGTACACATGACAATTCACATGTGTACAAGATTGTACATATTGCAAAGTACACATGTATAAGATTGTACACCTTAAAAAGTACATGTATACAAAACTGTAAAACATGTGTAAAAGACTATACATCATGTGTAAACTATGTGTAGATATTGCAAAGTACAATTGTATAAGACTACACACCATGTGTACACATTACACAAAACTATACACATGGCAATTCACATGTGTACAAGACTGTACACATTGCATTGTACATTTGTAGATCACTATACACATTGCAAAGTACATGCGTACAAGATTGTACTTATTGCAAAGTACGTGTGTACAAGATTGTAAAATATGTTTACACATTGCACAAACTATACACATGGAAATTCACATGTGTACAAGACTGTACTCATTGCAAAGTACATGTTTCTAAGACTGTACAGATTATAAATCGTGTACAAGACAATGCACTATGTGTACATATTGCAAACAAATGTACACATGGCAAAGTTCATGTGTGCAAGATTGTACACATAGCAAAGTACATGTGTCCAACACTGCACACCATGTGTACACATGTCATAGTACATGTGTACAAGACTTACACATGGAAAAGTACATGCGTACAAGATTGTACGCATTTCAAAGTACATGTGTACAATATTGTACATTATGTGCACATATTGCACAAGAGTATACACATTGCAAAGTGCATATCTAGAAGACTATACACATTGCAAAGTACATGTGTACAAGACTATACACATTGCAAAGTACATGTGTACAAGACTATACACCATGTGTACATATTGTATAAAATTGTACACATGGTAATTCACATGTATACAAGACTGTACACATTGCAAAATACATGTGTACAAGACTGTACACATGGCAATTCACATGTGTACTAGACTGTACACATTGCCAAGTACATGTGTACAAGATTGTACACATTACAAAGTACATGTATACAAGACTGTAAACCATGTGTAGACATTGCAAAGTACATGTGTATAAGACTACACACCATGTGTACACATTGCACAAAACTATACACATGGCAATTCGCATGTGTATAAGATTGTACACATTGCAATGTACATTTGTACATCACTATACACATTGCAAAGTACATGTGTACAAGATTGTACACATTTCAAACTATGTGTGTACAAGATTGTACACCATGTGTATGCATCACACAAAACTGTACATACGGAAATTCACATGTATACAAGACTGTATACATTGCAAAGTTCATGTGTACAAGACTGTACACATTGCAAAATACATGCGTACAACACTATACACATTCCAAAGTACATGTGTACAAGACTGTACACCATGTGTACACATTGCACAAAATTATACACTTGGAAATTCACATGTGTACAAGATTATACTCATTGCAAAGTACATGTGTACAAGATAGTACACCATGTACACACATTGCACAAAATTGTACTCATGGAAATTCACATGTGTACAAGATTGTACTCATTGAATAATACATGTGTACAAGACTATACACCTTACAAATTACATGTGTACTAGACTGTACACCAAGTGTACACATTACACAAAACTGTACACATGGCAATCCATACGTATACAATATTGTACACATTGTAAAGAACATGTGTACAAGATAGTACACATTGGAAAGTACATGTGTACAAGACTCTACACCATGTGCACACATTGCACAAAACTATACACATGGCAATTCACATGTGCACAAGACTTCACACCATGCAAAGTACATGTATACAAGATTGTACACATTGCAAAGTATGTGTGTACAAGACTGTACAACATGGGTACACAGTGCACAAAATTGTACACATGGCAATTCACATGTGTACAAGACTGTAGTCATTGCAAAGTACATGTGTCCAAGACTGTACATATTGCAAAGTATATGTGTACAAGATTCTACACCATGTGTACACATTGTGCAAAATTGTACACATAGCAAAGTTCATGTATGCAAGACTGTACACATAGCAAAGTACATGTGTACAAGACTGTACACCACGTGTACACATGGCATAGTACATGTGTACAAGACTATACACATGGAAAAGTACATGTGTACAAAATTGTACACCTGGTAATTCACATTTATATAAGAGTGTACACATTGCAAAATACATGTGTACAAGACTGTACACATGGCAATTCACATGTGTATAAGACTATACACATTGTCAAGTACATGTGTACAAGGCTATACACATTACAAAGTACATGTATACAAGACTGTAAACCATGTGTACAAGACTGTACATCATGTGTAAACCATGCGTAGACATTGCAAAGTACATGTGTACAACACTACACACCATGTGTACACATTGCACAAAACTATATGCATGGCAATTCATATGTGTACAAGAATGTACATATTGCAGTGTACATTTGTACATCACTATACACATTGCAAAGTACATGTATACAAGATTGTACACATTGCAAAGTATATGTGTACAAGACTGTAAATCATGTATACACATTGCACAAAACTGTACACATGGCAATTCACATGTGTACAAGAATGTGCACATTGTAAAGTATACACATTGCAAAATACATGTGTACAAGACTATACACATTGTAAGTACATGTGTAGAAGACTATACACATTGCAAAGTACATGTATCCGAGACTGTACAGATTCCAAAGCATATTTGTGCAAGGCTATATACGATGTGTACACATTGCACAAAACCGTACACATGCCAAAGGTCATGTATGCAAGACTGTACGCATAACAAAGTGCATGTATTCAAGACTGTACACCAGGTGTACACATGGTATAGTACGTGTACACAACTATACACATGGCAAAGTACATGTGTACAAGACTGTATACATGGAAAAGTACATGTGTACAAGACTGTACACCATGTGTACGCATTGCACAAGAGTAAACACATTGCAAATGGCATATGTATATGACTATACACATTGCAAAGTACATGTAAGATTGTACACATTGCAAAGTCCATGTGTACAAGACTGTACACCATGTGTACACATTGTACAAAACCATACACATGGCAATTCATATGTGTACAAGAATGTACATATTGCAAAGTACATGTGTACAAGATTGTACACATTGCGAACTACATGTGTACAAGACTATACACCATGTCTACACAATGCACAAAACTTTATACATGGCAATTCACATGTGTGCAAGACTGTACACTTGCAAAGAACATGTGTACAAGACTGTACATGTGACACATCATTTGAATAAAACATTATTAACTAAGCGGAAGCGATCACTAAGCAACGGATTACCAAAAATCACTAAAAATTAAAACCATTTTACAAAGAGGTCCACACATAGGAAAACTCTTTCATAAAGAACCGGAGTAACTTAATTACATACTGGTTCACAAGTACATGTCATGTATCATCTTTTTTTGAGGATTACAGACATCAACTGCTCTGTTAAACTAAACACAGACAGTATGAAATCTTGAGGCACTGGCCCAAAATATCGAAAGTACTAACTACTACTCTGAGGACCTGAGAGTACAGAGATGACACATAGGACTCTATGTACATTTATACAAGACATATATCAGCCAGTGTCTCCACCTGAGAATTCACTGTTGTTCCTGCTGCTGCTATTGTTGTTCTCCACCTATTGAAGGATTCCTGCCTCCTCGTCTGCATCCACCTAAAAATGTGGTACCCATGGGGGTGAGACAATTGTAAAATTGCCCCAGCGAGAGATATAACTCTCCGCCAGAAACATTGTTATTGTATTTATTAAGATAAAACTGAACAGAGGAATCATAATTGCTTAATAGTAGTTAATTCATTGTTTAACAGATTTAAACATTATTCTTATCTGAAGCATTGCAGTTGTAACCTGATGGAGCATCATGTCACTTATCCAATAAGGAATGTGAAGAACATGTATAACATTTATTCACTATAGAGTTATAACCGCAACATATATTCTCTTCAGGCTTAGATCACATAGCTAATGCCTGCCTTTATCTTTGTGGAGTCATAGCATGTAGCCATATTCTTTTAACAAAGTACTGGGATCCTAATCCCTCATCTCATCAAGTACATTTCCATTTCTTAACAAGTTCATCATCATGATTATAGAATATGTGTATTCGAACCCTTAACTCATCATAGAATACTTGTTACCACTTATTAGGTAACTTAATAACTTCAGGTTATCTGACCAAGGACATTATGATTCTTGTTTCACAAAGTATTCCACATAGTTCACAAAGCTCACATCACCTCTTATTACCCCTTAATAGGCAACAAGGCATATTATGGCTTTGAAACCCATAACCAATTTCAATAATTAAAACATTAGATGGCACACATGGCTCACTAATTTCAGGTTACCTCTCACTAAGCAACAAAGCATATGAAGGCTTATAAGGCCTATAAAACATTTTCAATATACAGAGCATCATAGCCCATACCTGGCTATGCTCATCATCTCAACATACCTACATGATTAGTACTCATGATAACAATTATATATCAGTACCATGCAATATAAGGGTTTTCTTATTATATTCATAAATCATCAATCTGTATTTGAGCTTCGCATAGGATTACTATGTGTTAGTACTTCACATAGCATCACCCTGTATTAGGGTTTCACATAGCATTACCCTATATTAGGGTTTCACATGGCATTACCCTGTATTAGGGTTTCACATGACATTACCCTGTATTAGGGTTTCACATGGCATTACCCTGTATTAGGGTTTCACATAGCATTACCATGTATTAGGGTTTATTATATCTCATTACCCAATTTAGGGTTAGGATGCACTATTCACATCAGATTAGGGTTCATCATGTCCTTTTACCCAATTTAGGATTTACTGTAACATTACATAACATCACCCTAGATTAGGGTTTTTCATAAATAACGATATAGGTTCTCAAGACCATGTTATTAATGGTCAAGTCCTATTTCATTGCTTCACACAGCTAGGAATCAATATGCATAACATAAGTATTCAATCATACTTATGTATTCTCATCATTCATCATCAGATGAATTATCAACACAAAGTACAAGTTTCTCTCTCATCTTTACCAGAATATGATTGCATCATAGTTTATTGATTTGGATTAAATTTTTCATAAGGCATGTTAGCCTACACTCATCAAAGTTCATTACTTCTCAAAGTAACAATTGACATGACACACTTCATGTGTCACTCATCAAAATATATTGGATTTAAAACACATCAAGGTATATCAGTTTTGAGGTGTTGAATGTGATATCTATCTTATCTTGATGTATCACTTCCCTCATCACCTTTATCATACTTGAGTTCATACACTTAGCTTGTATTAGGGTATTCCTCATCATAATACTTTATGCACCAGTTCATCACATTTATCATGTAATGTATTGGTCATAAGTCACTTATTTAGAATATATAACCATTGCCATGATATGGAATCATCCTTGAGTTAGGAACTATTGATATAAGGGTATCCATTATCAACCTCTCTAGGTGTTACATTTTTCAATACATTAATCATTATTCCATTATTAGGAATAGGATTTTCCATATTTATAAATTGAGGTTCACATATCATCTCCCATAAATATGGATTTCACCTAATATCACTCTTCATTAGAGTTTCACATAACATCCTTCTATATCAGGGTTTCACTTAGTATTACTTGAAGTTAGGATTTCACTTAACATCTCCCTCAATTAGGGTTTCACCTAGCTTTTCCCTAAATTAGGGTTTCACATGACTTTGCCCTAAATTAGGGTCAAGGCTCATTAATCTTTTCAATGAGGGTTTCATGATCTCGTTATTATGGATCAAACCCTGATTACATGTTTATTCATAATGAGAGAATTAGGGCTTAATTATATAAGCATTCCTCTCTATCTCTCTCATCCTCTCTAGGATGTTTAAGTACTCCAAGATTGATCTAGGTCAGCCCTTCATTTAAGTACACACAGTTAGGGTTAACCATTATGATCACCTTTAGTCTACATCATTATCAATCAAGTAGCTAACTGACCTTTAATCTTATTAGGTATCCAAATGGTTTAACCAATTTGGAACTCAAAAAGTCTTGGCCACTTAGACCCCAAACGGTCTTGGTCTCTTAGACCTCAAACGGTCTTGACCAATTAAGTTCAAATGGTTTGAAACTGTTTAGCAAGGTTGGTTCTTGAAACCGTTTAGACAACACATTTGAAACTGAATGAAATTTGGTCTCCAAACGGTTTGAGACCGTTTAGCCCCAAACGGTCTTGAGACCGTTTGGACCCAAATGGTCTTGAGACCGTTTGGTCCAAACCCTCTCAAAACCGAATGGATCAACAAGGTCTTCTATCACTTAGTCAATTTAGGGTTTCAATCCTTGAACCATCTATCAATTGGACCACCAATTTATTCTTCAATTGAACCATTGAATCACCCTTCAATTGGACCTTCAATTAGGGTTTTGAACCCAATTGAACTAGGGTTTATAATCAAGAAACCATCACGTAGGGTTTTGAAATTGAGGAACCTTCAATGGTTGACATTGTGGAACTAATTTGATTACAATCATTGAATAACCACTTAGCTGTGTCATGACCTGACCTCAAACGGTCTTGAGGTCGTTTGGATGACCTCCAAATGGTCTTGAGACCATTTTACCAATCCATCATGGAAACTATGAATTTCAATTAGGGTTTGCATCATTGAATCAATCATTAATTGATCTATTGATTGTATTTCAATGTAATATCATTGGATCTTCAACCATCCAATCATACTTCATCTAAAACTTCCAAACGGTCTTGGTTGACCTCCAAAGAGTCTTGAGACCATTTGGGTGACCTCCAAATGGTCTTGAGACCATTTGGGCTTAGTCAACTCAAAAAGTTGATTCAATTACTTAGGGTTCCACACTCAAGCCGATTAGGGTTTACATTTAAGGAATCATTCACAATTGAAACCTTCAAGATCAAACCAATTGGAACCATTGGATCAATATCCAAGTACAACATCATATTTACTCAAACAGTCAACCATTTCAAATGGTTAACCACTCCTAACGGTTTGGAACCCAAACCTCCAAACGGTTTGCAAACTGTTTGGTCACCAAACAGTTTGGTGAAACTATTTGGACCAAAAATTGAAACTGTTTGCAAAAGGTATTTGTGGATGTGTGTGCTTATGATGATGTCATCATCATCAAGCTATAAACCCATGAAGCTTACTGTGATTTTCATGGTGATTGCATCAATCAACCAAATAAAATTTCGGAAACAAAGAAAGAATCAACAATTGATGAAGATATGGAATCAATAACAAAGTTCAAGGGTTCATGTTATATAACCCACCTCCAATTGAGCTCCAAAGCTCCAAGCTTCACGTAAAAAATGGTGGAAGAATCTTTCTCAAACCACAAGGTTCGTTCCTCAACGTTTTGAGTGAAAAGGATTGGCTAGATTTGAAGATTGATTGAAGAAAGTAAGAAATCATACATTGATTTTCGATTTTTGCCATGGAATCAAAGTGAAAGAAGGTCAAGAAGCTTACCAACAGGTTGGGGGTCGTCCTCCTGTTGCTCCAAGCTACCTTGGTCGTTTTTTCAAGCAAGAAGTGAAAGTGGATTCGAAATTATCCCTTCACCTCAAAGATAAAGGAGCTTATATATGAATTTTATCAAAAATTCATTTAAGAGAGAGAAAGTAGGAATTATCTCCTCCATATGCCCCCTTATTTTCCTTAGGGACGAGGCTATCCTCTTTGCCTCTTATTCCTCTCAATTATCCATTATTCAAAGGAAAACAAACTAAGCACCTTAAATCATATTATAATAATATCCATAAGTGAGTGGATATTTCTTTTTCTTTTCTTAATGTGAGTGGGTTCTCCACTCACGTAGATATTTCAATTGCCTTTGCAAGGAACAAGGACATCCAAATATAACCAAACTCAACCATTATAGTTTTTTTTGGGGTACTATTAGACTATAGTCTACTTACATCAAAGCCCTAAAATTCAGAAAAACAGGAAAAATAGGAAAAAGAGTAGGAAAGGAGGTCATGTCCTCCGCATATTGTTTAGCAAGGAAAGGGGGGCAGGAGTTGAAAGAGACGATTCTGTCCGGTTGCTTCAGGCAATGTTTCCCCAGCAGATCAACAAGGTTGTTGAGGTTTCGACGGACATGATAGATAGCTTTTGGAGGACCTCCGGCGACTTCATCATCAATGGTCTGAACCAGACGCCTATACTTGGCTGGAGTGGGGGAACGGTGTGTGGTCCAATCCACATCAAGCTTAGAGTCACTGAGGATGATATAGTCACTAAGGTTGAAAACCTTCGCGTGCCTAATGCCTTTGAGAATGGCAAGAAGCTCGCCTCGAAGTGGGTCTCTACCCTCCGTGAGCTCAGCGTCGCCGGCTATCCATCCGCCATTGCAGTCACGGTGGATAAGACTGGTGACCATTCTTTGAGAGTTAGCATCTACGGCGACGTCCACATGAATGACTGATGTAGTCTGCTTGATTCCAATCGGACTCGGACGGGGTGGGTTGTGAGAAGATGTGTGACTTATAGAAAGTTGAAAGATTTCCCTGATAGATCTGGCTTCATCCAGGCACATCGTAGCGATGACTGCGGGGGGCTTGCTTGCATTATTGAAGATGAAGTCATTACGATTTTTTCAGAGTCTCCAGCATGTGATAGAGAAAAGAGTGTGCCAGCCGTCACCATTGCTTGTAGTCTTGAGATTATATGTAATCCAATCCCTAGTTGATGTAGATGAGAAGAAGTTAGCTGGTAGAGGAGGAGGCAAGAGCATCCACATCCTGTGTACTGACTCGCAATCCCTGAGGGCATGGAGAACCAATTCTTCCGCAGCTTGACATTTCAGGCAGAAATCAGAATCCGTTATATGCTTCACGAATCTTAGAGAGTTTGTGAGAAGTCTATCCCAGTGAATAAGCCAAATATGGGTCTTGACTCTGTGAGGAACTTGCAGCGCCCATATCTCTTTGTAGCAGCTCTCACTATTGTTATGCAAGGAATTGGTAAGCACCTTGTACGCCGAGGCCGCCGTGAATTCCCCATCTTGCGTGTGGATCCAGTATTTGCAGTCCTTCCCAAATCTTTGTTGAGGAGTAGGCATGGAGAGGATTGTATGGACTGTTGTTTCTTGGAACCACGCTGTGATAAAATCCGTGTCCCAGATGCCCTGGTCACTCACCATGCTCGCTACCCTGAGGTCTTGCAGGTCCTCCGGGATGATTCTGTGAGGAAGGATCTGGGGGGGTCGACTGTCCCCTACCCAATCGTCAGACCATGCATTGACTTCCTCGTCGGAGATCATAGCCCATTTAGAATTGGAATGTATGATCAGAAAGCATCCCTTGATACTACGCCATATGTGCGAGCCCGAGTGATTGTTGGTTTTTGCGTGCCATATTTCACCTTCATGAGAGTTATCCATGGCGTCTGGTTTCCCTGGATGTACTGCCAGGCTAACCTAAGCAACGATGCTTTATTGAAATCCCTGGTCATCCGGATGCCGAGTCCTCCCATGGGTTTAGATTTTGTGATGTGTTTCCAGGCCACCAAACTCATTTTCTTCTGTGATTTCGATCCTTGCCAGATGAATCTGTGAGTTATTTGATCCATACGATCGCATACAGATGCAGGTAGTTGAGTCATTTGCATGGTGTAGCAGGGTAATGAGAGAAGCACATATTTCGCAAGGGTGAGGCATCCAGTGAGAGAGAGGAAGCGATTCTGCCATAGACCAACATGGGTCTGCATTTTCTCAATCAGATACTGATAGTGTTGTTTTCTCTTTCTCTTATGGATGATCGGGATGCCCAAATGTCTTCCCAGATCCTACGTTTCACAAATTTTCATCATTCTCGTTAACCTGTTCTGTAAGGAGCGTGGAGTATTCCTGGAGAAGAAAAGAGTAGACTTCTCCTCCGAGAGTAGTTGGCCTGAAGCTTTGCTGAAGATCCTCAGACACTTTAGGATGGCCCAGGCCTGTTGAATGGATGCTTCACCGAAGAGTAATATGTCGTCGGCGAAACTCACATGCGAGAGAGGGAGTCGCTATTGTGTTAGAAGGATGGGTTTCCAATGACCCTTAATGATTTCAGCTTCAATGAACTGACTCAGCCTCTCCACGTAGAGGACGAACACGTAGGGAGATAGTGGATCGCCTTTCTTAACACCGCAAGAAGGCTTGAAAGTGCCAATTGCTTCGCCGTTCCACAGAATGAGGTTTCGCCAGAGGAAATGATTTAAAGGATTACATTTATAAGGATTTCTAGTATGGACGTTCTGCGTAAGGTGTCTTCGATAAAATTCCAGCTCATTTTATCAAAGGCTTTCACTAAATCGAGCTTTACAGCCATGGTGTACTTGGTATTCGTTTTGGATTCCATGGAGTGTACAATCTCCTAGACAAGAGCGATGTTATCGCCAATCTTCCATCCCGGAACGAAGCTTGATTGATATGGTGAGATCCATGTCTTGAGGTGGTCCTTGAGTCTGCAGGAGAGCACCTTGGATAGGAGCTTGGTGGTGACATTGTTTAGAGAGATCGGGCGTAGGTGTGAGCAGCGTTCCGGCGAGGGTCTTTTGGGAATGAGAACCAAGGTGGAATTGGCTGATGTTTTCTCTATAGGAAGGCCTTCAAAGGGACCTGTGATGAACTTCATGATTTGAGTCTTCAGAAGAGCCCAATGTTCCTGAAGGAAGGCCGTCCCAATACCATCGGGACCGGGCGCTTTCAGGGGCGCCATGGAGTGCAGAGCGCTCCATACCTCCTCCTCAGAAGGAAATTTACCCAATTCGATTATCTCTGCCTGCGTGAGCGTAGGGAAGAAGCCTATGAAATGCGAGCAGGCTCTTTGTCTAGCTGCTGAGTCCGTGCCCTTGTATACTACCGAGAAAGAGTTTAGTACCAGGTGCTTGAGTTGTACAACATCATCCACCCATATGTCATCATCGTTCTTCAGGCGAGTAATAGCGTTCGTCCTTCTTCTCGACTTCACCAGAGATTGGAAGTAGCTTGTGTTATTGTCCCCCAGTTTCACCCACTCACAGTGAGCCCGCTACCTCCATTCTTCTTCCTCACGTCTAAGGATCTTGTCTAGGTCGATCTGGAGCTAAACTGTTTCCGCTGCGATGTGAGTATCGAAGTTAATGGCGAGCCGGGTTTGGTTCCACCGTATCTTGCTACTTAGCCGTTGCTTGTCCCGTGCTGCCATTTTCTTGTTAGTGAGTTCCCAAGATGAGGCCGCCTTTAGGAAGGCCGGTGCCACCAGGTGAAGAGGCAACGTCGTGTCCCAGGAGTTAGCTAGAAGATTCTTGAACCCCGCCATGGTATGCTAACTTGTGGAGCTACGCAGGTGGTGACTTGATTGCCTTGGCTCCTGAGGTAGCGAGAGAATAAGGGGTGCGTGGTCAGAGTGATTTCTCTCCAGGACCTGCACCGGTTGGGAGAAAGGAAGGCTGAGCCAGTGGGAGTTACCCAGGCCACGATCAAGCCGTTCATGGAGAAGGCCCCGCCGGAAGATCGTACGCGGGCCATTAGCGCCGAGGTCATGCAACTGGCAATCCGCCATTGCATTGATAAAATCTCTGCTATTAGCGATATCAAAGGAGGTACTCCCAAACTTCTCCGAGGGATGCATGACCACGTTTAAATCTCCAATGACTACCCATGGAGCGTGAATAGAGCTTGCTAGGATTTTTAATTGATGCCAGAGCAAGGATCGGCTCGCTCGAGTGGTTCCAGCATAGACGAAAGTAAAGAATTTGTCAAGGATTCTGCAGTGAATGAATTGTTTATGGGAGGAGATCACCTCCAGCAGAACGATCGTCTTCCACAGGAGCCAGATGCCTCCTGCGTAACCCACCGGCTCGACACGGTGCGATTGGGGAAAGCCTAGCCGCTTGATGATCTTGAAGGCTTTGCTGCCGCTGCATCTGGGTTCAAAGATGGCCATTACGGACACTTCATGGAGTGTCGCCAGATTGGACGCCGTGCGTTGGGTATCATCATCACCCATACCCTGGGTGTTCCATGCGATCAATTTCATTGAGTAGATGGTTCCAGGGGTGAGGATCCCATCTCCCTCACTTCATCTTCAAGATCCTGGAGAAGGGTTTGCTTCCTACGTTTCCGCATGGAAGCGCGTCCCGGATCCCCGACATTCATGACTTTCCTGTTCCGCAGGTGGATCCCTGCTGTAGGCTTCTTCGGGCTCCTGTAGGAGGTGTAGCTCGGGGTTCGGACCCCTTGTCCCCCTATCGAGAACATCGTCGACAGGAAGGGGTGATCTTGAGAGACTAGAGAGTCTCTCCCTTGCAGGACTTCATCTCCTCGTGGTGCCACTGTTGTATGCTCGGTAGGATGTGTTTGGTCAGGGACGATATCCAGAGTTTGATTTTCTCCTCCGTCCTGCATGGCCTGCTTCTTGTCCTTCTTTGATTGTAGTTTCCTTTGTTTCCAGTCGATACTTGAAGCCAGCTTCTCCGCGACCTGTTCCGCATCTACGACTTCGACTGGGTCATCTTCGTCTTCGGTTTGATCTGTGAGGTCCTAGAATTTGTTGCGGAAGATGGGTTGTTGCTTTGGTTTGGAATTGGTGGCGGCCTTTCTCACTTTGCGTTTGAAGGGTTGAGTGTGAATCGCTTCAGAGAACCCTTCCTTCCTTGACGGGGGCTCAACGACGATCGATCCGGCTGATAGTGCCTCCTATCTCGCTTTGTTCTCCATATCGATCCTGATGCGACAATCCTTCTCCAAGTGCCCGGCATGTCCGCAGTGGAGACATATGAAGGGTATGTTCTTGTATTCGATCTTATAACGGGCGTGTGCAATGAACACCTCCAGAATCAGGGTTGGGACATATCCAACTCTACTGCAATGCGGGCGAATTTCCCTCGTCGCTGCTGCTTCGTCTGCATGTCCACCTTTATCGTCTTCCCCAGGTAATCGCCAACCTCCCACAGAAGCGCTTCATGGTACAAGTGAATTGGAAGATTTAGGATCCTGATCCATGCAACCAGCCTAGGGGGGGGTTACGATCAGCGGGGAGAAACACGGTGACCACCGTTGGACCGTTAGGTACGATATGAAGATCGGCCAGGGGCCACCGGCGAGAGCATTGATGTAGTCTTCCTCCGTCTGTAGTTGGATGATGAAGAAGTCGTTCTCCACGTCGATAAGATTGAATCCTCCGATTGGCCTCCAGAGAAGCTTGATGCGGTCGCATAGGGTCATGTAACCAATTTCTCTTGAAAGGAGTTTGACGATGATTGTGTACCTCCAGGGTTGAAGGATCTCCGTGAGGGCTTCGTCCCTGATGTCAAAGGATTTCTTGCCGTTGTCAGAGTTGATCACTATGTCTTGTTTGCGGAGTTCAATCCCGCAGGTGTCAGTGTCGATCTTTATCCAACCATCTCCTCTCCCCCAAGAGACGTCCTTGGAGACAGAGTCGTTGTAGGAAGGGCGACTTTGCAAGGTCTATGTTCCATCAGGATTGGTAATCCCGCTCTCCGAAAGGGAGGGAAACTGTTGTGCACGAGTTCCTTCATCAACGTCCATGGCCGATGTCGGATTTTCAGAGGATGGCAGAGGATTCGTTCTGGTCTGGTTGTAGGACAGATGTATATCGGACGTTCCGATGGGAATCGAGTGCCAGTGTTGTCCTGGATCTCCGTCGCCTTCTTCTTCAGTCTAGCACGTACAGCCATGGCGGCCACCGGCAGGGGCGCTCGCAGACGCTCTAGGGCTACCCATGAAGGTACAGATGAATATGTCTTTTAATTAAAGTCCATTATAGTTTTGGTTGAAGAGAAATCCAATTAATGTAATCATTTTTGCATTAAATTGAATTAGGGTTTCAATTATGCTTAAATCTTGATTATTTTAATATCAAGATTCTCTCTCCTTCAAAATGATTCAAATGAGGTGCCCCTCTCAAATTATTTTCTCTACCGGATGCCAAGAATCATGAGGTACCCTATTGAAGTGGTATTTTGCATATTGAACCCTAGATTTTGGGTAAATTGCACATTATACCAAAACTAGGTTTTAATGAACAAACATTACTCAACAAGCTCTTTCTTGGTATTCAGGCTATCGCAAGCCATACCTCTACATCATCTTAATTCTCATGATGCTTCAACACATGAGGAACATTGTATCATGTACAATTTGTAAGTTAACCCCTCAACTTGGGTAATTTGCACTTTAGTCCAAAACTAACAAAACATTGTTTCAACATTATTCAAAAGGGACTGAAATTGAAATATAAGTTCCTCTTGAGCCCTAATTACTTTTAGAGAGATAAGAGAGATCATATAATCAACTTCATTAAGCAAAACATCTAGGGTTAAGCATAACCCAGGTCAGGGATGTTACAGTACACATTGCAAAGTACATGTCTACAAGACTGTACTCCATGTGTACACATTGCACAGAACTGTATACATAATAATTCACATGTGTACAAGACTATATAGATTGCAAAGTACATGTGTACAAGAATGTACACATGTGTACAAGACTATACACATTGCAAAGTACACATGTACAAGATTGTACACCATGTGTATACATTGTTTAAAACTATACACATGGCAATTCACATGTGTACAAGAATGTACACGTCGCAAAGTACTTGTGTACAAGACTGTACACATTGGAAATAACATGAGTACAAGACTATACACCATGTCTACACATTGCACAAAACTGTATACATGACAATTCACGTGTGTACAAGATTATACACATTGCAAAGAACATGTATACAAGACTGTATGCATTGCAAAGTACATGTCTACAAGACTATACACCTTGTGTACACATTGCACAAAACTATACACATGGAAATTTACATGTGTACAAGACTGTATAGATTGCAAAATACTTGTGTGCATGACTATATACATTGCAAAGTAAATGTGTACAAGATTGTATACCATTTGTACACATTGCACAAAACTATACACATGGCAATTTACATGTGTACAAGACTGTACACCATGTGTACACATTGTTCAAAACTGAACACATTGCAAAGTACATGTGTACAAAACTATACACATTGCAAAGTACAACTGTACAAGACTATATACATTGCAAAATACATGTGTACAAGAATGTACACCATATGTATACATTGCACAAGACTGTACACATGGCTATTCACATGTGTATAAAATTGTACACATGGAAATTCACATGTGTACAGACTGTACACCATGTTCACACAGTGTACAAAACTATAGACATGGCAATTCATGTGTTCAAAACTATACACATGGCAATTCACATGTGTACATGACTGTACATATTGCAAAGTACATGTGTACAAGACTATACAACATGTGTACACATTTTGAAAGTTCATGTGTATAAGATAGACAAATTGCAAAGTACATGTGTATGAGTCTATACACGTTGAAAAGTACATGTGTACAAGACTCTACACATTGCAAAGTACATGTTTACAAGACTATACATCATGTGTACACATTGCATTGTACATGTATACATGACTATACACATTGTAAAGTACATGTGTACAAGAATGCACACATTGCAAAGTACATGTGTACAAGACTATACACCATGTGTACACAATGCACAAAATTGTATACATGGCAATTCATATGTATACAAAAATGTACACATTGCAAAGTACATATGTACAAGACTATACATATTGCAAAGTACACATGTAAAAGAATGTACACGATGTATACACATTGCAATTCACATGTGTAAAAGACTATACACATCGCAAAGTACATGTGTACTAGACTGTACACCTTGTGTACACATTGCACCAAACTACATACATGGAAATTCACATGTGAACAAGACTACATATTCCAAAGAACATGTGTATAAGACTGTACACATTGCAAAGTATATGAATACAAGACTGTACACTATGTGTACAAATTACGCAAAACTATGCACATGACAATTCACATGTGTACAAGACTATACACCTTGCAAAGTACATGTGTGAAAGACTGTGCACATTGCAAACTATGTGTGCACAAGATTGTACACAATGTGTACACATTGCACAAAACTATACACATGGCAATTCACATATGTACAAGACTATACACATTGCAAAGAACACGTGTGCAAGACTATACACATTGTAAAGTACATGTACACAAGACTGTACACCATGTGTACACATTGCACAAAATTGTACACATTGCACAAAATTGTACACATGGCAATTCACATGTGTACAAGAATGTACACCTTGCAAAGTACATGTGTATAAGACTGTACACATTGCAAAGTATGTATGTACAAGACTGCACACCATGTGCACACATTCCACAAAATTGTACACATGGCAATTTACATGTGTACAAGATTGTACACCGTGTGTACAGATAGCACAAAACTATACACATTGCAAAGTACTTGTGTACAAGAATGTACACATTGCAAAATACATATGTACAAGACTATACACATTGCAAAATACATGTGTACAAGACTGTACACCATGTGTACACATTATACAAAACTTTACACATGGCATTTCATATATGTAAAAAATTGTACATATGACAATTCACATGTGTACAAGACTATACACTATGTGTACACAATGCACAAAACTGTACACATGACAATATAGATTGTACAAGTTTGTACACATGACAATTCACATGGATACAAGACTGTACACATTGCAAAGTACATGTGTACAAGATTGTACACCATGTGTACACATTGTACAAAACTGTATACATGTCAATTCACATGTGTACACAATTGTACACATGGTAATTCATCTGTATTAGATCGTACACATTGCAAAGTACATATGTACAAGACTGTACACCATGTGTACAAATTGTAAAGTACATGTGTACAAGACTGTACACATTGCAAAGTACATCTGTAGAATACATGTAGCAATCTTCGAATTCATGATATCTGCCACCCATGCTACCGATTCATTTACACCTCTCGTGTTGGTAGACCTCTCATTAGCCACTCCTCTTTTAGTTAGAAATATCTAACCAGTCTATAGAACCAGGTAGCCCTTGTGGCCACTTGCCCCTTTCACATAAGTAGCATGACTCCACCTCGAGTTGATGTTTCACAACTATTAGATTCACGCCCTCCTGATTCGATAATGTTGCCATCAAAATTTTCTACCAGATGACCTCCAACGATAGTTGTCGACATCATCATGTTTTTCTGTGCCCCCGATGCTTTCTGATCGTCTTGCATGAACCATGCTCTAATACCACTTGAAGAGATTTGCGGAAGCTTCAAGCCCAAGAAAAATACCACATGAGATATAGCCCAAGTATGCACAACAAAATTCATGACAACCCACGTCTACAAAGTCAATAACCACCAAATAAATAACTAAGAAGAAAACATTGATGTCGAAGAAGATCGTAAAATTCTATTAGGCAACCTCAAAAAGATTACAAGGATTATCACTCCCTCACAATTCCGTGCCCATAATAGAATCTCATAATCCACTCTAGTTCTCTCCCCTCTTTGGCTATCCTTTGTGGCTACCCGTCTTTGGCACACGATGTTGTCCTACATTGGCACACCTGAAGTTACCACAGGTTGGAAACTCACACATCGATGCACCGTATTCCAATGGTGTCTACTCCTATTTATAGATAGGGACTCCCAGTTAGATAGTACGAGAGGATACAACTATTCTATAGGGATTTGGAAATGACAATACAAAAGGATAAGGAAATAATGTCTTGGACTCCAAGTCTAACATTAATTTACACTTTCCTAATATTGTTAGATATTATTTCTTATCCAATTAGGATAAGAGACAAAACCCTAACACTAGGATCCATGTCAAAGCCTCATCTTCTTAGCCGATCTTTAGTCAAAAGTTTGCCTAGGATAGATATGTATGTGGTGGCACTCCACTTGAGTATATGAACAGTACCCCAAAGTATCTTGAACTAGGGTGCACAAGCTTGTTTATTGTTGTTTATACACAATTTGATTTGTTGGTTGACCAAGATAAACAAACTGTTGTCATCCAAAACATAACAGGTTTACCACCCTCCATTCATGACAAAGAGACTCCATATCCTTGAAGAATGATGAGGATTTGAGTCTATTGGTACCGTGCTATATCTCAACATAAGCCATATAGTCCACATTCCGCCAGGGTTGGAAATGAAACTATTTAGTCTCTTCATCTGACATTCTTTCAAGATGTCGTCAATGCCTTTAAGGTTGAGGCCACCTACCTTGTAGGATTTAGTATTAGTGGTCCATGCAACATCATGGCCACCATCCTGATAGATGAAGTTAGTAATCAATTTCCTTTTAGCTTCAGTTGTAGCATTATGTATCTCACTCACTTCACCTCGATACCAAATCATACTTTGTATCACTGATCTCACTAGGACCAATCTCCCATAAAGTGATATACAAATCTCCAACTATCTTTCAACCTTATCTCAGATATTATCTAAGCACATTTGAAAATCTTTATATGTGCCATCGCAACCAGCTATTGGAGCCCCTAGATATTTTGTTGGTAAAGCACCTCTTTTAACCCAATATATCTCTTCAACATGTCCCTTCTGTAGTCATGCAACTTTGATTTATCAACTTGTAACGTAATATCATTGATGTACAAACTTGTTATATTCATAAATCTTATTAGTACCTTCTTGAACTCACTTATCCTATTTCATGCCTTGTTGAAAATATCACATCATCTACAAATACAAGGTGTTTCTTGACTTCAAAGACTTTGACTTTGGAAGGCATATAGATCCCCTCTCTCCTCAGCCAAATTGATCACATAAGTAAGCCCCTCCATGACCATAATGGAGGAGGGGGAGGAGGATCACCCTAGATAAGGGTGTTTGTTTCTCTAAATAAACCAATGAGAGCATCATTAATGAGACTAAAAATGAGGTGACCTCATGCTTTCTTGTAGAAGTTTGGCCCACCTATCAAAAAATCCAATCGACTTCATAAACTTCCACATGGTAACTTAATTGACATCATCATAGGATTTAGTAAGATCTATATTAACACAAGCATGTTCATTGCCATTCTTGACTCTGAACATTGGAACTCCATAGTCAGTAAAGCACAATCCACTATCTTCTTGCCTCTTATGAAAGTGTGTTTCTCTTCTGAGATAATATGTGGGTGTACCTTTTTCATTCTGTTAGCTAGGAGCTTGGCCACAACTTTGTAGAGCACTAACTTTTATTTGAAAAAAAATTGAAATAAATAAAATGGGATAAACATTCAACTAAATGCTAATCAGAGTATAGTGATGTGATTGCTACTAAAAATAAACAATCATTGAATCTATGAAAGAACCAGAAGTGCCCTAGATTCACTAATCAAAGATGTAGAGAACTAGATAAAACACAAAAGAGGATAATATTTTGATATTAGAAGTGGGATACACCCTGAGAGTTGACCTCAATAGAGAAAATAACATCCTCAAACTTGATTGGCCTCATCCAAAATCTTCTCAAGAGTGTATGTTCTCTGTGACACAACATCCTCTCCATATTGAGAACGATTAGTTTGTTTTCCTTCATGAAAGCCTCTAGACCATGTTCATCTGTAGATTAATATCATATGGTATGAATCATGGATGTCTTTAATAAGTATATGAGTGTCACATCTGATATTGTTGAATCATCTATTGTTTTTTCCAGTCTGCATGGTCCAAAAATGGATGTTGTGAATGTTTTATGCTGGTAGTTGTCATAGTGTATCGGTTTATCAAAGCATAACATATTTTTCATGTCTCTTGTACCTCCATATTGTTTAGAGTTCAAGGTGATGTAGCCTTCCCTTAATATGGTGGAGATAAGACAAGAAATTGAAATAAAAAAGTTTCAGTTCAATCTTACAATTGAGAAGCAGACGGTATTGTTGTATATCTCAAGAGTTGACATTTGTGTAAATAATGGATGATATATGTAGATATTTCAAGACCTGATATTTTGAAGAACAAGCCAAGAATACAAATAGTGTTAATAACATTGCCATCATCAGTGGAAAAGAAAATGATAGTATTGTTGATGTATTGAATAATATTCTCTTTACATATGTTGGGAACCAAAATGAGTCCTTGAAAAACCCCTATTTTTATCATCCAGTGAGGATAGATGTGAATGAATGAAAAGGTAAGGTGATGGAGGATCACCTTGACACAATATATTAGTGCTTTTGAAGTATCCAAAATGCGCACCACTAATGATGGTTGAGAAGTGGAAGGTGTTGATGTAGGATGTGATCCAATTAATCCATCTAAATGGAAATGCATAACCGCACATGTAGTTTATGATAAGACTCAAATTATTTTATCGAAATATTTCTCAAAATCATGTTTGATTACCAAGAGAGGGGGTTTTCTGGATGGGCAGGTGTGTATAGTCTCGCCAACCATAATATAAGCATCTTGGATGTTTTGGTTCTATAAGAAGGCACATTGTTGTTGTCCAATGATATCGTGTAAGTGGTGTTTCATCCTAGTGCTAAGGTTTTTGTAATGATTTTATATGTTGTATTGATGAGACATATAGGTCTAAATTGTTGTTGGGGAGATCGAATCTCTTGATCAATGCTATATAGTTTAATTCAAGAGTTCCTTTTGGAAAAAGATATTGTCATGTCAACAGATGTAGTTAAAAAGGTTTTGAAAGTGAATTTTTGTATGTTCTCACATATAGTGATAGAATTTTGGACTGAGCATTTGGTCCTAAATATTTATCAACCTCTAAATGGCCGATAAATATTTTCATTTCTAAAGTTGTGAAGGCATATGTGAAGTTATCTGGGTTTATTATGTGCACAAGGCATAGGATGTCCTACTGGATGAGGAAGTGTGAGGATATGTTGTGTTTATTATTGAAGATTTTATCAAAATGTTTATTGATATGTGATGTGATGAAATGTCTATTGGTGGTTAATGGCCAAGAATGTTGAGGCTTTAAATAGAATCTTTTATGTTATTATTGTTACAACATTTGTGGAAGAATATAGTGTTTTTGTCTCCTTCTTGATTTTGTATCTTCGTTTCCACATGATCTCACTTCTAAATAGAAAATTTTCTATCTCTGGTTTCAATGTGAGGATGTTCCCCTGGTCTACAATGAGACTGTTATCTAGCCAGATGTTTTAGATATTTTGCCTCAAATTCTCTAGATAATGTTGCCAAAGTTATTTTTGTTCCAACTCTTTAAAATATGTATGGTGTTCTTAATTTTTTATGGATATTCCATCTCCGTTCAAGGGATTTTTTGGTATGGTATAATCTTGTAGAATAAGATCTTCAAATGGAGGATGTTGGGTCCAAAATCACTAAAAATAGAAAGGTTTTTGACCTCGGGACATGTATCGAATGTTAAGAATGATCGGTAAGTTGTCATATATGGGTTTGGAGGATCAAAATGCTATAGCAAGAGGATATAGTTCTTCCCAAGGTTGGGAGAAAAGGAAGCAATCGATTTTCCCATAATAATCCTCTACTCCAAGTATAAGATGTAGTAATGGCAGATGATTCGAGGAGATGGAAATTGTTGATGAAGCAATTGAAGGATGTCATGTCAATAGTGAGTATGTCCATGTCCTATTGAAGATTTTTTTTTCATTTAGAGGCATGTTTGGTGGGGTTTAAATCACCTCCAATCAATCTGGCTATAGAAGCAAAAGTGTATGCAATGTTATGAAGTTCTATTAGGAAGTGTTGTTTAGCATGACTAGGGTCACCGTAGACTCCATTGGAAACCAAGGCACAGAGATTATCAATGTTTTTTATGTTGATAGTTATGTTGTAATCATGTAAACTATAAACCCTGACACCAAGGTTCCCTTGCTTACCTCTATTTAGTTGGCTACCTATCCTATTCTGATAACCATCAGAAGATGATTTCCTCATACCTAAGGGAACCATTGATTCCCTGGGCCTCTGAAATTGCCAAGTAATGGTTGATGAGTTGTAAGTCATTGTTGTTAAGACCAATAACAATACCTCTTTTGAAGCCACAGAGTGGTATATGTATCCATTCAGTGATGTGCTTTCCTCCTATAGATTTAAGCTGGGAAGGAGAATGGAACGTTTTGTTCTCCTAAAGGGTAATAATGTTTATTTTTTGGGTGAATATGAATATTATGATCGCCCTCCATTAGTTGGCATAGGAAGCACCATAAATGTTCTAAGATGCAAATATTGTCACTAGGGAAGAAAGAAACACTCATAAAAAAGATGTTGTCATAAATTAAAGGTTAATAGATAGATTGATTGGTCTCGTGTTTCTCCACCCCATAAGATGTTATAATCAGATAATGAGTTGAAGGGTGCTAACGTAGCAGAAGATTGGATTTCGAGCTATGACGCAAGATCTTTAATATTTTTCATCTAATGTTCAGGTTCTATCAAAGGATGATGATCATCATGAATGATGTATAACCAGAAAAGAATTTAATGATAGTCATACGAGGGTAAGGGAGATGGCATACAGGTATCATCTGACACAAAAGAGTTCTTCTTTTTGTATGCCTCCTGAGTGGTTATGAGACATCAAAAGGATTGAACCGCACTAGGAGTATTTGTGGTGAGTTTTTTTGGATAGGGATGTGAGAAGATTTGATTTCTTTAATTATTTGAAATTTTAGTCTATTTATTGATTCTTTGTTAAGGCATGGTGAGGTATGATCGTTGATTTTTTTAAGGGAGGGCCTTCCATGGTTCTTCTATGTTGTGATGTGTGGACTTGTAGTTGGGAGAGAGATTGTGGGGTCATTCGACGGATTGAGGATTGTTGGGTAGAGATGGATGACAATTGTTGGATGGATATTCTTTTCTTTCCCAAACCATATTCATGTCATGGTTACACTTTAGAAAGCCTTGTGTGGAGTTTTTTTTTGTTCTTGGGTAAAAACCATGATGCAGGGTGTCTTGAAATGTAAGAGAAGGTGGTGGAGATATTCGAGGGGTTTTTAGATATTATTTTGATGGTGTAGATGGTTTTCAAAATACGATCCTAAGAGTGGATGTAAGTTCAATCTCTTACAAGAAAATGCATAAATCCTTGATGTATTTGGTAGGTTGAAGGGTATTAAGGAAAGAAAATTGTAGAGTGTCCCTAATAGCATGAGTTATAGCTTTGAAAAACTTTATCTCTCATAAGTGTGGTCGTAGATATGAGATGTATACCATCTCGATTCATCTGAGCTTGCATATGTGGGACCATTTTTTGGGTAACCATTTTGTGAGTTGGGCATGAATGAGACTACCACCATACATTGTGGTCATGTTTTGCCCATAAACATGATCAATTTTGGTCCCTTCAGTGGTAGAGTAGATAAGTTGATAGTGTGGAAGGTTTTGTCTTAAGAATAATATGTCCCAAGATGAGATGTGTTATAGCATAGGTAACATATAGGATGTTGACAATATGGTTATCAATGTTATTTTGAATAGTAACAAGGATACTTTGATTGGTAAAGACATTTAGAAGGTGCATTGAGTTAGTAGGAGATCAACGGGAAAGTCAGGTATGGAGTTAGGGTCTATAGTCATGTTGGCGGTGGAGGATGTCATAGGTTGTGAGGGAGAGATGGTGATAAGAAATGGAAGGATTTGGAGGTATGTATAGGGGGAAAATGGTTGGTTGAAAACATTTGGGAAGGAGGTTCTTGAAGTGACAAGTCGGTGGCAAGATGTAGGAGGTGAAACCTATCACAGAGGAGGATAAGGGGTTGTGTGGTAGTTCTCACAACCCATTCAGACAATGGAGAGAATGAAAAGGGTTTGAAGCAATTAAGGAAGCATGATCGTCACCGGATGGACGGGAAGAGTATATGATAGAGCTTTTTCCAAAATGTAATTATGAGAGGAATATTGGTTGGGTATGTATTTCTTGGGATTGTGTAAGATATGCATGGGGTTGATAATCCTATAGGCTTGGTTCTTATGGATTGATTTGGGACAAGAGTAGGAGTAGTGTCCTTGTCCCTTGCATGCAAAGCAAAAAGTGGAAAATGTGCAACGATATTTTGTATGTTGAAACATATAGCACTTAGTATATCTGATAGATTTTCAAGATGGTTTGTTTCTTCTAGTGACCAAGGTCCATCTGGAGGGTGTAACAACATCAGGAAGAAAAGCAAGATGCAAGTGAGTCGGAGGTTCTAGGGGAATGTGTATTGATCAATGGAGAGAAACATGAGGAATGAGGTTGTTTAGAGTGATGATAAATATTGGAATCTGTGGGTGTTGCATGGTGATTATTATGTAGTGGATCATGTATAGGATTGACCTCAATACCTAGGGGAGATAATTAATAGAATGTAATGACTAATCAACATTTTCAAGAGTATTTTGTATTGATGTTGTGTACCTACCTAAGGATCTCTATAGTTCTTTGTTACTTATGTATGTTGTATGGACATAGTGTGATGAAGTTGTGTCTTATAGAGAATATTTTGAGTTTTTTGAGGTTCATGAATCAATCTGGAGCATAGTAACCTTAGTGCCCATAGGCTCTTGGTATATATCTCACACGAACATGCGGTCGTCCAACGAGTTGGAGAGGAGGAGGTCTAAATCACATGGCTCACGATAGTATGGTAGCAGATGAATCAGTGTTTTCATATAATAGTATGATATCCAGATCTTGATGGTATTTTGATCTGCAAGTCGCAAGTGAAGGGTCCATTCCCTGATCAGTCTCCTTTGCTCAATCATCTTGGTCCATCTTGTGAAGGATTTTAATCTATGTAGATCATCCTCAACGAACTACACACTAAAGGTCTTTTTGACATGTCATCATGTTGATCCAACCAGGCTCTGTATCAAAGTGAAAATACATCCAAGCATGAGGTAAGAGTGATATGGGTGATGCAAGGATTATGTCCAGGTATGTCGTTGCTGGAACATCTCTGATGATCGTGTGGATGGTGAATGTTGTGAGTGAGATTGTTGTATGTGAGTCTTTATATTTGCTTTACTTGTTCCTTTGATGCTAAGTGATGACTCTAACATGTTTTACCGTGTTAGTTCAATGGGAAGCTGTAGAAAGGTATTGTGTTATGAGTCCACTAATACGCATGTTGGCTATCGAGGGCACCGACATATATTTTATGTAGGTGTACCTCATTTATTATCACTCGGCAGTTAGAAAGAATATTTTCTTTGATGATGTATCTTGTGATAGGTAGTCGGTAATATAGAACGAGTCATATATTTATTTTACAGGACAACCAATCACATCGCATCACATCATATTCTTCTTAATCCTCTCGACGAACCAACCCCTAAAATATTAAGGAAAAAAATGTTTGTGCGCTATAACGAAAATCTACAGGCTCCTATCAAGACATGTCTTATAAAAAAAAGCGTCGCTTGTGGTAGATTGGTTGTACATGTGCTCGGAGTATTCATTGCCCTTTGTAGCTATCTCGTCCGTGCTCGCAAATACCTCGTCGTACTCATTCATCAACTGATGTATGGTCTCCTTTGCTTGGCTGAATGAAAGTTACAATTATATAATTCTCTCGTCAGCTAGCTGCGAGGCTAGACGAAATCTGTCAACTGTATTAATTGACTATATTAGCTGCTGCCAAATTAACCGTTCCATTCATTTCCGCTAATGTTCAAGATCTGAATTTGAGTATTTAAATAATCTAAAGCGACTGAAACTGGCCTTTTATACGACCTTAGCAGCCGGCACCCATTTGCATGTACCTTTTGATTTGTCTAAATATCAACCTAGGACGAAAATACTTAATCATTGGAATTCCGTCATTAATTTGATTTTGGTAACGTACTTGAAATACTCTCGCGTGTACGACGTTTGCACTCGGCGAGTCTAAAAATCAAGAATCTTCGTATTGTGAATAAAGCACGATAGGTGGTGGGGAAGAGTGCAAGTGATAGTTGAGACTCCTGGTATCAATATATCATGGATAAGATAACATGGTAGGTGGGCTGGGCCTATACAATGTGTGATCCTTTTTTAGGTGTGTAAATCTGATGCAAGTGCACAGTCATTTGAGCTAATGGAATTGCTACATGACCTAGAAAAGTAAGTAGAATGTGATTTTTTAACTTGGCTCCTTACACCTTCCTATTAAGCTTGAAGCCAATGACACAAAGTCCTCCCATCTGAAATTCTGGTATTCATACACAAAGATCACAGCCTTAGGGTAGAGCTCAAATTGCTCCAAAGGTTGATATTATTCCAGAGAAAGGCTTCCTACAATAGTTTGGAACTAGAAGCATAGGACTTTCGACAACCCAGGTTGATGATTATAAGTTGGCTATGAATCTAGAAGTAGAGATAAGAAGGTAAAATTTGAAATAGTGGTTAGCGTTTCATTTTATGTTAGTAGATGCTCTATATGGGTAGTCTTTTGAAACTATTGAATGTTCAATTTTTTTGGTCCACTAGGCATAACGCTCTAAAGGTATATGTCATGGATGAATTTGGAATTTAAAGAATAAAACTCTTTGATGTTATAGGTCCAGTCTAATATTCGTTGAACTAGGTTCTTGGAATCATGGTAGCTATAGATCTACATACTCATAAACGCCAATCAACAAAGTTTGTGTGGTTCTCATGGCTCTACTAATGATTCTGGTAAGCACATTCATTCTATGGAAGACTTATTAACTGACCTATGATTGTCATATTCTACATTAGAGGATTATTATTCTGTGTTACAACTTGACCAAAGCACCTTACTTGCATTTAACATCATGTCAATGACCTTAAGAAGGACTCAGATTATACAAGTGAATGTGTCTATCTTTCACTCATTTTCTAGAAATTTGTTGCATATTTTACCATCTTAGCATGCATGTGATTTTCTTAGTATCATCAATATGCTTGTACATTGAAATTTAAAGAAGACAAATATAACATCCACGCTTGAGTAGGTTATTGGTATAGTGCAATTGTTGAAGAACTCCATCGATTTATCACTAGTTGGAGTGTTAGGATGAAGTCAAAGTTCTAATGTTACTCTGATATACTTGTTAGTTAACCTGTGTGTGCAAGTCCCTTAACTTGGGGCTTGACATATAAGTTTTTTGGTTTGTCTTTTCTAAGGGTAGATGTTTTATCACCTTGTTTGGCCCTTGTCATTCCCTCGTCAGTTAAATAACTAAATAGTTATTTTCTGAATTGGGCTATGTCTAGATTCTATTATAGTTTTGGTGGCTTCTTTCATAGCCAAGTATCATATAATGGTCTACCTGATCTAGAAAAGCTACTCTCTTTGATAGTGATATTGGTTTTAGCATTAGTAAATGGAAACGAAGGAACATCATGTCAATGACATCCAAGAAGGACTCATATTTTACAAGTAAGTGAATGTGTCTTTTTCACTCCCTTTCTAGATTTTTTTTTGCCTATTTTACCATCTTAGCACGTGTGTGATTTTCTTTGTATCATCAATATGCTTGCACATTGACATTTAAAGAAGACAAATATAACATCCACGCTTGAGTAGGTTACTGGTATAGTGTAATTGATGAAGAACTCCATCAATTTATCACTAGTTGGAGTGTTAGCATGATGAGTTTATGATGAAGTCAGAGTTCCAATGTTCCTATGATATGCTTGTTAGTTAAGCCGGTGTGTGCAAGTCCCTTGACTTGGGCCTAACATATAAGTTTTTCGATTTGTCTTTTCTAAGGGTTGATGTTTTATCACCCTATTTGGCACTTGTCATTCCCTTTGTCAGTGAAATAACTAAATATTTAGTTTATGAGTTGGGCTATCTTTGGATTCTATTATAGTCTTGGTTGTTTTTTTATTTTTAAAAAATTGACCATTCTATTCATCCCATGGCCTGGGCTCAATCCTGGGACCTCTCACTAACAAACTGAGTGTCTAACCATCTTGGTGTCTTCTGTTAGACAAATAATGGTTTCCCTGATCTAGAAAAGATACTCTATTTTATGGTGATATTGCTTAGATTGCTAGTCCAAATAATGTACTATTCATGCATTTTTTATTACTAAAACTTCTCTTATCTGTTTGGTTGTTTGTTCTGAGCTGAAGAATAGATGTATTTTTAGATTCACTGAAGTGTCTTCTTGTTCATATGTGGTTCTATATTTATCTACTTAATGGTTTAATCCTATGTGTAGATTCCCTCCAAAAAGTTTCCATTTCTAGACACTTTAGGTATCGTGGTTATCTAAGTAGCTATTGTTATCCTTTTGAACCCAGTCTGTTTATCTATTATTAACTCTATCAGTTTGATTGTTTAGGCCATATTTTTGTTCTTCTTTGGGGTATCTTTATTGCTAATATGCTATCATCATGTTCGGTTCATGTTTCATTATGAAGTTCATGATGATAACATGCTTGATTTAATAGAGAATAAGGGGGTCCATGTGTTGGAAGATGCTTCAGGGATAGTTCAAAAAGAAGTGGATTTCTCTAGTAAGTATAATTTCAAATACATTTTAAGGTGGATACCATTACTTATATCCTATTACAATCACTTGAGAAGAAATTTAAAAAATTGGAATGTAGTCAGTGACATCTTATTATGAAATGGGTGGGAAATAAATAGAGGATTTTTAGTGAGATGCAGGTTTATTGGCCTATAGTGCCTGTGTGGGTGAAATGAAGGTTGTTGGTCTTAGCTGCCAATTGTTGGACGACAGAGAGGGCCTCATGTCTAGGAAGAAGATGAAGATTGTATTAAGATGAATGACAATCTGAGTAGTTGCAAAACTCTTCTTATGTAGCTACAAGGTCCTGTCTATACTCTTATAGTTTCATGCTTTCTAAAACATTGCTTCTTAACATCACCGCATCAAATTGTTATGGGAAGTGACTATCATTGAACATTGGGGATTAATGTAATGCTTCACCTGGTGGATAGTGGATGGAATCTACCCTGACTCATTATTTTTGCACCCAAAATAGGATATAGGGGTGGTCTCTATTGTATTACAAACTAAAATGATCATGGGGTAGGGTTAAACTAAAAATATTTTTATTTGGCTTTTGAAACGGGATATTGGTGTATCTGAAAGTGGACGTTGGTTTCTTCTTGATCTTTTAATCATTCATAAAAAGTTGATTTCCATATAGAATAGAGAAATGCAAGTGACATATAAATAGTGTGGTTGATACAATACGTACTTGTGTCAACCTTCTCTAGCTTGTTATATTATATCCCAACATTTCTAAATATTAATTCCTTTGGGAAGGAGTTACAGGTTAATTAGTTATGGTACATATAAAATTTAGTGATACAACTAATCAATGTATAATTTCTTCTTTTTGACTTTGAGCTTTGTCATATATTCTGAAAAAAGTTTTGATAACCTCCCATTTTGCGATGTTATCTTACTAGTTTTCCTCAGTTTTCCATACTCTTTCTTAGTTAAATTAGATAGAATCTTTAACTTTCCACCTTTTTGTAAATATACCATTACATTAACTTCTACTTTTCACTTCTTACAGAAAAGCACAATTTTTTTTTACAAAACTCCCAAATGGTCCCAAGACCGAATGGAAGCTAAGCGGTCCCAAGACCAAGTGGTCCCAAGACCGAATGGAAGCTGAACGGTCCTAGGATTGAATAAAGATCAAACGGTCCCAAGATTGTGTGAAGCCAAACGGTCCCGAGACCGTATGAAGCCAAACGGTCCCAAGACCGAATGGAGATCAACCGGTTCTGAGACCGTATGAAGCCACACGGTCCCAAGACCGAATAAAGGTCAAATGGTCCCAAGACTGTGTGAAGCCAAACGGTCCCAAGACCGTATGAAGCCACATGGTCCCAAGATTGAATAAAGATCAAACGATCCCAAGACCGTGTGAAGCCAAACGGTCCCAAGACCATATGAAGCCAAACGGTCCCAAGACCAAATGGAGATCAACCAGTCCCGAGACCGCATGAAGCCACTCGACCCCAAGATTGAATGAAAGCAAATGGTTTCAGACCGAGAGGACTCAAACGGTCTCCAAACCGAGAGAGTCCAAAGGGACTCCAAACTGTGTGAAAATCTAAATGGTCTCCAAGATCGTTTGAACCCGCATACCCCAAACCGTTTAAGGCTCACTCAAAATCCTATAAATAGAACCCAAAGGGGTCCTCACAAATCATCAAGTTTCAGACGTCCAAAGGCTGCCTCTATTGTTCCAGAGCCATTCCATCCTTCACCCACTGCCCTGAGGCTGCCGGTCTGAGATCCATACTTCATCTCCAAGCTACTTTCTCTCTCATCCACAAAGAAGGTGGGAAGAGGAGGATTCATCATCAAACAAGCTACAAATTGTGAATATCGTTGCTCTCTCTCCTCCAAGGGGTCGACCTTCCTCCCTCCTATGTGGAAATGATGCTCTCTCTCTTCCCACCTCCTTCTTTGTTCTTTCCATGAGTGAGTAGTCTCATACACTAGGGTGCGAGGATTAGCCCTGCTACCCATGTTTTCATTTCATACATTGTAATTCTTGAGTTTGCAATAGAAAAGCACTATCTTTCCAGTTCAACATCAATCGTTTAATGAATGCTAGTTGCTTGATCACCAACTTGTGTTATCTATTATCTGTTAGTGCAAATTGTCTATGTTTGTACTTCTAGATTCGAATATTGACTGCTTGTTGGTTCCAATTGTATGTAGTCACCGTATGTTTGGTTTAGTTTCTAGGAGCATTTCTCAAGGAGTGGAGTAAACTCACCTCCGTTGTTATACTTTCATACTATGAAATGGAATCAGTTGACGTATGAAAGTACAACCTTGACAGGTCGAGGAACACACTTTGCGAGGGGAGTGATGCAAAGTGAGTGACCATTCATCTGGGGATGGTTGGCATTGCAACACTTCCATGTTTCTCGTAGTTAGTTATCCAAAAGGAAGCTAAGTCTACAAAGATACTAACTGTTTGGACTCTTTCCTTTGCAAGACAAGTTATTGCGATGCATGTTTTGATCCATGCGTAGTGGTGGTGAAACCCGATCACATCCTAGTGGTTTCCAAATATTGTTTACAACCTTAAATTTACTTTCTTGCTTTTACTTTACTTGCACTTAGTTTAAACAACCAAACCAACTCTTTGATCTAAATACCAACTGTTAAGGAGTTAAATGAAATTCTAACGTTTTCTATCTTGTTGATCTTAATAAGACCATTGTCCTATGGATTCGACCCTTAACTATACTATGATAAGGCTTCCACATATCCTAGAATATGTGGGTGGAGTTTTTAATCTAGTATAAGCAATGCTAAACCTAAAGACTTACTATCTTTAGGATTTTTAGTGGTGCATGTAACTCCATGCAAGTGGAAGCTCCATCAAAAATTGGCGTCATTGCCGGGGACAACGAAACGTTTTAATTTCATTTATCATCTTGCTAGTTGGTTAGGGTTTTACACTTTTCCTTTAAAAATTATCCCATATTCTCTTGATTTCATCATATCTCCTGCATCATCTGAAAAGTGTGTTTCTTCCTCTACTCAGGTAGAAGACGTGTATGCAACCATCGCATAATCTCAGATTCTCCCCTGATCTAGAGTACGACTCTGAGGTAGAGAGAAGCTTCCACCACCGCATTATACTGAATCGTCAAAGAGCCAGACAAATGGCCGAAGATCAATGCCAAGCTGCACTAATGATGGAAAGGGTCAACACTGCCATAGCATCCCAGAGAGCGCAACTCATTGCCGACACTTGTGCCTAAGTTCAGGATGAAGTACGGGCTGAAGAGAAAGCCCGCATCTGTGCTGAGAATGAAGCAGCCATGGCTGCTGCTCAACTGTTGGTAAGAAGCAAGCAATTACGGGATTACACTATTCCCAAGAACTAAAAAGACAACCATCCAGTCCAACCACCACTCATCAACACTCCTAATTTTGAGATAAGGATACAATGGATCCAAATAATGCAGGGCATCTCATTCTCTGGAAGTGTCGGAGATGACTGCATGGACCATTTGAAGAGGTTCAAAGCTCTTTGCCGGTTGGTACCATAAGATGGAACAACCATGGATGCAGTCATACTCAGACTCTTCAACTTCACCTTGTCTGGAAGAACACTAAGTTGGTACAATTCTTTGGACGGGGAGCCAATCACCACCTGGGCTCCCTTGGAAGAGAAGTTCTTGGAGAAATTCTTTCCCCCTTCACTAACCTACCAAATCAGAGGACAAATCAACCAATTCCTTCAAATACCAGGAGAGTCACTGGTTGACTCATGGGAAAGGTTCAAGGAACTCTTGAGGAAATGCCCTCACCATGGAATCTCACAAGATCAACTCATAGAAACTTTTTATAGGGGAGTAAGTGATGAAATTAAGAAGTTCTTAGATTCCTCATCTGGAGGAAACTTTATGAGATAGAACTATGAAGATGCCTAGAGGATCGTCACTCTCGGAGCTGAAAATCAATCCAATTGGGGGAGGGCGACCACAGGAGGAGTTCTAAAGGTTTGTAAAGCTGAAGAATCTATGGATATGAAAACCATAGCCGAAGCTTTGAAAACCATAGCCAACAAACAACAAGCCCTCGAAGCATCATTTGGGGAGTATAATAGAAAGAAGAACCCCCAACAAGCTAAAGTAGCTACAAGAACTTGTGAGGCCTGTCATGCATCTCATCATCCCACATTGTCATGTGGTCTCCTATACAATGTAATGATGGATTTGCAAACACCTCAACCATAGTATGAGCCGATCATTGAACACCCTCAGGATCAGATGCCAGAACAAGTAAATTCCCTCCATTCCATACCAGGTCAAGCTTACTACAATCCAAATCAACTGAGAAACCATCCTGTGTTTCAATATGGAAATCCCGCGGGGACTGCCAACCCGCAACATCAAACACAAGGTGGATCTTCCAACAGAATACCACTTGGATTTCAAAGCAACTACAACCAAAATCAAGGGAATGTTAGAAACAATTTCCAGAGATCCAACTACCCAAGAAATCCCTCTGCATACTACCAATATACTCACCCTCCTCTACACCCACAATTACAACAAACTCAGCTGCAACAGCTGCAACAACCTCAGTTGACAACACCTCAACAACAGCCACCTCAAGGGTAGCAACAACTCACTCAATTTCAACAGAAAAATGCCCCACCACAGCAGACTGATGAACTATCCTTGATAAGGCAGATGTTGCAATCACAGCAAACCATGCTGGCTAACCAGCAAGCCCAACAAAAAGCTGTGGAAACCCTATTAGCACAGATAGCAGCTCAGCTAAAACCTCCAGTGGGCACTTCTGCTGGCCAGCCAGAAGCAAATCCAAGACACGATCAACATAGACCAGAACAATTAAATGTTGTTACAATAAGGACTGGTCGTGCTCTCACTGAAGCCATCTCGGTTAATCAAGAAGAAAAGGATGTAACTGAAATCATCCCAACAGAAGAATAAGGTCAAGAAGCTGAAGAAAGGAAAGAAAAGGAACAAGGTCCCAAAGAACCAGAGATTCCACAATATAAGACAAGGATACCCTATCCTGGCAGGTTAAAGGAAACCAGACTAGACTCTAGATTCTAGAAATTTGAAGAGGCAATGAAGAAACTTTATGTTGATATTCCCTTTCTCGACGCCTTATCTGAAATCCCAGCCTAGTCCAAATATCTGAAGACCTTGCTGTCAAAGAAATATATGACAGAAGAGCATGAAAATGTCAAGCTAGCCCAAACCACTTCTGATATCATTTTGAATAAAATGCCGAAAAAATAGAAGGACCCTGGCTCCTTTGGCATACAATGCTCTATTGGGAACACTTCTTGTAAAAAGGGATTGACCGACTTGGGAGCCAGCATATCAATTATGCCATTTTCCATGTACAAAAGATTGGGGTTCACTGACTTGTTGCCTACAAAAATGACCATCCAGCTCACTGATTCCACCATTATTGCACCCATGGGAATCATTGAAGATATTCCAGTAAGAGTGGGGAGGGACTCTTATGTCCCTTGGTATTTCGTCATTATGGATATAAAAGAATGCCTAAGGTACTTGATAATATTTGATAGACCCTTCCTCGCCATAGCTAGAGCATTAATTGATGTCGAGGCTAGCATAATTACCTTGAGGTTGGGTAAAGAAACTATTCAATTTAGAGTTTTCAACAGCCTGAAGAGCCCTAGTATCCATGAAGAGGTTTTTCTACTTGAAGCAATTGATAAAATGTCTCAACTCAAGCAAGCAAATACGGAACCAACAGATGCCCTAGAGGACACTCTAATAAATCCGGAAGCTGAATTTTCAACCAACGAGTTAGTTCAGCAATGCCTACAATACTTGGAGTAGGCTGAAAAAGCCTCAGAAGCTACTCTTGAAGAACTGAAATCTGTCAACATATTAGAGATAATAGAAGTACCCAAAGCCCTGAAAATGAAAACTCTACCAACTAGGCTCAAACATGTCTTCCTAGATGAAGAAAAATTATATCCAGTTATCATTAGCTCCTCTCTAGTTGACGATCAGGAAGAAAGGCTTCTCACTGAACTAAGGAAGCACAAGAAAGCAATTCGGTACAAGATGACTGACCTAACAGGCATAAACCTAGATTTATGCATGCATAAACTACCTATGATAGAAGAGTTCAAACCCTCGAGGGAGCACCAGAGAAAACTAAACCCAAATCTAAAAGAGGTAGTTCGCCTCGAGGTTTCTAAACTCTTGAAAGCGGGTATTATCTATCCAATTTCGAGCTCTCAGTGGGTTAGTCCTGTCCAAGTGGTCCCTAAAAAGGGGGGAACCACTGTTGTCTTAAATGATAAGAACAAACTAGTTCCTATAAGGACCGTTACTGGCTGGAGAATTTGCATTGATTATAGAAAACTGAACAAATCAACAAGGAAAGACCATTTTCCCTTACCCTTCCTTGACGAAGTCCTTGAGAGGCTAGCACACCAAAAAAATTTCTACTACCTCAACGGATATTTTGGGTTTTACCAAATCCCAATTCACCCCGAAGACCAAGAAAAAATGACATTTACTTATCCTTTTGGAACATACGCCTTCAGAAGGATGCCCTTCGGGCTATGTAACGCACCCACAACCTTCCAAAGGTGCATGACTGCTATCTTCGTGGGATTAACTGAAACCATTATGGAGGTGCTCATGGACGGTTTTTCAGTATACATAGACTCTTTTGACAACTGTCTTCTCAACCTAAGTAAAGTCTTATAGAGATGTGAGGAAACAAACCTTATCCTAAACTGGAAAAAATGTCACTTTATGGTGACTGAAGGTGTTGTCCTCAGACATCGAGTGAGTGAAAGAGGAATTGAAGTACACAAGGCAAAAATCGATGTCATCTCAAAGTTGTCACCACCCAAAGACATAAGGGGAGTGCGAGCTTTCTTGGGTCATGCTGGGTTCTATTGGAGATTTATCAAAGACTTCTCAAAAATAGCAAAACCTATGACCTACCTATTGACCAAGGATGCTGATTTCAACTTTGACCATGAATGCCTGCATAGCTTTACAACCTTGAAGAATGCTCTAATCTCTGCACCCATTCTGAGAGTGCTTGACTGGTCACAACCTTTTGAAATAATGTGTGACGCTAGAGACTATGCTATAGGGGCGGTGCTAGGGCAAAGAATAGACAAAAAGCCATATGTAATATACTACACATCCAAGACGTTAGATGAGGCACAAAAGAATTATATTACTACTGAAAAGGAATTCTTAGCTGTCATCTACGCCTTTGAAAAATTTTGTTCTTATCTAATTGGATCAAAGGTCGTAGTATATACAGACCACTCCACCATCAAATATCTTATTCAGAAATAGGATGCAAAACCCAGACTCATCCCCTGGGTATTGATGCTACAAGAATTTGATCTTGAAATAAAAGACAAGAGCGGAGTGGAAAATGTCATCGATGACCATCTAAGTCGCATCGAGTGTCAAGAGGATGACAATGTACCTATTCGAGACTCCCTCCCTGACGACCAGCTTATGAAAATTACCACCGGATTTCCCTAGTACGCCGATATAGTGAACTATTTGGCTACAGGAATCATCCACCCTTCCGCCTCTCACCACGATAAAAAGAAATTTCTCCATGATGTTAAGCAATACTTCTAGGACGAACCCTATCTTTTTCGTCTATGTGCAGACAGACTTTTCCATCGCTGCCTACCAGAAGAGGAAATTACTCCTCTTAGAGCACTATCATTCTGGCCCCACTGGGGGCACATGAGTTCAAAGAAGACCTCTCTCAAAGTTCTACTATCGGGTTTCTTTTGGCCAACAATAGCAAGAGATTCCTATAATTTTGTAAGATCCCGCAATAAATGTCAACTTTCTAGCGGTATAACTAAACAGAATGAAATGCCTCTCACTTTATGGCAAGAAATTGAACTTTTTGATGTTTGGGGAATAGACTACATGGGTCCCTTCCCCTCATCTTATGGATTCTCTTCCATATTGGTCGTTGTGGATTATGGTTCGAAATGGGAAAAAGCTATAGCCATCGTATCCTGTGATTCCAAGCCAGTCATCAAGATGTTCAAAGATATCATCTTCCCCAGATTCGAAGTCCCCCGAATTATCATATCAGACGGAGGAACCCATTTTCTGGAAAGAAGCTTCAAACCCCTCCTGATAAAATATGGGGTCAACCATAAGGTCTCCACACCTTACCATCCACAAACTAGTGGCCAAGTTGAAGTTTCAAATAGACAATTGAAAGCTATCTTAGAAAAAATAGTCAATAGACATCATACTGATTGGCCTACCAAGCTCCATGATGCCCTTTGGGCATACCGCACAACTTACAAAACACTGATAGGAACAACCCCATTCTGTCTGGTGTATGGAAAGTCATGTCATCTACCGGTTGAACTAGAACATAAAGCTTGGTGGGCCATCAAACAGCTGAACTTTGATCTCAAAAGTGCTGGTGAATATAGACAACTTCAACTACAAGAACTTGAGGAGCTTAGAATGACAGCTTACCAAAGTGCCAGAATCTATAAAGAACAAACAAAAATGTGGCACGACAGCCACCTCAAAAGAAAAGACATCGCTGTCAGAGATAAGGTCCTCCTCTTCAATTCCAGACTTAAGATGTTTCCTGGAAAGCTCCGCATGAAATGGTCTGGACCTTTCACAATTAAACACATCTACCCCATTAGAGCAGTCATCATCCTTGATAATAATGGGGGAGAACGAACTGTTAATGGCCACAAATTGAAGAGATATTACACACCAGCAGACAAAATACCAAGACAAACTATCAAGATCCACGATCCCTCAACATCGATATAACCAAATTGGATTTTCGTCGAGCCAGCGACGTAAAACCCAAGCACTACTTGGGAAGCAACCCAAGATTTGAGTACCAATATTTTATTTTGCCTAGTTTTGCTAATTTTCTAATCTCTTCATTTGATTTAGACTTATCATCTTTAATCTAAAAATATAAAAATTCACATAAATAACCAAAACAAACATAAAAATATAAAATCCAAAAACCTAATTAAATCTTAACCTAACGGTTTCGAAACCGTTTGGACTCAAACGGTCTCGAAACTGTTTGGTCCTTTCAGTCCTAAAATTGTTTAGAACCCAAACGGTCTCGAAACCATTTGGAACCCAAACAGTCCCCAAACCGTTTGGACCCCAAACGGTCTCAAAACCATTTGCCCTTGGGAATTTGTAGCGACACCCAATGTTTTCTATAAATATAATCCCCCATCATTTTCTTTCCCTAGATTCTCTATTTCTCTAAACCCTCGCGTGAACCCTGTTCCATTCCGTTTCTCTGCTCCTGACTCCGGTTTGTTCTACGACCATCGCCGACGTCGTTGCCGACGCCACCACATCTCCGCGCCCCTTCGCGACTTCTTCTCCATCGTTATCGTTGTTTGTCGCTTCGTCGCCGTCGTTACCTTCATCCTCAGCACCATCGTCTTCTTCATCTGTAGCAGCAAGGTAGAACCAACCAAAACTGTCCATTCTAACGCTAACGATGAGTTCTTCTTTCATCGGTGCCATCTTCACCGCTGACGCGTGCGTCACCGCCTTCGTCTGCTGCTTTCGACCGTTCTCAATCGTCCAGATGCTTCGCCTTCCTAACGATCTCGGCTCAAACGGTCCTGAAACTGTTTGAGCTCGGGACTGTTTGACCCAAATGGTCTTAAAACCATTTGGTGCCAAACGGTCCTGAAACTATTTGAGCTCGGGACCATTTGGACCCAAACGGTCCTGAAACCGTTTGAGCTCGGGACCGTTTGGACCCAAACGGTCTTAAAACTGTTTGGTGCCAAATGGTCCTGAAATCGTTTGAGCTCGGGACCGTTTGGACCCAAACGGTCCTAAAAACCGTTTGGACCCAAACGGTCTTCAAACAGATTAAACCCAAATGGTTTTCACCTTCACAATTTCTTCTATTAAGCAAACTTTTTTTTAAACTTCAAGAATCCTTGTCAACTTTCAGAATGGCATCACCTACAAAGGAGATCATCACCTAGACTACAGAATAGTTGATGACACATAGAATTAAGCTCCAATGCATCATCGACTCGTGAAAAAACTAGAAAAACTCTGGCTGACCTACCCATGGTCATCCAAGACCTCGGACAAATCAACCAACTCTTAGCAGTCAATACTGAGGAAGAGGCCCAAGATATCTCCTCATCCGATGATGCCTCAGAATACGAGCCAACTCCCAAGGAGGAATCCCCATCCACAACGACAAAGGGGAAACAAAAGACTCAGGAAGATGCAAAAGAACAACCAACAAAGAAACGAGCACGGAAGCAGGTACATACTACCACTGTAAGGGAACAAACCCTGGAGGGATACGTTCCATCAACCACTATCGATCCCACCACCACCACTGCCCCTGCTTTCACCACCATCACCACCCCAACACCACCACCAGCAAATCTTTTCATCCACACCCTACCGTCTATTGACAAGACCCTGAAGCTAACAAAGTATGTTTGCTCCAGCGTACTACTAAAGATGGGGATATATGACAGAATCCTCACTCTGCTCGATAACGACAACCTTTCAAGACTCTTCTTTGTCCCTGAGATCTCTTATGTTGAGCCCACAACTGAATTCTTCACACATCCCAACAAAGAAGTTGTGGACACGAAGTATAGATCAAGGGACGGAGGTGACCGCAGGCTGGTCACCAAACTCTTTGGCAACAAGGTTGTCATAACGGAAAACCTACTGAATGAAATATTTATAGACAACCAGGAGCAGCTGAAGAAGGCCAAAGTTGTAGGCATAGAAAGCTCTACGTTCAACAAGCATATCTCCTGGAAATCCCTGACAGGGATCCCGACCTACGAGGCAAAAACCTGCAAGGCCTCCAATATTCAATCTGGCATGGTGTGCACATTGCACAAAATTCTTACAGGTGCACTTTTACCCAGGACAGAGGGCAGAAATGTTAGCATTTCTGATCTTTTCGTCCTCTAGTCCATTCTAAAAGGGCAGCCGGTCAACATTGGACAACAATTGATACACAAGCACATAGCTTACACCCTCGGGAAAGAAATATGTATGGGAGGTCACATAACATCCATCCTAAAATATCTCAAGATGGACAAACTACTCCCCAGGTGCACAAAGATCAAGGGAGACATCCTTACCAATGAGCAAACCTTAAAAACTCATACATCATCAAAGAAAAGGATGCAAAGCTGCACTATATCTTTTGCCCTACAGTAAAATCCTCAAGGACTTTGCTGTCGCTTCCAGAGCTTGCAGACTATGACAAGGACAAGCTTCTCTTAACCGAAGAGGAGCTTGAAAACCTCCTAGCTTCAGTCAAAATACAAGAAAAGAAATCCAAAGCGGGGTAGACAAAGCACATCATCACCACCCTGATAGCAAGAATAACAAAAATACCAGTGAGACGACCATCCAAAGGGTGTTTGCAGACACAACAGCTATCGATAATGCCGACATGAAAACCAAATCTAGAGATAGAACCCCCCCTCCCCGAAGAAAATATCATCACCTCATCACTAGACTCCTTCATCACGAGTCTAAATGTTGAACTTACCTCCACCACCACCTTCACCACACTACCATCCTCCACTATTCCACAATCCACAACTCTCCCATCATTCTCCACAATGATGTCCACAACATTTCCTTTCTCTGCAACCACGCCACCACCCACATCTTACGCTCCACCCTTTTTCTCTTCGGGAATCCCATTCCCCACTTCAACACCTGACTTCACCTCCTTCGCCTCCACCTCCACCGCTTTTCCCTCGACATTCTCAGTTCGACCCTTCTCTCCCAGAATGTCACCACCCTTCCCATCTGCCACCTCAACACCGTTGGTGACTCCATCTACAGTCACCACACAGTTTGAGGGACCATCCACATCACCTTTTTCACAAGGCACTACCATCCTTCCATCCCAACCCCAACCCCAACCACCACACCCATCCATAATTGGAGTCCCTTTTACAAATGTTAGTGAGGAATTCAGACGTCAATTTGACGCCATCCAAAACCTCCTCACCAACCCTTCTAATATAATGCAATCTATTTTCTCTTGTGTGCATGGTCTTACTAAATAGGTCGCCAAGATCGACGAGAAAAACCGCACCTTACTAGGCATCCTCTCAAGTATCCACCAACGACAGGAAGCAGTGGCCACGCAAGTCGAACACATCGACGACCACCTAAAACAACTACCACAGTTCGTTCTTGAGGTGAAAAGCCAACAAGCAATGTTGGATCAGCAAGTTGATAGGATCTTTGCACAGACTCAACCTCTACCTGAGACCCTGTGCAAGCTTAAGTAGCAACAAATTGATTTTAGCACGTGCTTGGATAACATCAACAACACCCTTGCACAACTCCATAGCCGCCAAGAGGAGTCGTCAAATAATGAAATCAACCAATTACGAGCTCATGTGACAGATCTTACTGCACGACTCCTCTCCACCGAGGCTAGATATTCAGATCTTATAGAAACCTACAACACACTACTTGAAACACATGAGCATGTGCAAGTGGCTTTCGACGAACTACAAGCCCTTCAACGGCAGTGCAAGAAGACTACAACGATGAAAACAAAAGATAAAGTGGCAGACGAGGATGGCTAAGAAGAAGATGAAGATGAAGAAGATTCTGACTCCTCCGCTGACTCAAACGATGATACTCCCTCTTCAGATGACAAACCTGATGACCCAAGACATGCTGGGGAGGGAACCAGCCAAGGAGCAGAACCTTCAAAGAAAGCAGATGACAAAGACCACCACGAAGGTGGAAACGATCCCAAATCCCATGATCACAATGACAACTTTAACATGTCATATACGAATCAATTCCTTGACTACTCAGCCATGGGATCTCTGGGGGAAATTGTCAAAGAAGAAGCCTTTGATGAGTTCCAACAATGTATATTGGGAACTAGCACAAGTCAACCAACAACAAACCTTCCACAGCCCTCCGCCCGAGAGCACTCTTCACTTTTTCCCCCAGATCATGAAGAGACAGACAGAGTGAGTCTAGACATGGATATTGGACTCAACTCTAATTCTGAATCAGAAAAAGATGAAGATTTGTAACATTATATGGACGACTTAGTGTAGATTTCTCTTCCACCCCCGCAAGAGCTTCCCCCACTGCCACCTCTACCTAAGATGATCCACAACCTAGACATGGAGGCCATCTCTACCCTAGATGTCTAGGATATCTTCATCCTGAACACTATCATATACGATGCCAAAGGGGGGGACATCATCTACATAAATATAAAAACTAAGCGTAAGTTGACACGCGAAGATTTCCGTACCATCCTTCGACCACAATCAACAATGCAGATGGAAATCTTTCGTGTCCTTCTTGTTAACTCTATCGAAATATACAAAAGCTCAAAGCGACCACAGTCAATTTTCAAAGCTTCACCAGCTCTGGCTATGAGCCTATTATACAAAGACTTATGCAATAAGTCTATAGAACGGCTACGTGTTGGGATCGCTCGAAAGGTGCGATATCTCACGGTCCCCTTTCAAGTTTCCGGCCATTGGCTACTCATGATCATTGACAGCATGGCCCACAATGCCAAGGTGTACAACTTTTGTGCTAGCGAACTAAAGGCTAGAACAATCAACTTTGTTGGAGAAGAAGCTGGAGAAGCAAGATGCATCCCCTTCCGACTTCTCAAACTAATTTGGGCTACCTGCCCTTCTCTCAAGAATGGTTGGAACCAACCTTGGTTCCAAATCATCGCTCCTCCAGTCCAAACCACTGACAGATCTTGGGATTGCACTTTCTGCACTATACGCCACATTCAAGCACTTAATCAACAAACCCCCTTCACCAAGTTGGCCACAAAAGATCTTCACTCGCTACGAGGGCATTACACCATGGAGCTCATATGTGACAAAAGGCTCTTCAAGGACCCGACTATGGCACTAGACAATGTCCCTCGCTATCTTTTCTCATCCATCCAATGTCCACAATGACAACCTTTCCGACAAACATTAATAGAGTTGGAGAAAGAACAACAACCCGCCATGGTCCCTAAAAAAGACAATGGGACCCTTTCACTTTTGATTTGGCAGAAGACACAGGGGACATTGACTTGATATCAGGTTCCACCATCAACATACCTCCCACACAAATGGTTCCCTACCTGCCATAGAACCGACGTTTCCTAACTTTAACCTTGTAGCTTGCAAGAGTCTTTCTGCAAATGAAGTCTGACTCATCATGTCTAGGCTATATGCCGAGAAAGATGAGCTCATTTTTCTAGCCTGAGATATTCTAGTCATGGCAGATACCCTCCGTGTAACCGTACAATTACAAGGATTTCTATCCCTGATCCTGATGACTGCTTTTCAATATCTCCTCAGACGGAACCATCCTACGATTTACATAACATCAACTTACATGAAGGATGACCTACAAAAGTTAAAGAACTTCAGAACCATGGAGGCACTTATCTCTTACCTCCAACATACAACTCTGAAGTTCATTATGCTTCCTTTCCTTCACTTAGAGCACTGGATGTTACTGGCGAAAAACCATCCTGAAGGAACAACAATCATCTATAATAGTTCTGACAGCCAATTTGATCCTAACCATAACCAGTATGTTATGACAGCTAACACGCACACGAAGGAGGTGGCAAAGGAATGTGCTAACAAACTACATGATCTTTTAAGCAAGAACACAAGGGCATACGATAAAGAACACTTTCATCGCCCAACATTCAACCACAGATTCCCCCAGCAGCTCTGAGAATCAAACGAATGCAGTTTCCACGTCCTCTACTGGATGTATGCCCTCCCTGTTCTTGGAAGACTAGTAGAGGACATGACGGACGTGGATTACCACGCTCTACGTGGAATGTTCACAGCTAATCTTCTCTGAATGCATGGATCTAACAAAGGACTAACAGAAGCCTAATGCCCTTATCCATGTACTTCTCAACCTATCACTTTGACACTCTGGGGACAGAGTGAGTTATAAGTTAGGGGGGGGGGGTACACTGGATAAGAGCGAGGTATCATTTTTCAACCCTTCTCCCTTTGCTCTTTTTATTCACTCCTATTTTTCTATGCATTATTTTTTTAATCTTTCTTTTCACATTTAGACTTTTTCAGTAATTTCTTTGATAGAATAATTCTTGTACATAAGTATAACATCACTCTTGGAAAAGGTCACCCCCAGCTAAATTTAGAATTAAAGTAGTCCTCAAAAATCAATAACAGAAAAAGTATTTACGCATGTAATGGCGAATTAATAAATTACTTTCACACTTGATTTCCATGCTTTTGCTTCAACTCTGCTCCAGACTCTCCACAAGTTAACATCATAGCTGAAGCCAGCCAAAACTCTCTCAGGAACGGGAGGGAACCAAGTGAAATCCAAATCAAGGAACCTCACAAGTGGACCACCAAGTACGAAACCAAAATAAGTGCATGTCAGGAGACTCCAAGAATAGTTTTCTTCTTTTCAAAAGAGACCTAGGAGCCCAAACAAAATCCCTAAATATCCAACTCCTAAGCCTGTGAGTATAATAATAAAATCCAGAGTGTTGAATAAAAACATGAGAGTTGTGCCAGGCCTAAGGACCTATATGAAGGACCAATAAAGGTCTCACCTGGCCGGTACATTCAGCTGCCCTCAGAAAGGCAAATGTGTTGCACATGGTAATGAGATCCTAAGGTCTCTGAATATATGAAAAAGATGATAATGGACTCGCCCGACCGGTACATTATGCTGCCCTCACAAAGGCAGATGTGTTGTGCCCGGTAGTGAGTTTACATAAACACTCCCCCACTAAAAGGGGGAGTTACACATCAGCCTTTAGCCAACCCTCATGCCTATCTTAGTTTCTAGTAGGTTTTTCAAAGAAGTATAAAATTGATTGGAGTTGAAAACATGCACAAAATGCGATTGAGGAAAATGTGGTCCCAATGCGAGCTACACGATACAGAAGAAATATGTGATCCACGCGACTCCCAATACTTGAAAGAGTTAGTGCGAGCAAAAGCCCGATAAAACTCTAAGAGATCTCTGGTTTAGAATTGAAGCAAGAATATGGAAATCTTCACTAAATAAAATCACCTCACCACTACATGCCTTAGCTCTATCTAGCTTGAGGACAAGCTAGACTCTAAGTTAGGGGGGTGATAACCTCCCATTTTGCGATGTTATCTTACTAGTTTTCCTCAGTTTTCCATACTCTTTCTTAGTTAAATTAGATAGAATCTTTAACTTTCCACCATTTTGTAAATATACCATTAGATTAACTTCTCCTTTTCACTTCTTACAAAAAAGCACAAAAAAATTACAAAACCCCCAAATGGTCCCAAGATCGAATAAAAGCCAAACAGTCCCAAGACCGAATGGAAGCCGAACGATCCCAGGACCGAATAAAGATCAAATGATCCCAAGACCATGTGAAGAAAAATGGTCTCAAGACCATATGAAGCCAAATGGTCCCAAGACCGAATGGAGATCAACCAGTTCCGAGACAGTATGAAGCCACACGGTCCCAAGACTGAATAAAGGTCAAACAGTCCCAAGACCGTGTAAAGCCAAATGGTCCCGAGACCATATGAAGCCACATGGTCCCAAGACCGAATAAAGGTCAAACGGTCCTGAGACCGTGTGAAGCCAAACGGTCCCGAGACCGTATGAAGCCAAACGGTCCCAAGACCGAATGGAGATCAACTGGTCCCGAGACCGTATGAAGCCACTCGACCCCAAGATCGAATGAAAGAAAATAGTTTCAGACCGAGAGGACTCAAGCAACCTCCAGACTAAGAGAGTCCAAATGGCCTCCAAACTGTGTGAAAATCCAAACAGTCTCCAAGACCGTTTGGACCCACATACCCCAAACCGTTTAAGGCTCACTCAAAATCCTATAAATAGAACCCAAAGGGGTCCTCACAAATCATCAAGTTTCAGACGTCCAAAGGCTGGCTCTATTGTTGGAGAGCCATTCCATCCTTCACCCACTGCCCCAAGGCTACCAGTCTGAGATCCATACTCCATCTCCAAGCTACTTTCTCTCTCATCGACAAAGAAGGTGGGAAGAGGAGGATTCATCATCAAGCAAGCTACAAAGTGTGAAGATCGTTGCTCTCTCTCCTCCAAGGGGTCGAGCTTGCTCCCTCCTACGTGGAGATTATGCTCTCTCTCTCTTCCCACCTCCTTCTTTGTTCTTTCCATGAGCGAGTAGTCTCATACACTAGGGTGTGGGGAGTAGCCTCGCTACCCATGTTTTCATTTCATACATTGTAATTCTCTAGTTTGCAATAGAAAAACACTATCTTTCTAGTTCAACATCAATCGTTTAATGAATGCTAGTTTCTTGATCACCTACTTGTGTTATCTATTATCTGTTAGTGCAAATTGTCTATGTTTGTACTTCTAGATTTGAATATCGACTGCTTGTTGGTTCCAAATTGTATGTAGTCAACGTATGTTTGGTTCAGTATCTAGGAGTGTTTCTCAAGGAGTGGAGTAAACTCACCTCCATTGTTATACTTTCATACTATGAAATGGAATCAGTTGACGTATGAAAGTACAACCTTGACAGGTCGAGGAACACACTTTGCGAGGGGAGTGATGCAAAGTGAGTGACCATTCATCTGGGGATGGTTGGCATTGCAACACTTCCACATTTCTCATAGTTAGTTATCTGAAAGGAAGCTAAGTCTACAAAAATACTAACTATTTGGACTCTTTCCTTTGCAAGCCAAGTTATTGCGATGCATGTTTTGATCCATGCGTAGTGGTGGTGAAACCTGATCACATCCTAGTGGTCTCCAAATATTGTTTACAACCTTAAATTTACTTTCTTTCTTTTACTTTACTTGCACTTAGTTTAAATAACCAAACCAACTCTTTGATCTAAATACCAACCATTAAGGAGTTAAATGAAATTCTAACATTTTCTATCTTGTTGATCTTAACAAGACCGTTGTCCTGTGGATTTGACCCTTAACTATACTACGATAAGACTTCCACATATCCTAGCATACGTGGGTGGAGTTTTTAATCTAGTATAAGCAAGGCTAAACCTAAAGACTTACTATCTTTAGGATTTTTAGTGGTGCACACAACTCCATGCAAGTGGAAGCTCCATCGAGTTTATTATGTCCAAATCCAACAACTACTTTTTGAGGTAGCCAATTTTCTTATTTTAGTACACTATTATGTTTCATTCCCATCACTCATATACATTGGTGTGATTAGTGTCCTAAATTGCAGTGGGATAAAGTATCGTTGGCTTTTATGAACATTCACAATTGTCAATAACTGAAAAGAACATACATTTCATATTAGATACAACCTAAAACAATACTTAAGCAAAATTTACTTTTCAAACAAATCTGGATATGTACCTTATCCATTATGATAGCCCCATATTCTATAGAGGCAATCACTTCAGTCACTTCTTCCAAAACACTCATAAAATCTGATTGAAATGCTTGAATTCTAATAGTATTGGGAATTGGGGTAGAGCTAAGCAACACATTAAATAGAAAATTTTTAAAGTATTGTGTATTTGTAATATGATATCTTTGATATGGGTTATATAATAGAGAACCACACATATATGTTCTCATTCAATTTGTGTAATGGATGTAGAATTATAGTCTACCACCACTTCGAGGATGGCTAGGTATTGGTCATATGATCTAGGAACACTTTATAATTTCTTGTGCTGCCTCAAATAATCAATCACTCTAAATCCACCATTCACAAGAGTTGACAATTGGGCATGATCTATGTCCCCGATTGCATGAGGATACCCAAAGAATTCACTCGTTTATTGGACATCTCATCTATAATAGTAAAATAATGGGAATTTCACATTCGACAACCAGAAAAACTATGATTCAAATTTTCAAGTAAATCTTAATAGATACCCAATTCATTTTAATGACCCTCTCTTCCCTTAAAGTAACCACTTATCAGTCATTGTGCTCGTGTCACATGAAATATAATTGGAGACCCAATTTCTAGGAGCGTTTGGGGTAGAGATACATAGCTTCACAAGGAAAAGAAAAATGTATTAGAATTGCATATTTGTAACTGAATTTCATCTGTTATACAGGCTTTGATATAAGAACCATAGAAAAATATTCATCTACTTTCTCTAAAAGATGAAAGAGCATATTCTCTCGACACTTCTTAATGGTAATCATGTTTCATGTATTGGTCATTTGATATAGGAACAATTCCTTGTCTCCATCTTTTATATTGCTTTGTGTAACCAAGGTATGGTCGGGATATTATCCCTATATATGTTTGTCTTGTCCCTTTAGGCTCTATTATTATTTTCATATGTCATTGTTATTTATAAGTTTTTCTATCTTATTCTATTACTTTGGTAATATCCTTTCACTGAGGTTTAATCAGACCAAAAGTATCATTTGTATTTCTCTTAGATTCCCAGAATTGAGCCCTATGTTTGGTTTGGTTTGGTTTGCTTATATCATGCAAGTTGTAACATTGGCTGTAGTAGGTGGTCACATATTGTGATGCAATGTCTTTAGGTGTTCAAGGAGGCCATTATCAGATGATGTGATGTCACATCTAGTTTCACTTTTATAGGTGGTAAGAGACATGTGATGCAAAGCTTGTACTAGTGTTCACAAAATGGACATATTATATTGTGATATTTAAACTCATATTCATTTTCGTTAAGTAGACATTTGTGTTCATTCATAACCGTTGGTTCATTAAACTTAAAAACACACATTTCATGAGATATTTATAATTTGCCTCTATTTTCTTAGATAATGTTCAAGGCTATATTGTGGTAATACAGATAAGTTGAAGCTAAAGACTATACTACAAGAACATTTTTTGGGCATCAATATTCACTTCATCCCAAGCATGTCATAGTTGGATACCTTTTCTTTTGACAAAACAATTTGGGATTACTTTTTGTGGCTTGTGTGAAGCTCTATCATGCAGTTGCAGTTTGTAGGACCTACATATATTTGTTTTGCTAGTTCCCTTCATGTGATAAGATGAATTAATATTGCATGCATTTGTAGTTTGTTGAATCTCATCTCGATAGACAATTCTGGTTTTGCATTGAATATTCCATGTGCTTTCTATCTTCTAAGATATGTCATCTCATGTAGATCTGGTAGTACTATGATATGACATGTTGCGTTCTATAATGCATTGAAGCTAGTGATAGTTGCACAGACTGGAAGAGGACCTACCAAAGTGATAGTCAAGGCTGCCTTAGATGGTCCAACTACAACAAAGGTTCCTTTACCAAAAATGAATCTCCTGGAAACCATTGCACCTTCCGTGAATATTCCTGCTGTCCCAAGGCCTCAACATACCAATATGATCTGGCCTCAAAAGGGAAGCATGTCACCTGCTACATTTTAAAATCTTGGAATTTAGGGAACACCACCTATTTTATGTCTCCTAATATCGGTACAAATCAGTAGTCTATTATATCGGTACAAAGAAAAAACATTATAGATGAAGATACAAATGATTATGTGGCATATAGAGTCTATAGTAGATAGAGGTCGTCAAAAGAAGACATCGATTAACATACATGATCATGATACACAATGAGGATATTGTATACATGTATCTTTTTTCCATGCATATTGTAAAATAGGGGCTAGGTTAACGTCCTCCCCATGTGTACTGATTGTTCAAATAGAAATAAAAGTATGAATGTTGACATTACAAGCACAACTTGATCTTGATAAATATTAATTTTTTCTTCTTTTTGGAAAATCACCACTACATTGGCAAGTTACTGTCTGGATACATAATATAACCGCATATGTATGTGTAGTACAAGATGTCTCTCACTACACACTCGCTATAATTACAAGTGTAGTAAATGCTAATTTTTGCTACACACGAACTACATATATAAATTGTAACCAATATCATTTCCACCTACATATCATAACTACAAATAGAATTGTAGTCATATATTTAACTACAATAGCAACTATATTTTTATGTGTAAGGACATTTTTACCTACAATTAGGGTTACATACGCATTTCTAGCCAAATGAATCTCAAACTGCAATTTTGAAAAATGTAGCCAAACAGATAGCCACATAGTTATTATCTTCATATTCTAAATGTAAGGATAAATGTAGCTAAAGCTTTTAGCTACTAATTTTGGGGTTTTCACTACAATTATTTTTTGTAGTTAAAGACCATATTTTTTTTTGTGTGCCTTCACTTTTTTGAGTCGGGGTAGAAAATGATAGGGGCATTGTTGATCTCTGACTTGATGATCATAATGTGTGTAACACATCAAAGGGACACAAGGTGTATCATGCTAAATTTTTGTCATTTAATTGGTTTCTAAACATGTAATTATTACAATTAAGTCCATCTTTCTTCTCAATTTTCAATTGGCTGCTAGGAGTTTCCTATTGATATGAAATTGGGATGGTAACTCACTAATGCCTTCCCAAACATATATTTAATATTTAGGATTTTTTGGGATAACTCGCATGGACTTAACTTTTTCTTTAAGTATTTCCTTAAAACAAATACCCACATCACATGGAAAGTCCCTTTTATCTCAAAATCTAGAATTATCTTAGCTTCCTTATTAACTTGAAGTATTTTGAAATTCATATCTAAATGAAACTATTTAATGTCTCAAAGATCTAGTTGCATGTCCGGGTTAGATAATTACTCCATTAATTATCTAAATTATAATTTTCTTAGAATAATTTGGAAACTTTCCTATCATACCATATATTGATTGTCTAACAACTCATAAAGACATTATCATCCATTTTTGAAATAATTATTTTATTTCTTAAATTTATCACAAGGACAATTTGCAAAGTAAATAGTCTCATGGGCTTCACTTGGGTCATACTTGAACTCATACCTTAAAGTGGATTCAAGATAACTTTATTATTCTATAAATTATGAAATTAGGGGATTTTCTTATCAACTCAAGACTTATAGAATTCAAATTTATGAAATTTGAGGATCTTACATTGCCCCTGCCTAGAATTCTTAATCTATGTTTTATTGCATGCACATTTGATATTGGTGATACTGTTGAATTTTTTTAAGGAAAGTTTTTGCTAAAATGATGATATTTCATGATGTATTAATGCCTCATCTTTCTGACTTGAATGTTCTCTTGGATGTACTTTATATTGGATTACCTAAATATTTTGAACCCCCTTTTTCTTGGATACATTCTTACTTGGTTTACCTTTTCCTATTTAATGCACAAATATTTGCATATTTCACATACTTTGTTTAACTAATTAATAGTTCTCTTTTGTTTCCTTCTTTTGGTTGTTGTTCCCAACCCACCAAAATATATGTATTCTAGAGGAAGACAACTTGGGTAGAACATGTACCAAGAAGTAGAAGTTCAAGGATAGCTTGAGATGACCAGGTTTCCCTCTACAACTAGCCCTTTGTGAAAGTGTAGATTGTACGGTTCCGTTCAGAAAAACCACCCTTGTGGTGAGTATTAATATATGGAATACTTTGATATAATGTGATATTTTAAAAATATACCAAAATAGTCACACATCTTAGTGAGATTTGATTGGATGGGTTTATTTATCAATTAAGTAAATAGTGGTCGGGAAGTATGCACCCTATCTTTTGCTCCTTTGTTCTAAATTTTGCAATTTTACCCATATAATTTAGTCAAAAAAGTTCTGTGATATAGTTAATGTCATTTTTCACTTACCCCCGTACTTATCTATTTTACTCTTTACATGTTAAGATATTGCTTCATTACATGCCATATATACATTTCTTTGCATAACGTTTTAAAAAAAATCACTTTTGGCATGCTATCCACTCATTTTGCATTTGCATGTAGTTTTTGCTAATTTTTCGTGTGTCACTAGCCAAATTTCCCTTCCTATTATTTACACTTGATAGTAAGATTTTGATGTGAATATGGGTGACTAGGCACCATTTTACCAAATATGTCCAAGATTGAGATATCTTGCCCTCACAGATTCCCTTGATTAATCTCTACTTGTTGAATGAAATGAGTAACCCTTGACAAGTGCATCTCACATTATCATTGAGGTATTTCTAAATGAGTCTTAATTTGTGACTTTATAAATAGTTTCCACCTCTCTCACGAATGTTGAATTGATTGGTTGATTGTAGTTGTAGCAATCCAGAAGTTCTTAGGGTTTATATAAAGCTCATGACTAAAATGTCTTTTGTTGAATATTTGCTCATTCATTATGGATTCCATTGGTATGTGAAAAGTGTTGAAGTAATTTTCATGCAGTAACTCTTGTATGAAGATCCGCACTATTGACCCCTCTCTTGTCCACCATTCTTCTGCCATCTCTTGCATCTATGCCTCATGAAAAGATGCCTAAATAGCAAAAAACTTAAGCCTTGTCCACCTTCTGAAAGCTTGGAGTGGCCAACCCTTATCCCCTATGTTTATTACTACCAACATATGCCCTAAATACACAAGGGTCAAAAGAAAAATAAAATTGCAAAAAGTAAATAAAGATGATCTTATGTATAGAGTTAGAACATATAGAGAAAAAAAGATGGGTGATCTTATGTAATATCTCCCTAATCGCTTTCCACAACCCCCTTCTTATATTTGCATTCCCCATGGGCTAGGAAAAACAACCCTAGCCCCTATGTCCCATCATTTGGACAAGTGGATCATTTATTACATACAAGTGAAAGGAGCTTTGGCCATTCCTACTATGAAATGGTTTACTCATAGCCCAATTAAATCCTAAGAACCCTACATTTCACTTTGATAGCCTAGTGCAAACATTCAACCTCTAGTGCCCCCATCTCTCTCTATGGATTCAAACCCAACTTGCCACATTTCTATACTAAATCTCGAGCATGTGTGCTTGCGTATCATTTTATATTGGATATCTTTTTAGCCCAAGTGTGGTGATGCATTAATAGAAGATTGTGACACTTTTGTTTACTTCTTAGAGTTTCATATGATGCATGTAGAAGGAACAATAAACATTTGTTGATTATCTTGAGAGGGTGTATATGACCCTATTAACATAATATAAGGTCTATACATAGAAGTTTCTTATAGATACCATTATTAACGTGAGTTGTAAGGCTTCTTTGTCATACCTCACTATTCTATTATCATTATCTTGTATCACCTAATCATTGTACTCAACCTTCTTTCTAATATTTTGGTTTAAGTCCTTGTTGTTATCTATATCCTCTTTATTCATTATTACTACTGTTGTAGACGTCATATTTTCCTTAGTCTAATAGAGTCAGTATTTGTCTTGACCACCAAATTGGTGGGACAATTTCATCTTATGCATTGTTATGAAATGTGCAACCATAATATTCTTTATTATGTTTATGCCAAATTTGTGTTATTTTATATTTTAAAAACCCAACAGAGTAATATATACTACATATGTAATATTAAGCCTAGAGCCCAACTGTTCTAGTAGAGTTTTAGGGATGATACTAACACAACAGACCACCACCTATCCCAAATGCAAAATGGCCCAACACATTCAACTCTTATTCATGACTACTAGCACAATGGTGGCTCTAATTGCCTTATTTGATAATCCCTTCCTCCTATCTAGACTACAGGGATCAAGACTAGAGTGCCACATGTCCATATATTCCTTACCTATTGGAGGAGAAATACTATGTGTACCTCCAAATCACATTGTCCAAGGGTATAGAAAGTTTTTGGGATGACAATTGGCCTCACAGACTACCATTTGCCTCGGTGGCATGCTTTGTACTCATGCATGACCTGAGATCAATGTCTCAATAGGTCACTCATCCTAGTACTACTCTGAAGTGAGTATGCATAACTAGGGAGTACCTGTGGATGGGCTACTTTAAATGAAGGTGCATATTGGTGATATTAGTAATCCAATAATTCGTTTTAGTATCATCCTAACCAAGGACTAATCATGGCATGTTACAAGATACCATTTTAGACAAATTTGCAGAATTTCTATCATCTTACCTTCCTTTTACAAGCTAGCAACTTATCCACTATTCACATCATTATAATATGAATGTAGGTAGTCAAAACTTGAGCTATTGTGCTCTAGGTTGAACTTGGCAAGCGTATCAACAAGATATTAGCATTTTCATCGTTGAAGTGGATATGAATGTATTGAAATCTTGGCACACTAAGTAAATTCATTAGCATGTAGTTGTGTACCTCCTAGGGATTGGGATTCTATAATGTTAGTATCAATACTGATTTTGGGATCTCACCTGAGCAGAAGTTCATCATAAAATTTTATCCATGAATACATACAATTTGAGTTTATGCATTGCGTAGTTTTTCTCATGGACATCACTAGCTTTTAGATTACTGCTATTTCCATCTATCCATATCCCATCATGATCTCAAATATATCCCACCCACCCTACCCCAAGTGGAATCCTTGTTTGCATTATTTTTAAAAAACATGTTTCATGTTGATTTTAGTTTCCTTGTTCTAGTTCATCCCAACCACATGGAATCGAATCGATTCCCATCACCTCGTTAGCCGTATTCCCCCAAAGTCCAGTTCCATATTGATCTTAAGTGTCCTTATTTTTATTAAGCAATGTTGATGTATGAACATTTTTCTATCCTTAAATATACATCCTCATTTTTTACATTCATATGTACCAACGTGCTATTGTGAATAAGTTCAACTAGAATCCCTTACTCTTTATTCAAAATTTAAGATCAAGCCAAATTCTAAATTTATATGAAATGTATGTTTGATCTTGATGGGAGTATGATAGGTTAGGATGAACATAGGCTCTCATTGCACAACGACTCTTAGTCCTTTTTGCAATGCAGGAAAATGTAACGCCCCACATTATGACTCCATTTCACAAAACTAATAAATAATTATGTAAGTCCCCATCATCGTAAAACACCTCTAGCATTACAATAATTTTATCTTTCATATGTTTTCTTTTTTTGCATTTATCTGTGATTAGTATGTCATAGCCATTCTTCTCGTGAACCCTTCATACTTTGTTATATTATAGACATTGACTAATTGTAAAAGAGTGAATCCTAGAGTCTAACATACATGATCTCCTCAATCCTTTCACAGATGCATTCATCTTTATAATGAATCAATCCTTAATGTAGTCCATGTCCCATTTTAATTAGTTTGGCATTGTTAAACTTCATGCTAATCAGATAAGATTTTGTGTTCTTCCCATTCATGGAGACAATTTTATAGAGACAATGCTTACATATCTCATGCATAATCATGCAATATAGATGCAAGCTGTATGAAGTCTTTTTCCGCTGCCAATCTATCCATGAAAAGTGCTCGAATCATCTGCAATGTAGCTTTCTCCTCTCCTTTCTCTTCTCACAACTCTCCCCTATCATGCAATGAACTCCAGTCTTTTTATTAGGTCTAGACAAAATCCTCCCTAGTCATAAGATTGACTTTGGGTGTCATTAAGTCATGGTCGTTGGATTAATCGACATCTTTAGTCTCTTATGATCGCAACAAGTCAGTATCACTGATAGGATGTTGGTGGCACCGAGTCCTCTTCTAGGTCATGACTCCTTGTGAGTGCTAGTACTACTGACTGAGGTGCCGATAGCACTGAGTTACTCCCTGACATATCATGACAATTTTCTCAGGTACAAGTCAGTACCGTTGAATGGGTGTGGGTGGCACCAAACCACATTGGTTGCGTTATTGTTGATCCAGTCAGTTGTACTGATTTCTTTATTGGTGACACATTTTTTTGTGTGCATCTAAACGCAAGTGTATGTGTCACGTAATATAGGCAAAATGAGCCCCGAGTCAAACTCAGGGAGACTTTTGTACAGAGACTACTACTAACTACTGGCAATCAACTAGACCGATTAATTTTGAGAGACTTGGCTTTTTTAAAAGAAAATAAAAGAAAATTAAACTGAAAATGGTTTGATTAAATCGAATGATGATGAAATTCCTTATAAACACTAGTTTCACAACAGATCTCCATTGTATTTTATTTTTACGAATTTTAGTATAAATTAACCTCTATCTTGGATAGGAAGCCTGTAGCGAGAACTACCCACTCCCACAGTACAATTCACTACCTAAATCTAAGCCAACTCCACATCTGTAGTAGTTTAAATCTTAGATTAGGTGCTTTACGATCAATCTCTAGGTTTCTTCCCACTAACCACACCACCTTTACCAAAGGACGCACAAGATGATGTTTATGCGCAGGTTTCAAGCTTTTAATTCTCCTTTTAGATTAATTATTCACCTATGATTTCTATTGAAGGTGATCAATCAACACAAGAGCAAGCATTCGCATGCTTAAATATCCAAGATTATGAGGAAAATTACACTAAATCATGCTAAAGTCAATATAATTGTTCACCGGGCTACTCCCAGGTCCTAAGGAATTAAGGGGTTTAGCCCCGCATGGTTTTCAGTTGAAAATACATGGAAGGAGAGAAGAGAAACGTGGGAAACATGAAAGAGATTCATGTAACCCCTGGAAAGACGGTGCTCTGGATGATCCTTCTCGATAAATGTGCGTTCTATAGTCTTCCGGTAGAAAAAATGTCCGTTAGAGGTGCTCGAATCTTCCAGTTATCGTCCTTCGGCTCCGTGCTTCTCTCCTCCTCTTCTATGGATATCGTGCGATGCAAAAAGTGATCCCCCTTAGGTATGGCCATCCTCCCTTTTTGTCCTAGGTCACTTACGGTACCACACAACGTGGACCGTTGGATCTGGGCTGTAACATCCCTGACCTGGGTTATGTACTAACCCTAGGTGTTTAGCATAAGCAAGTGATTAGATGATTGTGTTTATCCTTTGAAATGTAATTAAGGCTCCTGAGGAACTTATATTTCATTTTCAGTCCTTTTTGCATAATGTTTGAGACATTGCCTTGTTAATAATGGACTAAAGTGCAAATTACCCAGTTGAGGGGTTTAATTGCAATTTGCACATGTTAAGATGTTCCTCTGTTGAGGAGACATCATAAGAATGAATATGATGTGGTGCTATGGATTCCACAAGCTTGGATACCAAGATATAGCTTGTAGAGCAATCCTTGTGCTTTAAAACCTAGTTTTGGTGTAAAGTGCAATTTACCCAAAACCTAGGGTCCAACATGTAAAATATACCCTCTAGAGGATCTCTCATGTTTCTTGGAATCAAGTGTAGCAAAGAAAATGAGAGGGGCACCTCATTTGAATGATCATGGTAGGAGTGGAAATTACTCACACTAATAATATATTAGACAATACCCATTGAGGGTGGATATTAGTATACCTCTCTTTAAGGTGTTAGTTCCTTTCCAATTAACCTTGGATAATGGAGAAGCTTTGAATAAGGATATAAGGAGGAAACGTGGTCAAGAATGGATGAAACCTTAGTGGATATGTTTGGGAAATAAAAGCAAATAATTATCTCTTTCCTTTTTCCTTGAAAATACCCATACATATATAAAGCATCCTTAACAACAAAGCAAGGGATCGTTTCCCTTAGTTCTTTTCTTCTCAAACTTGATTTGGCCGACCAAGAAGGAGCTCTGGACCAGAGAAAGGACAACCAAGCTGGTTTGGTAAGTATGGATCACCATCTACCTCGAATTCATGGTGGAAACCATTAAACAAGGTTGGTTTATTGGTGTTTTTCACACGATTCTTCTTTCTAGCCATCTTCTCCATCCAAAACTTGAAGAACGAATCTTGGACAACCACTGGAGCTTCATCCGCCATTAAAGCTACAAATCTTGGAGCTCTAGATTAGACCTAAAGGCGGGTTTTATAACTCTAACCCTTAAGCTTTGCTTTTGCATCCTTCTTTCTTAGAATCGTTGCTTATACTTCTTCCTTAGACACCTTTGTGTGTTCTTGTTAGTATTTATGTGAAGAAAAGTCCCTATTCTTGAGTTAGAAGATGATGATGTTAATTCCAATGTTTATCCAAAAAGTTACTTTAGCAAACTGTCTCCAACCTTTGCTCATATGGTTTCCCAAACCGTTTGGAAGCAAACGGTTTCAACAAAGAACACATGGAAGAAAATCGTCCAAGGCCATTTGGAGGCGTTGAACAGGCATTGAACATTTGGAGGTCTATTGTGAATAATGTGGACTAATCACCTACCAAAAATCATCAAGTAATTCCAAGTGATTCACCAATTGAAGGTCCATCAACCACCTAAACCCTAATCGGGTTAGTTGCTGATTTCAATAATTGAATTAAGTTGAAGTTTGGGTTGAGTGGTCCAAACGGTTTCAAAACCATTTGGGGATCACCCAAATGGTCCCAAGACCGTTTGTTGATCACCCAAGACTGTTTGGAGGTCTAGGGTTAATTAGGGTTGACCAATTGAGGGTCCAATGATATCAAGTTGAAAAACAATTGATTGCTGATTTGGTGACCAAACCTAGGGTTCAAACCTTAATTGAATGACTTGGTTTAAGATGAGATAATGGGAAAATGGTCTCAACACCGTTTGGAGGGTATCCAAGTGATCCCAAGACCGTTTGTAGGTCACCCAAGACCGTTTTGAGGTCTAGGGTTGACTATGGTTAAGTGGTTGAAGATTGAAAGGAAATAAGTTGAAGTGCAACTGATTGTTGACCTAATGATCAATTCAATGAATCAAACCTTAATTGGTTGAGTTAGTTTTTGGTGTTGACTTGAGCAAACGGTCTCAAGACCATTTGGAGGTCATCCAAACGATCCCAAGACCGTTTGGGGTCAGGTCATGACCAAATTGAATAATGGTTCAATGCTTTTAAATCAATTAGACTCACATTAAAGTATGTTGAAGGGTCATAATTTCAAACCCTAATCCAATTGATCAAAGCCCTAATTGATGATCAATTGAGGGTCAATTGAGTGACAAATCAGTTGAGGGTTGACCTAATTGACTAAATTGATGAGTGGCTAACAAGTACATGACTACTTGAGGGGTTCAACATTGGAAACCCTAACTCAATTGAAGTGGTTGAGACACTTTTTGGTCCTTGTGGTTTTGAGGTGGTTTGGACCAAACGGTCTCAAAAACGTTTGAGTCCAAACAGTCTCAAGACCACTTGGGACCAAATGGTCTCAAGACAATGTCAATGTTAAATTGACTTAGCTTAATCAAGAGTGATGCAAACATCAACTTATAGAAAGAGGAAAGAGAAGATTTCTTATATGGATGTTAACTAAGAAATGAACTCCCAACATGAATAAATACCTAATTAGGGTATGATCCATGATAGTGAGATCAAGAAACCCTAATTGTGATGGCTAATGAATTCATAACCCTAGTTGAGGGTGTTAATGGAATTAATCCTTATATATGATGATGGTATAATCTTAATGTGAATAGTAAACCCTAAATCTAGGGTAATGTGATGTAATGTGAATAGTAAACCCTAATCTAGGGTAATGCAAAGATGTGAACAATAAACCCTAATTCTGGGTTATGCTTTATAGCATGAAGCTCTTTAATTATGAAATGAGGAATCACTATGCCTTTTTAAGCTAAAGGGAGTTGCATAGCCCTAATTGAATTGGATAGGAATCTCTAACCCTAGAAACCAGCCATGGTGATCTTCTGTAGCACGACCGTGCAAGATAGCACGGCCGTGGTGTTCTAAACTTGACTTGGAAATAATTGTATTGTGCTGATATAGACATAATGTGCATGTTATCAATTGTGTTAGTCATGCAAGTTTTTATAAAGAATTGAGCATAGCCAGGTAAGGGTTATGATGCCATATTCATTGAAAGCACTTTATAAGCTTTGAAAGTAATGATATGTTATGTTGCCCAGTGAAAGGTAACATAAGAGATTGACAGGTTATACGAACCATATGAAACATCAGCATTACTATTATTCTGTTCATACTGTTAAATGACTTAATGGCAACATGTTACTTGGTAACAAGTGTTTGATGATCTAAGGGTTTGAATACCCATATTCCTGAATCACAATGATGAGATGGTTAGGGATTGAGATCCCAATGTTAACTAGATGTGAAATGAACTTGATACAATTAGTACTCTTTCTTAATAGCAATTGTCTTATTGGTTTATGTTTGAAAACATGTCTGATGCTAAAAGAATGCCATAATGTACTTAATTAATCAAGTATAATGATATCATGTAGAGCTCTGACCATAGATCCATCATTGTCAGAAATTAAATGATGGTGAAACAGGTTTTCCTAAGGGAACTCCTGGAGAGCATACTTTTGAGTATGTGGGGTTATGGACACGAATATCCTTACGTCCTAATGAGGGAATTGATGTGAGATGTACTTTTAATCTCTCAATCCTTCATTATATGTGTATTCCAGGATGATGTATCACTAATCTCCCGATGATGTTGTTAGTGTCGCATCGATGAGATAAACAAGAAATCCCTCGATGGTGAAGAGAGTACAACATGCCACTGTAGCTCTAATAGCGAAGTTGCTAGAATACCCTAGAAAGCTATTATGGCAGAGACACAAGATGTCCTGCATGTTGTTCCTCATACTGAATGATGAAGATGAGGTCATAGAAATCCAGCTCTTCTGATGACCTATGTATGGTACCGATTGCGATTTAGTAATGGTCGGTTGGAGAATGAGTGGTATACCTCATCTCCTCAGGGCATAAATGTGTTTGAAAAATGTAATCAGCCGTATAGCTTAATTGTTTAGGTTGAACTACAAGAAACAATGATTGATGATACATTGAATATAGTGTTCTAGTTGAATAACTAGTATACATGTTCTTCATATTCTTAATTGATATAAGTCTTGTCATTCAATTAAGTTATAATTGAAATGATTGCTTAAAGAATGTTGCTCTACTTAGTTTAATCAATGAATTGCCTGCTATTAAATAATTATAGTTCTGCTACTCATTGTTATCTTAATCTTTGCAATAACAATGCTTCTGGCGAAGAGTTATAACTCTCGATGGGAAAATTATTCAATTGTCTCACCCCCGTGGGATTCAACTTTTTAGGTAGACGTCGAGGACGAAGGAACCCTTTAATGGGTGAGCAACAACAACAACATCAACAACATTAGGGACAACAATGATCCTCAGGTGGAGACATTGTCTGTCAAGTCTTGTAGATAAAATGTCCTATGTGTCGTCTCTGTACTCTCAGGTCCTAGGAGTCAGTAGATCGTTTAATCTAGATCTGAGATTTTTGGCGTAATGCCTCAAGACTTTTGTATCTTGCCTTGTACAATTAACAGGGCAGTTGATGTTGTGACTCTCGAGATGTGATATTACAGAGATGTAATGATGAATCAATTTGTAAACAACTTATCTTGTTTCTTTATGTAAGAGTTTTACCATTTGAGGTTCTCTTTACAAAAAGTTTTAATTGTTTTAATGATTTTTAGTAATTCCGCTGCTTACGAAACGCTTCCGCATTAGTTTAAATTAGTTAATCTTGTTTTCGCGAGACGGACACCACAATTTAGTGGTAATAGAGCTCTAGGTTCGCTGAGTCTACAGAGACATATGACTTAGGTTGTTGAGTCTGTTCTAGTGTCTTCCAATATATTTGATAGTGTCTTCTACTCATCAGGAGGAGAAGAGAAACTAAAGATGTCTGGGTCACATGAGGAACATGTTACAGAGAGTAGTGTCGCTGCACCCAGAGAAGGTGCAAGAAACCAAGAAAGGGGGGAACCTGTGCCTGAACCACCCCAGATCAATCCATCTGAAATGGGGAACCCAGCCTTCCAATCCATGTTCGGGCAGTTTATGACTTCCATGACACATATGACTGATAGGATGCCTATAACTCTACCTAGGGCACCTACCCATCCTGAAGGACAACGAGTCGGCAAGACGTTTGAACAACTACGCCAGGTTGGAGCCACAGAGTATGCGAGAACAACTGACCCTGCAGATGCTGACTTGTGGTTAACTGAACTAGAGAAGGCCTTTAGAATCCTGAACATCCAAGAAGCTGAGAAGGTTAGACATTCTGTGTATCTTCTCAAGGGGCGTGCCGGTCACTGGTGGACCATGGAAGAACAGAAAAGGCCAGGTGTGGAGATCGAATGGGAAGTTTTTCGACGGGAATTTATCAATAGATACTTCCCTAAGACGTTCCTGGATGATAAAATCTCTCAGTTTGAGAGGTTAAGACAAGGTCTAATGAACATTAGCGAATACGAGGCTAAGTTCATGGAGCTGTTGTGGTTCTGTCCGCATATGGTAGCTATAGATGAAGAAAGGATTAAACGTTTTGAAAAGGGGTTAAACGCTGAGTTGACCACCCCTATGTCTACTCTGGAAAATAGGGAAAGGTTTGCTACCTTTGTGGAGTCAGTCAGGAGGATAGAGAGGTCTGTGTCAGAGAAGCAACAGACCAAGAACAAGAGGATGTACCCCCAGTTCCAAGGATCTTCATCCAAAGGTTTTAAGAAACTGAGGTTTTCTGTGCCTACACCACCACCTAGATTCACTACCCAGTCAAAGTGGACGTCGAATAGGGGTATAGGACGAAGCTTACCGTTAGAAGGAGCTTGTAGCTCAGCATCTATGTTAGTTACAGGACCACCCAGACCACAACAACTGAATAGAAGTTGTTATATATGTGGATAGTGACACACGTATAACGTGCGTGTAATACGCAAGTGTACGTGTCGAAGTAATATGTGATTATGAGTCTCGAGTTATCGAACACAGGGAGTTGTGAGATTAAAGACTATTACTAATTAGGATTGATCAGCTAAGCCAAAAACAAGAGTTGATTAAAAAAGAAAATAAAATAAAAAGAAAACAAAACAATCGATTAAAGGTTTAATTTAATCAATTCAGGTGACGATCTTTAGGATTGCAGTTTCACCGCGGGTTATCATTGTATGAATTTTTATCTAATAATTCAGGTTCATCTCTCAATTCCGGGTAGTGGCCTATAGTCAGAATTGTCCACTGTCGTGGTACAATTCACTACCTATGTCTAGGTCGGTTCCACCGTCGTAGTAACCTATACCCTAAACTAGGTGCATTAATATCGACCTCTGGGTTTCCACCATTAATCTTACATCACCTTGTTCAAGGGATTTGTTAATTAATGTGACATTCATCTCTTTTCAACCGTTAACCCTTCTTTCAAAGTAATTAAGGGCATTATGTTATTATTATGGTGATCAAGCATAACAATATAATTGAGAAAATGAATTCATACCACAGATTTAAGAGATTAATGATGAATTACTATGATAAAAAAAAGTATCATACAATGATTACCCGGGCTACTCCCGGTCCTAAAGAATTACGGTTTTTAGCCGGAAATAGACGACATGGTATCACAGTAAGTCGAAAAGATGTAAAACATGAATTTCGAGATACAGTAAATTGGAGAAAGGGTTAAAGAGTGGATCTGGAGAAGATGGAGAGAATTTGCCGTCGTTTCCGCCGCCAAAATGCCTCCGAGGTCTTCCGTGTAGGGTTCCTCTACTTTTCTCCCTCCGTTCCGCTGTCGTATCGTCCCCCCGTCATAGATCTCCCAATTGCGGTTTTAATGGTGTCTTTTATATCCGTCGTACATGTTTAGGTCAAGAGGAAACCTAAAATGTATTTTTGAATACAAACATGTGTTAGATTTAACACATTAAAATTTGGTCCGCAACATCTGAGTCGATGGTATCGATTTAGGAGTCGATGGTATCGACTTCTTCACAGTAAAACGTCCTTTTCCTTTTCAATCTGGAGCAAAAAGTATTTGTACTCTGATGCCATGTCACTACCATCGAGTTGCAAGTCGATGGTATCGACTTTGCTCCAGTAAATAATAATTATCTGCAATTAAATAATCAATGAATAAAATCAAATAATTATTATAATAATTAAAACATGTAAACTGCATGTAAAATACATGTAAAAATATAAGAAATGATGCACAAGTGATTTTTACTAATTTGGTAAAATATGTATTAAAAAGATATTCAATTAAGCACAAATGACACAGAAAATAACCAAATTAGATATCAAATTAACAACAATTTATGCATACATCAGATAGATGGGACATCTGATGAAAGATTGCAGAGCCAGAGAAGTGAGTGTAACTCAACCTCAAAGGCAGAGTCAGCAAGGATCTCAAAGGTGATAGTTTCCAGGAGGAGCTAGAGGATGTGGACAAGCGTCCCAAGCTAGATCATCGACACCAAGTCATCGAGCACCAAATCAATCACAAGAAACAACAAGATTTTATGCAATGAATCCACCTGATGCAGTGATCAACCCTCAGATTGTGGCAGGTCAGATGGAATTGTTATATTCTGATATGTCTACATCTTGTGTTGTATCTATTTTAATTGATCCGGGTGCTACACACTCCTTTATCACTCAAGGAGTGATTCTTGACTGCAACCTGACATCAAGACATAGAACAGATAGTTTGTTACTAGAAACTCCGTTGATGGGATCTGCTGTGTTGCAGGAGATATGTTCTCCCTGCATTCTTTTCTTTTCTGAACATCGCATTCAAGTGGATCTTATACCACTTGATATGCATGGATTCGATGTAATCCTTGGGATGGATACCTTAGAAAAGTATAAGGTTGTCTTTTATTGTGAGTCCAAGCAAGTTGTGTTCGCTGATGATAGTGACACATGGATCTTTCAAGGAGAAAGAAAGATTCTACCCACATGTCTTGTGTCATCTACGGTTGCTGAGAAGATGATGATACAAGGATGTTATGCATTCTTGGCCCATGTAATAGATACTACCATGGATAGTCCTAACCCTACCGAAGTTCCTATAGTTAGGGAATTTGAAGATGTATTTCCTGAAGAACTTCCAGGTGTGCCACCGCCTCGGGATATTGATTTTGAAATCAATTTAATCCCGGACACGCAACCTATAGCACAAACACCATATAGGATGGCGCCTGCTGAGATGGCAGAACTCAAGAAATAGTTGCAAGAGTTTCTTGAAAAGGGTTTCATCCGACCGAGTACTTCTCCTTGGGGTGCTCCGGTCCTCTTTGTTAAGAAGAAAGATGGTTCAATGTGGTTGTGCATTGATTATAGACAGCTAAATAAAGTAACAATAAAGAATAAGTATCCTCTACCGAGGATTGATGATCTCTTTGACTAGTTGTGTGGTGCAACAGTCTTCTCAAAAATAGATTTAAGGTCGGGATATCATCAACTACGCATTAAGGATGATGACATACCTAAGTCTGCCTTTAGGACAAGGTATGGTCATTATGAGTTCATAGTTATGTCATTTGGACTAACTAATGCACCAGCTGCATTTATGGAACTCATGAATATAATCTTTTGACCTTATCTCGATCAGTGTGTTGTTGTCTTTATAGATGACATCCTGATCTATAGCAGAGATGCTCAGCAGCATGAACAACATCTTCGTCAGGCTCTAACTTTGCTAAGAGAACATAAGCTATATGCTAAGTTTAGCAAGTGTGAGTTCTGGTTACCAGAAGTTTCTTTTCTAGGACACGTAATATCTACTTCAAGTATACGTGTTGACCCTAAAAAGGTAGAATTTGTCCTGCAATGGGAACAACTAAAGACACCGACAGAGATCCGTAGTTTCTTAGGGTTTGCAGGCTATTACCGGAGGTTCATTAATAACTTCAGTTCTATAGCCCTACCCTTGACTAAGTTGACTAGGAAGGATGTTCCTTTTACCTAGAGTGACAAGTGTCAAAAATATTTTCAACTGTTAAAGGAAAGGTTGACAAGTGCACCTATGCTGGTGATACCTGAAAAAGAAAAAGGATATATAGTTTTCTGTGATGCCTTTAAGAATGGACTAGGATGCGTGTTGATGCAGGATAAACAAGTGATTTCTTTTGCTTCTCGACAGCTTAAGAAACACGAGGAGAATTATCTGACACACGACTTAGAACTTGCTGCTGTAGTCCATGCCTTGAAAATCTGGAGACAATATCTTTATGGAGAGACATTCCAGATTTTCACTGACCACAAAAACCTAAAGTACATCTTCTCTCAGCATGAGCTTAACATGAGGCAACGCCGCTGGATGGAATTAATTAAGGACTACGATTGTATGATTGATTATCATCCAGGGAAGGCCAATGTGGTTGCTGATGCTTTGAGTAGAAAATCAGCAACACCAGCCTTAGATAGAGCACAACTGAATTCCTTGGTATGCTCAAGGAGAGATATGCTTATCTCCTTAATACAAGATAATGTACAGTTAAGAGTATCGTTGTTATCAGGACTGCTAGCTGAGATGCACATAAAACCTACTCTGAGACAACAGATTAAGGAGGCACATCAAGTTGATGTTGCAGTTCAACAGATCAGATCGGAGTATGGTAGTGAAAAACGAGATGGTTTCCATGACTCAGATGATCAAGTAGCTTGTTATCATGGTAGGATGATAGTACCAGATGTGGATAACTTAAGGGAGTTAGTCCTGGAGGAAGCTCATTCTTCAATGTATGCTATGCATCAGGAAGCACCAAGATGTATCGTAACTTGAAAGATATGTATTATTGGCCTGGATTGAAGAAAGACGTTGCTGAGTTTGTTATGCGGTGTCCTGTGTGTCAGCAAGTTAAAGCTGAACATTAGAAGCCTGCAGGAACAATGAAACCTTTACCCATACCACAGTGGAAGTGGGATCATGTAACCATGTATTTTGTGGTTGGTCTGCCCAGAACAGCCAAAGGTCATGATTCCATCTGGGTAATAGTTGATAGGTTGACAAAGACAACACATTTCTTACCTATTAAAACAACCTATTATGCTGCGAAGTTGGCATAGTTGTATGTAGATGAGATAGTACGACTGCATGGAGTCCCAGTTACCATTGTTTCTGATAGAGGTCCCCAGTTTACGAGTCATTTTTGGGAGCGACTTCATAAAGCCTTAGGCACACAGTTAAGGTTTAGTACAACCTTTCATCCTCAGACTGATGGACAATCAGAAATGACTATACAGACCTTAGAGGACTTGCTTAGAGCATGTGTTCTTCAGTTTACAAGAAGTTGGGATCTACACCTAAGTTTGATAGAGTTTGCCTATAACAATAGCTATCAACATAGCATTGACATGGCACCTTATGAAGCTTTGATGGTAGACGTTGTAGATCACCCCTATGTTGGTATGAAACAGGTGACTATCAACTTTTAGGTCCTGATCTTGTGCAACAAACCACCGAGAAGATTAAAATAATACAACAACAGATAAAGACTGCATAGGATTGGCATAAATCTTACGCTGATAAGCATCGTAGACCCTTAGAATTCCAGGTTGGAGACAGAGTGTACCTCAAGGTCTCACCTTGGAAAGGAGTTCTTAGATTTGGAAGGAAAGGAAAGTTAGCTCCTAGGTTTATGGGGCCTTATCCAATTATTGAACGAATTGGAAAGGTAGCTTATAAGTTAGAGTTACCATCAGAGTTGCAAAATCTACACCCAGTGTTTCACATTTCCATGCTTAAGAAATGTCACCCTGATACATAATCAGTTCTGCAACCTATGGAAGTAGAATTGAATGATGATGTGTCTTATGAGGAAGGACCTATGTCAATCCTTGACAAGAGAATTAAAAAGTTGAAAAAAGAAAGACATAAGTCTTGTGAAAGTCCTCTGGAATCACCGTGGTGTTGAAGAAGCCACATGGGAACTAGAGGAAGAGATGAGGAGGAAATACCCTACTCTTTTCTCTTAATATGTTTTTGTAATGATTTCGGGGACAAAATCCTTGTAAGGGGTGGATAATTTGTAACATCCCTAACCTGGGTTATGTACTAACCCTAGGTGTTTTGCATAATTAAGTGATTAGATGCTTGTGTTTATCCTTTGAAATGTAATTAAGGCTCTTGAGGAACTTATATTTCATTCTCAGTCCTTTTTGCATAATGCTTGAAACATTGCCTTGTTAATAATGGACTAAAGTGCAAATTACCCAGTTGAGGGGTTTAATTGCAATTTGCACATGTTAATATGTTCCTCTATTGATGAGACATCATAAGAATGAATATGATGTGGTGGTATGGATTCCACAAGCTTGGACACCAAGATATAGCTTGTAGAGCAATCCTTGTGCTTTAAAACCTAGTTTTGGTGTAAAGTGCAATTTACCCAAAACCTAGGGTCCAACATGTAAAATATACCCTCTAGAGGATCTCTCATGTTTCTTGGCATCAAGTGGAGAAAATAAAATGAGAGGGACACCTCATTTGAATGATCATGGTAGGAGTGGAAATTACTCACACTAATAATATATTAAACAATACCCATTGAGGGTGGATATTAGTATACCTCTCTTTAAGGTGTTAGTTCCTTTCCAATTAACTTGGGATAATGGAGGAGATTTACATAAGGATAGAAGGAGGAAACGTGGACAATAATGGAGGAAACCTTAGTGGATATGTTTGGGAAATAAAAGCAAATAATTATCTCTTTCCTTTTTCCTTGAAAATACCCATAAATATATAAAGCATCCTTAACAACAAAGCAAGGGATCGTTTCCCTTAGTTATTTTCTTCTCAAACTTGATTTGGCCGACCAAGAAGATGCTATGGACCAGCGATAGGACGACCAAGCTGGTTTGGTAAGTATGGATCACCATCTACCTCGAATTCATGGTGGAAACCATAAAACAAGGTTGGTTTATTGGTGTTTTTCACACGATTCTTCTTTCTAGCCAGCTTCTCCATCCAAAACTTGAAGAACGAAGCTTGGACAACCACTGGAGTTTCATCCTCCATTAAATCTACAAAGCTTGGAGCTCTATATCATACCTAAAGGTGTGTTTTATAACTCTAACCCTTAAACTTTGCTTTTGCATCCTTCTTTCTTAGAATCGTTGCTTATACTTCTTCCTTAGACACCTTTGTGTGTTCTTGTTAGTATTTCCATGAAGAACAGTCCCTGTTCTTGAGGTAGAAGATGATGACGTTAACTCCAATGTTTATCCAAAAATTTACTTTAGCAAACGGTCTCCAACCTTTGCTCAAATGGTTTCCCAAACCGTTTGGGAGCAAACGGTTTCAAACTGCTTGAATGCAAACAGTTTCAACAAAGAACGCATGGAAGCAAATGGTCCAAGACCGTTTGGAGGTGTTGACCAGGCGTTGACCGTTTGCAGGTCTGTTGTTAATAATGTGGACTAATGACCTACAAAAAATCATCAAGTAATTCCAAGTGATTCACCAATTGAAGGTCCATCAACCACCTAAACCCTAATCGGGTTAGTTGTTGATTTCAATAATTGAATTAAGTTGAAGTTTGGTTTGAGTGGCCCAAACGGTTTCAAAACCATTTGGGGATCACCCAAATGGTCCCAAGACCGTTTGGTGATCACCCAAGACTGTTTGGAGGTCTAGGGTTAAGTAGGGTTGACCAATTGAGGGTCCAATGATATCAAGTTGATAAACAATTGAATGCTGATTTGGTGACCAAACCTAGGGTTCAAACCTTAATTGAATGACTTGGTTTAAGATGAGATAATGGGAAAACGGTCTTAAGACTGTTTGGAGGGTATCAAAATGATCCCAATACCGTTTGGAGGTCTAGGGTTGACTATGGTTAAGTGGTTGAAGATTGAAAGGAAATAAGTTGAAGTGCAATTGATTGTTGACCTAATGATCAATTTAATGAATCAAACCTTAATTGGTTGAGTTAGTTTTTGGTGTTGACTTGAGAAAACAGTCTCAAGACCATTTGAAGGTCATCCAAATGATCCCAAGACTGTTTGGGGTCAGGTCATGACCAAATTGAATAATGGTTCAATGCTTTTAAATCAATTAGACTCACATTGAAGTATGTTGAAGGGTCATCGATTCCAAACCCTAATCCAATTGATCCAAGCCCTAATTGATGATCAATTGAGGGTCAATTGAGTGACAAATAAGTTGGGGGTTGACCTAATTGACTCAATTGATGAGTGGCTAACAAGTACATGACTACTTGAGGGGTTCAACATTGGAAACCCTAACTCAATTGAAGTGGTTGAGACACTTTTTGGTCCTTGCGGTTTTGAGGTGGTTTGGACCAAACGATCTCAAGACCATTTGGGTCCAAACAGTCTCAAAACCGTTTGAGTTCAAACGGTCTCAAGACCATTTGGGACCAAACGGTCTCAAGACCATTTGGGACCAAACGATCCCAAACCATTTGGTGCTCATGCGGTTTCAAGATCGGTTATCTCCATGCGGTTTCAAAGTCAAAGTTGACCAAACGGTCTTCATGATCAAACGGTCTTCACCCCATCTTGGGAAAACGGTCTTGAGTTTTCACTTTACCAAATGGTTTCAAAAGTCAACAAAACCAATCGGTCTTCAACACCAAACAGTTTCAAGGGCAGTCCAAGACCGTTTGGGGGTTTAGTATGCAAGACCATTTGAGGTCTATAAAGGTCAAGATCGTTTGATACCTTAGTGGTCGAGATGGTTTAGTAGTTGATTAACCTAAACCTCATAAATACCTAAAGTGATTAAGGGACCAAGTAATTAGTTGATTATCTTAATCAGTAGTGATCATTACAAAGATACCTTGATGGGATAGAGTGACCAATACCCTTTGATCAGGTGAGCCTTAATGACCACAATAGTAATGACATGAACCATGATGTCAATGTAAAATTGACTTAGCTTAATCAAGAGTGATGCAAACATCAACTTATAGAAAGAGGAAAGAGAAGATTTCTTATATGGATGTTAACTAAGAAATGAACTCCCAACATGAATAAATACCTAATTAGGGTATGATCCATGATAGTGAGATCAAGAAACCCTAATTATGATGGCTAATGAATTCATAACCCTAATTAAGGGTGTTAATGGAATTAATCCTTATATATGATGATGGTATAATCTTAATGTGAATAGTAAACCCTAAATCTAGGGTAATGTGATGTAATGTGAATAGTAAACCCTAATCTAGGGTAATGCAAAGATGTGAACAATAAACCCTAGTTATGGGTTATGCTTTATAGCATGAAGCTCTTTAATTATGAAATGAGGAATCACTATGCCTTTTTAAGCTAAAGGGAGTTGGATAACCCTAATTGAATTGGATAGGAATCTCTAACCCTATAAACCAGCCGTGGTGATGTAAAACAGTCGTGGTGATCTTCTATAGCACGACCGTGCAAGATAGCACGGCCGTGGTGTTCTAAACTTGACTTGGAAATAATTGTATTGTGCTGATATAGACATAATGTGCATGTTATCAATTGTGTTAGTCATGCAAGTTTTTATAAAGAAATGAGCATAGCCAGGTAAGGGTTATGATGCCATATTCATTGAAAGCACTTTATAAGCTTTGAAAGTAATGATATGTTATGTTTCCCAGTGAAAGGTAACATAAGAGATTGACAGGTTATATGAACCATATGAAACATCAACATTACTATTATTCTGTTCATACTGTTAAATGACTTAATCGCAACGTGTTACTTGGTAACAAGTGCTTGATGATCTAAGGGTTTGAATACCCATATTACTGAATCACAATGATAAGATGGTTAGGAATTGAGATCCCAATGTTAACTAGATGTGAAATGAACTTGATACAATTAGTACTCTTTCTTAATAGCAATTGTCTTATTGGTTTATGTTTGAAAACATGCCTGATGCTAAAAGAATGCCATAATGTACTTAATTAATCAAGTATAATGATATCATGTAGAGCCCTGACCATAGATCCATCATTGTTAGAAATTAAATGATGGTGAAATAGGTTTTCCTAAGGGAACTCCTGGAGAGCATCTTTTGAGTATGTGGGGGTTATGGATGTGAATATCCTTACGTCCTAATGAGGGAGTTGATGTGAGATGTACATTTAATATCTCAATCTTTCATTATATGTGTATTCTGGGATGATGTATGACTAATCTCCTGATGATGTTGTTAATGCCGCATCGATGAGATAACCAAGAAATCCCTCGATGGCGAAGAGAGTACAACATGCCACTGTAGCTCTAATAGTGAAGTTGCTAGAATACCATAGAAAGCTATTATGGCAGAGACACAAGATGTCCTGCATGTTATTCCTCATACTAATTGAGGAAGACGAGGTCATAGAAATCTGGCTCTTATGATGACCTATGTATGCTATCGATTGCAATTTAGTAATGGTCGGTTGGAGAATGAGTGGTATACCTCATCTCCTCAGGGCATAAATGTGTTTGAAAAATGTAATCAGTCATATAGCTTAATTGTTTAGATTGAACTATGAGAAACGATGATTGATGATACATTGTTTATAGTGTTCTAGTTGAATAACTAGTATACATGTTCTTCATATTCTTAATTGATATAAGTCTTGTCATTCAATTAAGTTATAATTGAAATGATTGCTTAAAGAATGTTGCTCTACTTAGTTTAATCAATGAATTGCCTGCTGTTAAATAATTATAGTTCTGCTACTCATTGTTATCTTAATCTTTGCAATAACAATGCTTCTGGCGAAGAGTTATAACTCTCGCTGGGACAATTATTCAATTATCTCACCCCCATGGGATTCAACTTTTTAGGTAGACACCGAGGACGAAGGAACCCTTTAGTGGGCGAGCAACAACAACATCAACAACAACATCAGGGACAAAAGTGATCCTCAGGTGCAGACATTGTCTATCAAGTCTTGTAGATAGAATGTCCTATGTGTCGTCTCTGTACTCTCAGGTCCTAGGAGTAAGTAGATGGTTTAATCTAGATCTGAGATTTTTGGCGTAATGCCTCGAGACTTTTGTATCTTTCCTTGTATAGTTAACAGGGCAGTTTATGTTGTGACTCTCGAGATGTGATATTACAGAGATGTAATGATGAATCAGTTTGTAACAACTTATCTTGTTTCTTTATGTAAGAGTTTTACCGTTTGAGGTTCTCTTTACAAAAGGTTTTAAATTTGTTAGTGATTTTTAGTAATTCTGTTGCTAACGAAACGCTTCCGCATTAGTTTAAATTAGTTAATCTTGTTTTCACGAGACGGACGTCACATGGGCATCCGATTTAGATTGCTGAATTCCCATAGAGTCGGTGGCACCAACGGTATCAGGCTCTGGTCGGTCCCTAGCTGGGTCGATACCATCGAATGGACTGTCGGTGGCACCGAGTTGCTGTGAGATTTTTCCCTTCCTCTCTGATGCTATCTCGGTGGCACCGACCTAGGTGGTCTTATGCATCTTTAAATAATTTTGGCCAATACAAACCACTTTCTAAAACCTTTGCAGCTGTCCTAGAACTAGAGTGGTGCCCTCCTGTAGGTAGAGTGTGACAGTGTTTCAACACACTCTCATACTCGCTCTCTGGTACACATCTTCTCAAAATACCATCCCTACATTGTCTCAACAAGATAGGATCATCCCAAAAATAATAACGCAAAGAATGGAAAAATTTCTTCTTTTCTTGATACCCCCAATCATTAGGCAACTCCTTGCAAGCAAGATAATTCACAATATAAGCAAACCAAGGGTACTTATGATTAAGAGCAAATAATTGTTCATCGGGAAAGGTCTCTAGGATGGGCATGTCAAGGTCTTTCTCATCTACCCTCTCTAGCCTAGATAGGTGGTCAACCACTACATTCTCAACTCTAGCCTTGTCTTTCACCTCAATATCAAACTCCTGCAATAAAAGGATCCATCAGATGAGTCTAGGTTTGGCATCCTTTTTCTGCAGCAAGTACTTGATGGCTTCATGATCCGTCTACACCACCACTTTAGATCCTACAAGGTATAGCCTAAACTTTTCAAAAGCAAAAACCACAACCAAGAGTTCTTTTTCTGTGGTGGTGTAATTCAATTGTGCATCAATAAGAGTTTTAGATGCAAAATAAATGACCGTAGGGACCTTGTTGAGACGCTATCCTAACACAGCCCCTACCGCGTAATCTGATGCATCACACATCAACTCAAACAGTTGGTTCCAATCTGGAGCCTACACAACCAGTGCAGATATTAGCTTCTCTTTCAAAATCTCAAACGCTCTAAAACATTTTTCATCAAACTTAAATTCCACATTCTTTTCAAGAAGCTCAGATAATGGTTTAGCGATCTTTGAAAAATCCTTAATAAATCGATGGTAAAACCCAGTGTGGCCTAGTAAACTCTGAAATGCCTTCACCGAAGATGGTGGAGGAAGTTTAGAAATCACTTCTATCTTAACTAGATCTACCTCTAGTCCTTTTCTAGACACCTTGTGTCCTAGCACAATCCCCTTGCTAACCATCATGTGACATTTTTCCCAATTAAGCACTAGGTGTGTGTCCTCACACCTTTGTAAATCCTTGTCCAAATTTTGCAAGCACTCGTCAAAAGATACCCCATAGTCTGAAAAATCATCCATGAAAACCTTGCGGCACCTCTCCACCATATCTAAGAAAATTTCCAGCATACACCGCTGAAAAGTCGCGAGCGCATTGCATAACCCAAATGGCATGCGACGATAGGCAAACTTCCATATGGGTAGGTGAAGGTAGACTTCTCTTGATCCTTAAGCTCGATAAAAATTTCATTATATCCCGAATATCTATCTAAAAAGAAAAAGTGGGAGCGACCAACGAGTTGCTCCAAAATATGATCAATAAACGGTAGTGGAAAGTGATCTTTTAGTGTGGCAGTGTTCAATCCACTATAATCAATGCAAACATGCCATCCTATCACTAATATAGTTGTGATTTGTTCATTAGATGAATTAGTAGTGACAGTGATTCCCCCCTTCTTAGGCACTACATGTGTCAGACTTACCCACATAGAGTCAAAAAAATAGCATAAATGATACGTTTAGATAATATCTTGATGACTTCCTTCTTCACTACCTCCGTCATGATGGGGTTGTGGCAACACTGAGGCTGTATGACTGGCTTTGCTCTTTCCTCTAGACAGATTTTGTTCTGGCATAGCGTAGGAGAGATTCCTTTGATGTCGGCTACCGTCCACCCGAATGCACCATGGTGGCACTTAAGCACGACAATCAATTGCTCTTCCTCAGACTCGCTCAATGATGAAGAAATGATGACCGATAGCTTTTCTTCAGCCGCTAGAAACACGTACTTGAGGTGAGGGGGCAGTGGCTTGAGCTCTAGCTCCAGCGGGCTCACAAGTGAAGAGACCAACGATGGTGGCAATGGTCCCAAGTCCTCAATATGTTTAGAATAGTAGCACGACAAGACCTTCAGTAGCCTTGCACACTCCTCCAATGACTGACTCCTCACACAATCATCCATGATGTTCATGAGGTATGCCTCTAGAGGTAGTTGTGGATGTATCTAGACTAGAGAATCCTCCATGTCATCCTGTGCAGTAGAAGAAATCAACTCCTCTTGCTCATCATCCATGTATCCCACTGCCTTGACAAGTGAGACCACCTTGGTGTTCTCCATGATGTCCATGTCTAGCGTATAACCCCTATCCACCTTTGTCATCACATGTACCATATTCAAGAATGGTTGTCCCAAACATAGAGAAATGCTACTGTCCCTGTGTGTCATCACATTGAATTTCTCATGATCATCCGATGACTTTGAGTTATCTGACATGTTTATCTCAAACCTGTCATCCTTGATCCCCATGGTTAAGCGACCTTTGCCCATCTCCAAGATCATATCAGATATGGCTTGGAAAGGTCTTCCCAATAAAAGCTCATTGCCATGGCCGTCTTGCATTGCCATCACCACAAAATCTGTGGGAAATACAAATCTATCCACCTTTACAAGCACATCCTCATAGATACCAAAAGGCCTTACCACAGAATTGTCCACCAATTGGATAGTCATGTTGCTCTTCCTAGATGTCTTTAGTCCAAGCTTTTTAAAAGTGGTTAAAGGCATCATATCAATACTCTCCCCCGAATCACACAGTGTGTCACCAAACATGGTCTTCCCGATATAGCAGGTGATGTTGAAGCACCCAGGGTCCTGTCTCTTAGGTGGCAACGTACCTAGAATGAAAGCACTAACTTGCTCTCTAAGTACCACTACCTCAGTGCCTGGGATCTTCCTCTTCTTATTGATCATGTACTTCAAAATCTTTCCATAGGATGGGATCTTCTCAATGGCATCTACTAATGGAATGTTCACTAAAAGCTTCCTAAAAATGTCTAGAAACTTCTTGAACTGCTGATCCATCTTTGTAGCTTTTAGACTATTAGGATAAGGGACCGACACTATCTGTGTCCGCTGATGAGGTGGCACATAAGACGTCCTAATCTCCACCTCAGGGTCCTTGGTCTGCTCCTCTATTGTGGTCTCTGCCTCTTTTTCTCATTGTTTTGGCTCTACCACTGGATCTACACTATCAGTCGGCTTGATCACCTCAGTAGCTACAGGCTGTGGAGTCAACGTCTTCTTATCACTTCTTAGCAACACTACCTTGACTTGTTGATTCCCTGTTGGGGCATCAGTATTTCCCAAAAACCCTTCCTGTGATGGTTTCTTCAATGCGGCCACATCCGCTGCAAGCTAAGATAATGTAGTCTCAAAAGTTCTCATCTGCGCACTATGGTTCTGGAGGTCCTGCTGAACATTATTGAGTAACATGTCATTTTGCTTCACAATTTTGTTCAAGATATCATTATTGCTCTCTTCTACCATTGGGCACTACTGCTGCACTGGCCTATGCTGATTCTATTGATCCAGATCCTGCAAGAAGTTGTTTGGATCCTTCCATGAGAACTTGGGGTCCTTCCTCCATGTGTATTCATTATTGCGGTACCCCTGCTGATGCACGTACTTGACATGCTCTTCCTCTTCAGAAATATGATCGTCCTTCTCAAGCAGCTTCTTTGCAATAAGGTCCAACTTTTCATTCAAGGATGAAATAACCTTGGACTCCCCCACGCTCGTTATCTGCTCTGGGTGGTCTCTATCACTGACCCATGCTTGGTTCTTTGCCATGTTTAACAAGATTTCCTAACACTTCACCGGTGAGTTGTTCAATAAGAACCCTATACCTATGCTATCTAGAGTGGTCATGTCATTCAAGTTCAGCCCAAAATAGAAACATCTTGACTTGGTTCTCCAAGTCAATCCCATGATGTGGAACCTTCCACAACATGTTCTAAAATCTCTCCCATGCCTCATAGTATGATTCAACAACCTGTTGCTTAAAGTTGTGTATCTTTCTGACCATGTCATTTGTCTTCTCAGGTGGAAAATAACGGGCAAAGAAAACATCCACCATTTGGTCCCACATCTCGACAAATTCCTTCTCAAGGTTGCACAACCACTCCTTTGCATTGCCATCCAGAGATGATGGAAACAACTTTAAGTATATGGTCGTCTGAGGGAACCGGTCCACCTTAATCATGTCACATGTTTCTACAAAATTGCTAATGTGGGTGACATGATCTTCATGGGCATGGTCACGGAAAGCTTGTATCTTCACTAGTGCTATGAGGCCTAGATCGATCTTGTAATTTAGTATGTTGATCACCTGCTTCTTAATCGGGCCCAGTTGTGTTATAGAGGATGATGCCTTGATTTTATCCCATATCGTCTTCTCTTCAGTTGTTGTGCCATCTACCATTTTTGGTTCTGTAGTAGCAATAAGAATGCCTTCAATAAGGGGTTGAAACGTCTCATAATCTATGATGGGGATTTTAGAGGCAGAACCAGCATATTCCGTGGTCCTAGTGGCCACCATACACTAGTACCTAAAAGATAATTTTTTTTATTAATTCCGATAGTTAATCACAAAAAATAGTGTGAATTTAAATTTAATGACTGAATGAGTAAAAGTAGAGAGAAAAAAAATAAAGGTGGCCTAGAATGGCCACCTGCAACACTCATAGTGTTGAATGTTGCCGTCTCCCCGACAACGACGCCAAAAACTTGACACGTTTTTTGTGTGCGTCTAAACGCAAGTGTACGTGTCGTGTAATATAGGCCAAATGAGGCCCGAGTCAAAATCAGGGAGACTTTCATTCAGAGACTACCACTAACTACTGGCAATCAACTAGACTGATTAATTTTGAGAGAGTTGGTTTTTTCAAAAGAAAACAAAAGAAAATTAGACTAAAAATAGTTTGATTAAATCGAATGATGATGGAATTCCTTAGAAACACTAGTTTCACCATGAATCCCCATTGTATTTTATTTTTACCAATTTTAGTATAAATTAACCTCTATGGCAGAAGCTTCTTTCATCGAGCAGGGGTGTTAGCCCAACTAAGTAGCTCTTTGAGGATATTAGGGGACAGTCAAATTTTTTACCCTCTGTTGTTTTCACACACACTCTAAGGGAAGGCAATGTAATGGCACACAATTTAGCAAAGAAGGGCTTGGGAGAGGATAGGGAAATGATCATCACTTGTAATTTCTCGGTAAATGTTAGAGAGCTTGTTGTATCGTTTGAAATATAATACAATGGCTCGATGGTTTCATCTAAAAAGAAACCTCTATCTTGGATAGGAAGCTTGTAGCGAGAAGTGCTCTCTCCCAAAGTACAATTCACTACCTAAATCTAAGCCAAATCCACGTATGTAGTAGTTTAAATCTTAGATTAGGTGCTTTACGATCAATCGCTAGGTTTCTTCCTACTAACCACACGTCACCTTTACCAAAGGACACATAGGATGGTGTTTATGTGTGGGTTTCAGGCATTTAATTCTCCTTTCAGATTAATTATTCACCTATGATTTCTATTGAAGGTGATCAATCAACACAAGAGCAAGCATTCACACACATAGATATCCAAGATTATGAGGAAAATTACACTAAATCATGCAAAAGTCGATACAATAGTTCACCAGGCTACTCCCAGGTCCTAAGGAATTAAGGGGTTTAGCCCCGCATGGTTTTCAGTTGAAAATACATGGAAGGAGAGAATAAAAACGTGGGAAACATGAAAGAGATTTGTGTAACCACTGGAAAGACAGTGCTCCGGATGATCCTTCTCGAGAAACGTGCCTTCTGTAGTCTTCTGGTAGTAGAAACATTCGGCAGAGGTGCTTAAATCGTCTGGTTGTCATCCTTTAGCTCCGTGCTTCTCTCCTCCTCTTCTCTAGCTATCGTGTGGTGCAAAAACTGATCCCCCTTAGGTCTTTCCATCCTCCCTTTTTGTCCTAGGTCACTTACGGTACCACACAACGTGGACCGTTGGATATGGGTGTCCAATTTAGATTGTTGAATTCTGACAGAGTCGGTTGCACCGACTTAGTGGTCAGTGGCACCAACGGTATCGAGCTCTGGTCGGTCCCTAGATGGGTTGGTACCATCGACTGGACTATCAGTGATACTGAGCTACTGCGAGATTTTTCCCTTCCTCTTTGATGCTCTCTCAGTGGCACCGACCTGGGTGGTTGGTGGCTCCGACTCTTTTGGTCGATTGCGGCCTTGCCTCTGATGTCATCTCGGTGGCACCGACCTGTGTGGTTGGTGGCACTGACTCCTCAAGTATATGGACTTTCTTGAAATTTGTCAAAGACCATGTATTAAGCCGAGAAATATATAAAATAGTATAATTACGATGAAACAAGCATAGTTTGACGCACAAAACGTATACAAGCCAATTATCAAGATTTATGCACATATAATCAACAAATTGACTAACAAATGCACAAAACAAATGAAAACTAGGCCTGTAATAAGAGAATCTAAACATGTACATCAATCTTCTTCTTCAGTTGTCGGTACCACTGACAAAGTTGTCAGTAGCACTGAGCTGATCTAGGACTTGCCAATTTACCTAAAATTCAACAAAGAACATAAGTCCCATAAATAATGATAATTCAATATGAAATGGTAGACATATAATTTTTTTGATGCAAAAGTATGTCACAGGATAATAAGGATAAGCCGTGCTATGAGAAAATTTTCACAAAATAGACAATAAAACAACATGTAAAAAACTACTAATATTTAGTGAATCAGAATCCCCTAAGCTTAAATGTTACACACCCTCGAGAACCACTACCCTCAGATCTATTTGAGACAAGTCAGTAAAAGGACAATTAATATGAACTTCATTTCTCAACTACCCCCACCTGGCAGTCCCAAACTGGCCCTTACCGACACTAAACAAATAACTACTCTCAAGTCACCATGAGTGTTCATAAAAGATGCCCAAACTTAGATTAGTGAAACACTATCAATAGAATAATTAATATCATAGTCAATATAGCATTCACTGTATCATGTGATTCCCTATCTACATTTCTCTTTTTCCTAACTACCAAACTAATTGGAAGTAGTTCTCCTTATAAGAGTGCAGGAGGAGATCAATCATATTTGTGTCCTACCAATAAGAACAATGGGTGGAATGACATAGGTGGCTTGGTAAGAATCACATGTTACTTTCAAATCATTTATGTAGATATAAACATGATGAGCCTAAAAAATGAGGGTAATAGGGAATGCATGAATCCTAATGCCTGCTATTATGGGTGGAATGATGCATGCACTGAAAGTCTCATCTGATTGCTGAGAGTGGTTTAAGAGAATACATCATTTAGTTATTTTAATCTATTCTTGAAGAAAAATTTAGGACTGAGCTTAGGACATTCTTCCTCTTTATTTCATTTTTTTTTCATTTTTTTCATTGGCCCAATATTTTAGCATGGTTGGAAAGTATGCTTGGGATTCACTCTAACAAATCATTTTTTTTTTCATTTTGAGGAGTATAGATGTGTATCCTTCCATTTTATTTTTAGAGAAGAAAACAAATGAGTACATGATGACTGAATAAATGATGCAAAAGATATGCAACCTACATGGTTTTGTTATGCAACTAATTGATATGCACATATTTTTTTTCATTTTGTAACTAATGCAATAGAAAGACTAGCTATCATGTCACTTATTATGCTATGTAATGCAATCAAGAATAAATAATTCAAGTTACTTGATCATCTTAAGGTGGTGGATCAAATGTATGAAAAGCGGATGTAATCACAACATTAAGAGACAATGCCTTTCTTAAAATATGATATGTCCCTCTCCTATCAACTTGTGTACATGGTAACCTTAGGATTTCTTTCTAAAAATTCTATTTAAGGTCTCATTAATTTTTTGGTCAGTTTGGGCTCAAACCCCATCATCATCCACAATTCATGGATAATTAATATTTTAATACATATCAAATGTCCTTAAGCTGACTAACCCATATACTTCATCTAGGTGATACTGCCTTTAGAATTTGCAACTATACTTTCAAAGATATGACATTTTTTTTAATTTCCAATTTTCATTACCAAAACATAGAAGAAAACACTGTATGATGAAGGCATAAATCATGACAATGATTCTCCACGATTACACTAGATAGCTATCAATCCTAGAAATTCAAAATGATAAAACTAAAAAACAAAACTAAAAAGAAAAATAAAGATAGAGTTATTCCAACACCCCCTAAGCTTGAACTTGACTATGTCCTCATAGTCAAAATCCAATCAAAGAGGTGGAATAATGGTACCCAATCAGAATGGTGGTTGTGGTATGTTTGGATTTGGCAGATAGAAAGTTCCAGTGGAAGTAGACGGATGATGTGGCATCTTTGGAGGCAGCAGGTAGTTGTCAAACTGCCCCTGACTCCAGTAATGATCATGAATGACTGCTAGTAATGCTCAATCCAATGCAGGCAAGTGTGCATGTTCTCCTGATTGACCACTAGAAGGCACTCATTTTAAAAAATGGCTTTGCGGTTCTGATAAAGCCGCCCTTGAAACGTCTTGGATTCTTGCCAATGTTGTTTATTGTTGTTGCTTCCCCTGTTGAATTGATTGTAGGATCCCATACATACCTTCCATAGAATATGTGTCTTCTTGTTGAGAAGGTGGTGGATCATAGGATCTTGAAGATCCATGTCTTTATGAAGACCAGTAGATAACCCACCATTGTGTGAATGGAATGGTTTCCTCTTCCTATTCTTTGATATTTCAACCCTTCTCTGGCTCAAATTGCTCCTCATCTTCCTCCTCTACATCCTCTTCTATCCACCTAAAAAACACCACTGCTCATAGATTGAAGATTGGGTAAGGAAGTTCCCTTTCCCATAGATGGTCATCTAGTTTGCAATAGTAATACACCTTGCCCTCCCGCTTGCTTACAAGAAGAGCTCTCTTGAAGTGTTTGAATTCCTACTTGGACGAGGTCCTCAAAGGGTTGGAGTTGAAGAAGTCAAGGTTGAGGTGCATTAGTATTGGTGTTATAAGCCCTCCAAATGGATTGGTAGCTTACTCTGCACCTGACACTTGGCTGCCAACATGTGTTGCAAGAAAAAGGAGCTGGGGTCGACCTTCTCTTCCCCCTTAGATAAAAATACCCAAAGGACATAAAGGTCAGCCTTATGCACCTTGCCCTACCCTTGTGTAGACCTAGAAAAGATTTTGTTGGTGATTTACCGATGCAAAATATGAGCAAATGGATACTGGATATCCATGGTGGAGGACTGGTTCTAGTTGATGGTGAATCCACATGGCAAGTTTGCCATGAGTTGCCATGTCCATGTATAGTTGAAGTCACCAAACATGTAGCAAACATCTCCTGCTGGTGACCCAAGGATGGCGTTGAACTCTACCAATGTGACGTAGTGGGTGGTGTTGAAGAGGTAGAAGTACACCCGTGCTTGGGGATGTAGCAAGCCATCAAGGATGCCAAAAACTCACATACGATCTCCTAGTAGGTGGGCCCATTAGTAAAGAAAGGGTGATCGCCCACTATGACCTGTCAAACACAGACTTCCTAGAGATTATCGATGAAGCCCACGTCATCAAGGAAGGCACGATCACCATACCATGTGAGTATAAGATCCCTCTTCATCAGGTTGGTGTATATCTTCCTCTGGTCATCATTGACATGAGCTATGCATGTCAGCTCGAGCACCATCATGTTAGATCCTGCTGTCGATGAAAGTGACCTCCTTGTCACATTGGTCATTCAAGGAAAGAGATGAAGAAGAGAGTGCGGGGAAGACTTATAGGTGCCTTGGAGCTCTGGAGCATCTATGAGTGAAAAGGATATAGTGTGGATGTGTTTGAATCACAACCCATACCTATCCTTTTATAGCCTATAATCTACCCTGACACACTGCATCGATAGCACCAAAAATAATGTCAGTGGAACTGACTCATTCCCCACAATCCGTTTGAAATTAGTATCAGTCATTGATACCGAAAACTTGTTTCCATTGATGTAACGACACATGGATTGATATGCGTCGGTACTACTAACTCTGTGTTGGTGGTACCGACTTATGAAAAGCATTTTCCGATTGGTAACACCAACAGTTGGATAAAGATGATCTGGTTCATTCAATTTCACATCCACACATTCTATGTTTTCAGGTGTCACTACCACCGGCAGTGTGTTAGTGGTATAGAGCTTCTATTTAGCCACCACTGTTGAAGATGTCGGTGCCATCAACTTCAAGGGCCAGTGGTACCAAGTTGTTAGTTTTCTCAGTACTCTCAAGCTACTCCTTGATATCTCAAACCTGGAGTGTCATCAGGTATCATTTCTACCGACATGTGTTGTTGGTATCGAGCCTACACAATGAATTTGACTGTGGATCTATAAGGTATTAGTGCCACTGACTATCTTGTCAGTGGTACCAAGCTAATTTTTGGGCATCCCTGTTGAAAATGTCGGTGCCACCAAAATCTTGATAGGTGGTACCGAGTTGTTTGTGCTCATTCCTATAAATTTCTTCCATTTTTGATGCCACCAAAATGCTGCTCAGTGGTACTGACTGACTCTCAAAATTCTCCTGTTCATTTTCACATATGGTGTCAGTGCCACCGAGAATGGTGTCAGTGGTACCAACTTTTCTACTGCCTGCACACCAAACATAAAGGATCAAGGTACCTTTTTTATATCTAAAAATTAAAATGCAAATTAGAACAATTAAAGTTCCAGAAATGAAGGTAACAAAGAAAAACTAAAATATGATAAAGGAAAATTGGGTTGCCTCCCAACAAGCGTCGTTGTTTTACAGAATAGGCTCACCGATCAGATCATGCAACTGTCAATGAAGCTGAAGGAGCTTCAACTCTTCTCCCTCATGTATCAATTCTCCCACATAATAGTGTTTCAACCTCTACCCATTCACAAGAAATGGATCATCCCCATTACTAAACTCCATTGCTCCATGTGGGAATGCCTTAACCACCACAAATAGGCCACTCCATCTAAACCTTAATTTCTCTGGATGCAGTTTCATCCTAGAATTGAACAGAAGCACCTTCAGTCCTAGAGTGAACACTCTATCCAAAATATGACGATCATGGACTTTATTGGTTCTTTCCTTATATATCCTTGAGCTTTCATAGGCATCTATCCTGAGCTCATCTAGTTCTTTGAGCTCCAAGATGTGTTTCATTCTTGCTTCATCAAGATTGTAGTTCAACTTCATGAATGAAGACTTGGCTTTGTGTTCCAACTCTATAGGTAAACGACATGATCTCCCATACACCTACCTAAATGGAGTTGTTCCTATAGGTTTTTAATAGGATGTCATATATGCCTAAAGAGCATCATTTAATTTCATGCTCCAATTAGTCTTGCTTGTTGAGACTGTCTTTTGTAAGATCATCTTAGTATCTCTATTAGATACCTCAACTTGGCCTTGGATGGTTCCTACTATATGAATCACTCCATACTTTCTCAATAAAGCTTGGAACTTCTTATTAGTTAAGTTAGACCCCCCATCACTTATCCTCACTTTTGGCACCCCAAACCTGTTGAAAATATGGTCCTTTACAAATCTGCAAACAACTTGTGCATCATTGGTGTGGGTTGGAATTGCTTCCACCCACTTAGAAACATAGTCAACTACAATAAAGATATATATATTAGAATTATAAGACACAAAGGGCTCCATAAAATTGATTCCCTATAAATAAAAAACCACAACTTCCTAAAAAATGTTTAGGTGCATTTTGTGTCTCCTAGATATATTTCCTGCTCATTGACATGCATCACAATAATACAAAAAAAATAAGCATCTTTAAATAGATATGGCTAATAGAACCCACTTTCTAAAACCAAGGTTTCTATCCTTGAGCTAGAATGGTGTTCCCCAGTAGGTAGGGAATGACAATGTGCCAAGACACTCTCTGTCTCACAATTAGGCACACACTTCCTCAAAATCCCATCCCTACATTATTTGAGAAATATTGGGCCATACCACACATAATCTAAAGAGTGTAAAAATTTCTTCTTATCTTGATATCCTTAATATTCAGGAAACTCTCTACATGCCAAGTAGTTTACAATATTAGAAAACCATGTGTCTTTATTTTTTATTGTGAACAACTACTCATCCAGAAACTCCTCTATAAGACCCCTGACTTGTGTTTTGGGTTAACCCTATTTAATTTGACTTGATGACTAGCTTAGAAACTTTATATAATCCTTTGAGATTATCTTAGAACATTTAGAGAGCTTAATTATACAGTTTGAGCTTGTTTGGATGTTGTTTGTGGTTTTTGTGCTAATTTTGGTGCACATTGCAAATTACCCATTTTAAGGGGTAGTGTTGTAATTTGTTACCTCTAGAGTGTTCCTTCTCTCTATTGGTTTCATGAAAGAGGTTTTGGTGCTTTGGGGTTCCTTCGTGGACCCTTAGTTGAATGGTGTCACCCTCAGTGGTGATTTGGGCTTTCTAGGGTTTGGTGTGCCTTGAGCATGTGACCCTTGCTGGTTGTTTTGACCTAGGTCATGGCCTAGGGCCTGGTTGGAGGGTGTCACAATTGAGACACCTCCTCTTAGTATGGTTGTTGTGACCAAGATGGTCTTGGGTGTCTTGGGTCGAGATGGGTGCTCTTGTAGAATGTTTTGACCTAGGGTTTGTGGTGACCTTATGTTGCGACCTAGTGATCCTTGGTGGTGTGTCACGACCACAGATGGTTCCCATGGTGTGTTACTATCATGACATGAGGGTCAGATGTCCTAAGTGGTTGAGATCCAACCTAGAGTGTATAACCATCTCTTTCATGTGGGCGTTATGTGGTTGCATGTTAGTTTCTTGAGGGGACAAGTGTCCCTTTGGGGCCTTCTTTCATTAACACATCATCTCTTTCTCTCCCTCTCCTTCTTTGCTATATCAACCCTCTTTTCTCCAGGAAAGTGATATTTTTTAGCCATATTCTTTCTCCTTCCCTTGTGCTCGTCCTTGGAGCTTGGTGCAGCAATAAGAAGTTGTTCTTGGTGCCTTAGCAATGTTTTAACCCTTTCTTGTGGTGATCTTTGGTCATCTTCAATCTTGGTGAGTGTTTATCTTTCCTCTCTGATGCTTTCTTCAGATCTTCTACCCCATCTTCTTCCTTTTTATCGGCCCCGAACTATGTTTTGACATGGTTTCATTATTGAGAGTAAACTCCTCATCACAGGAGTAATAGGCCATGTTTTGATAAGGCGACACCCAAGTGAGAGGGAGTTTCTTCTCTCTTTTCCCCCTTCTTTATTTTGGTTCGGACTTGAGCTTTTTGCCCTCTTTTCTTGAGCTATCCCTTTACCTTGGTGTTTCTCTTTCTTGAGGTGATCTTGTGGCCAAAAGTGGAGCTTTTAGTGGAGCTCGATCTTCCTTGGTGATCGTTTGTTTGGAGATGTCTTCCTTGAAGTTGATCTTCTTTAATGTGGGTTATGGAACTCTTAACCTTCTCTATTATTGCACTTTCCATGCTTGCATGTTGTTATTTTCTCTCCCTAGATGTTCCCTTAATATTCTAGTAAGTGGAAATAAACTCTAGGACTTGGATGATGTTGAGATCATGCTTGGCTCAGATGTAATATGAAACCTTAATACCTATGTGCACATTTTCTATGTGTCCTTGAAGAGGATGATTTTGTATGTATTGAGAGATTTGGGTTTATCATCAAGATCTAAGTTTTGGCCTTGTGTTCACTTTGAAGTTTTGGATGTTTTCCTCTTGTGTTGAGGATCGAATCTCTCTTTTCTAAGTGGTTTTCATAAGATGATCTCCATATTGTTTGTTTTAGGGTTTGCTAGTCTTGGATCCTTGAGTTTTAAACCTTGATGGCACTTGGTTTTATATTGTTGGATCTTATTTCGACCAAGATAATTTTGATCCTTGATGTTTAGGGTCGAGTCATGTGCTTTCTTTCTGCTTTGGGATCAAGATTCCTTGTTTTCAATTCTGGTCAGGTTGCATGTTCTTGTGTTGATCATAATGCTGACCGAAATGACTGATTGCAACACCTTACCCTGAGGCTATTTATTCCATGCTCTGTCACATACGTGACATAGTTATGTAGTAGTGGTAGAGATGTTGGTGCTAATCCCAACACCATGCCCTATCGCGGTCGTGATACTAGGTGGGATGGTGGCCGTGACACCTAGTCAGTGTGGTATCATAACATCTAGTCAGTGTGGGATCACAATGCCTAGTTAGTGTGAGGTCATGACGCTTGGTTAGTGTGTGGTTGTGAAGTGCTCATAACACAACGATATTATCTACATATACACATATATGATAGTGTCACCTAGTGTTGTTGACACGATTAACTTGTATGGTTAACTGATGATGATCCATAATCCTAAAAGCACTCCAAGGTTATGAGATATGTCCTATCTAGGGTTTAGTACTTGTATGTGCCTACAAAACCCTAATTGGATAAATCCTAGAACCCTAAACCTAATGCTAAATTATGTGTTTGATTTCTCTATAGTGAGATGTTCATCATATAGAATGTTTCTCTCTCTTGTTTATAAGCCCTAACTTTGCAAGTGGTATGTATTCCATGGATTGTGTATGCTATGGTGATGGCTATGTGAATAGGGTAGTGCTTATGCACACTAATGATACAATATGTGATGATGAACATGCATGGCTTAATGTGATGGGTCCTATTGCCTAGTGATGGCTTAATGCCCATTGAGAGGTGATATCCTCAAGTGATGTGATTAAGGGATTAAGATTCCATGGTGATATATGACATTGATGATTGCCTTATGGATGGAAAAATTTTGAGTATCATGTGGTGGTTGTGTGATGAGATCACACCTTATACGTTTTATATCTTTTGGAGTTGCAACACACCCTTATTATTGTACTGTTTGTTTTAGCTTTATATGTTGTAACTTGATTGATGCTAAAAGTCACCTAATTGTTTAACTAATCAAGTGAAACCTAATCATGTAGTTTGCCCTATGAAATATATCCATTTCTAGTGTCAGCTTTATTTTCTAGATTGGTGAAACAAGTTTAACTCAGAGCACCTATTTTTTAATATGTGGGGGTGCAAGTCGAGTATCTCCTTGTGTCCACAATTACATGTTGTGTGAGATGACCATGTGTGAGCTTATCTCCTTGTGATATGGATGGTCTTGCATGAGCCACTCCTTTTAAGAACGGCTATGCGTGAGCCTTTTCTTCTAACACATTACCTATACCAAGGTGGACTAGGTGTTTTTATATGGACGACCATGCGTGAGCCAATCCTTTTGTGACTATATGTCACTCTTTTACAGTTGACTAGTCTATCTATGTAGTGTTTCTCTTATGCTGACCAAGAGGTGTGGAGAGGTTGTGGATTCTGGCTCTTCGATGGACCTTGTAGGGCACTGTCAGTTTCCTTCATAGGAGGTGGTTGGATTTGGGTGGTACGACTCAAATCCTCAGGGTATAAATAAAGAAGTAATACAACTGTGTAGCATGTACGCTTAGGATGACATACATCTCACATTGGTTGAAGCCTTTGCCTTGTCTTTTTAGTGATTTCTTGAATTATAATACGGTAAGAGAAGTCAACTATAATACATGTTCTTCATTTTCCTTTTTAGAACATAATTTAATCTACTTCTCAGTGGTGACTGCCTAATCTTGTTTAATCTTCTTTACCTATTAAATACATATCATTTAGCTGAATTTGCTCAATTTGTTAGATTATGTTAATTATCTACTTAGTTTTACCTACTTAGTATATACGTGTTGTAACAGCGTTAGCAGAGAGTTATCTCTCGCTGGGACATTTGGTTTCATCCTGTGGGTTTTTCACATCTTTTAGGTGACTGTGCATGAAGAGGTAGAGGTCGTGTAGTTGAGGAAGAACATCAGTAAGAGCAATAGCTGATACGGTTGGATGTGATGCTAGTCTTTTGGTGTTACAGTCCTAGAGTCATCCCTATACACTCAGGTCCTTTGGGTGTTTTATTTTGAGGTTTTTTGTGATACGAGGTTTAGTTTGTGTGATAAGGTTGTATAGTTATGATAGTTGTACTTATATATCTATGTGTGGAACCTGTATCTTATTTAATAGGTTGTTGACATGAATGTTGATCTATAGTGATCTAAGCACCAAGTGATATATTCTACCCTGCTGGAGGCAGGTTTGTAGACTCATATGTAATTAGTTTTTGGCTTATGGTGCTTTAATAAAATCAGTTTTAATTTCCTATGTTTTCTGGTAACTTGCTTTCTTAGTGATGTTTCCACTTTTGGTTTGAGTAATCTCGCTTGTGGTGCGTCGGGGCATCACAATTTGGTTGGTATCAGAGCTTTAGGTTCACTGAGTCTACATGGACCTAGGACTAGGGTTTGTGTTTGTTCTAGTGTCTTCTACTCTATCTTATAGTGAATTCTACTTATGCAAAAGAAGAAGAAGAGTAGAAAGATGGCTGGAGAAATGAAGAACACACTACAGAGAGCAGTGTTGCTGCACCTGGTGGTGGGGTGAGGGCTCAAGAAAGAGAAGATCCAATGCCTGATAAGCCCTAGTTTGACCCAGATTGGTATAGAACCCTACTTTCCAATCTCTCTTTGGGAAGTTTATGGAAACGATGATGCACATGATAGACAGAATGCCTACCTCTCAGCCTAGGATAACTCTCCCTAGTGTTGAATCTCTAGGAGTTGGGAAGACCTTTAAGAGGTTGAGACATGTTGATGTTGTGGAGTATAATAGCATAGTTGATCCAACGGATAATGATCTGTGTCTGGTAAAGTTGGAAACGGCTTTCAAGATCCTTAATATCCCCAAGGCCAATAAGGTGAAACACACAATGTATCTTCTAAAAGGGAGTACTGTCCATTGGTGGGCCATTGAAGAGGAGAAACAACTAGGTGTTGATATCAGTCGGGAGGAGTTTAGGTGAGTGTTTGTTAGCAGGTACTTTCAACATACCTATCTGGATGAAAAGATCAGTCAGTTTGAGCAAATCCATCAGGGATCCATGTCGATCAATGAGTACGAAGCAAATTTTATGGAGCTATTGAGGTTCTGTCCTCACATGGTGTTAATGGATGAGGTGAGGATTCAACATTTTGAGAAGAGTATGAACAGTGAGATGACAATGACGATGGCAACACCTGAGAACCGTGAGAAGTTTGTGACATTTATGGAGTCTATTAGGGGGATTGAATGATCTGTGGTTGAGAAAAAGGAGAGGAGCAGCAAGAAAAGGCCAACGCAATACCAGGGGTAGTCATCGGGATGCTTTAAGAATCCTAGGTTTTATGCACCGCCCACACAATAGAGGTCCAGTGCAAAGACCCAGTGGTCGACAAGTAAGGGTAGATGACACAATTTTCCACCAGTAGGATCTCAAAGTGTAGCATTAGCTTCAGTGACAGGGCTATCTAGGCCATGGTATGAGAGTAAGACCTGCTACAAGTGCGGACATGTTGGGCATACGAAGTTGTTTTGCCCTATGAAGGATGAGAAAGTGACCCAAAAACTGAGGCAGAGCCAGCAAGGCTTGCAGAGACAACAATTCAGTGACAGTGGAAGGGGATGTGGACAAGCATCTTAGGCTGGTTCTTTAGGATAGGCTAGTAGAGGAAGAGGACGGCAACCAGTGACAACTAGATTCTATGCTATGAGTTAGCCTAAAGGAGTGGTCAAGCTGCGAGTAGTGACAAGTCAAATGGAGTTAATTCATTCTGATTTGTCTTCTTTTTGCTTTATATATGTTTTGGTTGATCTGGGTGCAACACAGTCTTTTGTCACTCGAGAAGTGATTGATGCTTGTTCCTTGCCTATTAGTCGTATACGTGATAGCCTTCATTTAGAAACCCCATTAGTTTGTCCCACGAAGTTGTGGGAGGTGTATCCTTCCTATGTCCTTTCTTTCTCACGACATAACATACAAGTGGATATCTTACCACTTGATATGGATGGATTCAATGCGATCCTATGAATGGACACCTTGGAGAAGTAGTAGGTGGTTATGGATTGTAGTTCCAAGGTGGTGACATTTGAAGATGGTGGTGTGTCATGGATCTTCTAAGGCGATAGGAAGATTCTTCCTACCTATTTGGTGTCAGCGATGGTGGTTGAGAAGTTGATGAGACATGGCAGTGATGCATTTTTTGCGCATGCAGTGGATACCAAAGTGAGGAGTCCTAGTATCCAGGAGGTTCCAGTTGTTAAAGAGTTTGAGGATGTGTTCCTAAAGGAGTTTCTAGGCATTCACCCTGTCAGGGAGATTGATTTTGAGATCAATCTAGTCTCGGGCACACAACCAATAGCGTAGACACCATAAAGCATGGCGTCAACTGAGATGGTAGAGTTAAAGAAACAGTTGCAAGAGCTGCTTGAGAACGGCTTCATCAGACTGAGTACGTCTTAGTGGGGTCCTCTTGTGCTGTTTGTGAAAAATAAAGACTGATGCATGAGGCTGTGTATAGAGTACAAACAATTGACAAGGTGACGATAAAGAATAAGTATCCCTTGCCGAAGATCGACGACTTATTTGATTAGTTATGAGGGGCTGCAGTATTCTCTAAGATAGACCTGAGGTTAAGATATCACCAGTTGCCGATTAAGGTGGATGACATACTTAAGTTGAATTTTAGGACTAGGTATGGTCATTATGAGTTCTTGGTTATGCAGTTTGGGCTAACAAATGCCCTAAAAACGTTCATGGACGTAATTAACAGAGTGTTCCAACTGTTCCTTAATCAATTCACGGTGGTGTTGATAGATGGCATCTTGATATACAATCATGATAGTCAGTAGCATGAACAACATCTTCATCAAACGTTGACTGTGTTGAGGCAACTTCAGTTATACGCCAAGTTTAGAAAGTGCGAGTTTTGGCTGAAGGAGGTGTCTTTCCTAGGACACATGATATTTTCTCAAGGTGTCTGTGTGGACCCTAAGAAGGTTGAGTCCATGTTGGAGTGGGAGAAGTCGAAGATGCCAATGGATGTGCACAACTTTCTAGGTTTGGCAAGCGTCTATAGGAGATTTATTAAGAACTTCAGTTGTGTGGCATTGCCCCTAACCAAGCTTATGAGGAAGGATGTTACTTTTGCCGAGGATGATAGATGTTAGTGTGCCTTTTAGTTGTTGAAGGAGAAGCTGACAAGCACACCAGTGCTAGTGCTGCTGATGCGTCGTGGAATGGTTTGGTTTGTGTGCTGATGCAAGACAAGAATGTGATATCTTTTGCTTCTTGACATCTTAAGGAATACAAGGAGAGCTACCCTACCCATGACCTAGAGTTGGACATAGTGGTTCAGGCCTTGAAGACCTAGAGACACTACCTTTATGGTGGAAAGTGTTAGGCCTTCACAGACCACAATAACTTGAAGTATATATTCTTGCAGCAGGAGTTGAACACGCATTTGAGATGCTGGATGGAGTTAATGAAGGACTATGATTGCACGATTGATTATCATCCAGACAAGGTGAATGTCATGGCAGATGCATGGAGCATAAAGTCTTCTTCAGCATCACCTGTGGGTAGTGCATAGTTGAACTCCTTGGTGTGTCATAAGAGATACTTGTTGGTCTCCTTGCGTCATATGAACATGAACCTAGATGTATCTATTCTAGAAGGGTTGTTGGCTTAGTTGCAGGTGAAGCCAACATTGAGAGAACATATCAAAGAGGCACATAGGGCTGATACTATGATATAGTAGATACGACCAGAGTTTGGTAGTGAGAAGCATGATGGTTTCCACAAGGAAGATGATAAGATATTTTGTTACCACAATAGAGTTGTGGTTCCTAATTTTGACCATTTCAGAAAGATGGTTCTAGAAGAGGCTCACTCTTTGATGTATGCGATGCACCTAGGTACAACCAAGATGTACCATAATTTTAAAGATCTGTATTGGTGGCCTAGCTTGAAGCCAGTTATGGATGACTCCGTGGCTAAGTGAGCGGTATGTCAACAAGTCAAGGCATATCATCAAGAGCCTACATGGACAACAGTTACTGTGACGAAGTGGGTTTTCTAGCTTAATTTTGAGGACGAAATATCTTTTAAGGTGTGTAGGATGTGATGGAGTGGATTTTTGAAATCCATAAATCTCCAATAACATATTAGAATCCATATCTTGAGTTATAATGAGAGTTCCAAGTATTCAAGTAAAGTTGGAATGTTGAATTGAGATTTATATAATGATTAAGATCTCTCTTTTAATGCTTTTTTGAGGAATATTATTGAGTGGTTCAATAGATGAGTTTTGTCACCAAATTTGGATAGAAGGTAGCTCGAGAGGTAGGGGAGCTATGGTTAAATTGTGGTGGCATTTGGAGGTTCCTAGAAAAAGTAATTTAGGTTTGGAATCGATTAAATTATTGATGCATTTCAATAGTTTGAGACCAAGGTAAACAAACTTATAGTTATGTTTAGTTATATGCTTCATCATGCTCCCATGCAGTCCTTTGCTAGGATACGTGGCCATGATAGTACCTTAGATCCTTGATCAACGGTGTAGGCCTTTGAGAAGAGAGTGTTGCGGATCGGTGTAGTTGAGGGCAACTCTGGAGCATTAGATGAGATTGAATGACCAGAACAACGTCTTTGACCTTGCAGTTACACCATCCTCGTAGGCCACTACTAAAAGATTCGTTCTGCGTAGAGGACGTGCCTTGAGGAGGCAATTGCCATCACACTGAGGAAACACCACTGCCTGATCCCCACTGCTCTCTCCATCGCCCTTGTAGACCATGAGTGTGAGGAGCGATCTAGGAGCACCCCCTTTGAGGTTTCTTTCTCGCCAAAGATCTGAACCCCCACGGCGACAGATGAGAGCAGTGGAGGCTCACGTTGGGATGAAGTCTCACAGACTCTCGCAGACAGGGAGCTGAGTCTAGCAAAGAATGAGGGCAGTGCGATGGCCAAGCTCCGCGAAGGATCTTTCGGAGTCGAACCTTGCTAGAAGAACTCGTTTCCTCGCCGGACTCTCCAAGCACGGTGGTGCTCGGCTGAGATCCTCACCAGAGGAGAACCTGACAGTGGCCAGGCGGGAGGATTCTCATGGAACAGGAACTCACTGCCCATGGCAAGCCAAAGCAGAGTCCCACGGAGGTAGCGTCTGAGCCTTGGACGAGGAGGAGGATCGGCGGAGTCTATCCCTCGCTGGAGCGTCATGGCGACAGCTTTCCTATAGGCCGGAGGCACCGAGGGAGCGTATCTGAAGTTGGTGTGGAGGTAGCTATGGTGACGGGCTTGAGGCACCAGAAGTGCGGTAGATCGTGAACGGAGGAGGAACCTCCAGAAGCAATTTGCGGCGGTGGCTTCGTAGAGGCGCAGCCGGCATTAGAAGCTGCAGCAAGGAGGGGGGATGGGGATCCCTCATGGGCTCCCTGCACCATGGCGGTGCTCGACGCAGATGCAGGAGGAGGCGGTGGCAGGCTTGTGCACTGGAGAATAGACAGGCGTGGCGCGGCGTAGCGCTGTGATCGCATCCAACGCGAGAACGGGAGGAAGAAAGAAGAAGGGAGCAGACCAGGTCCGCAACCCTGAACCGGAGGAATCAATCCCTTGAACCGGCCGGCTCACAGTGAACCAACAAAGACCAACCGAAACCAAGCAAAGGGCTGGAGTTGCGCGCCCAAGGACACGTGGCATTGTGCCATTGGCCAAAAGGTAAGAAAATGCTCAGAAATTTTTAGATCTTCAATAATTCGTAGAAATTAACTCGATGCTCAAAAAAATACAAATAAGGTACCAAAATGTTCAGAAAAATGCGTAGAACAACCTGGAACTATAATATCAGGCTTTTGATGCTCAAATCTCAGTGATATCATGAAATATGTGTAATGCTTGTTTAGTGGATAATAAATAGCGAATGATGACATAAAATTATGGAAAAATGTCAGTAACTCCATAATAATGTTTATAATGCACCTGATGTCTGTAATCGTGATGTTGATGTACGAAATCATGTAATTTGCTTAATATTTCTAATTAGGGCTAATAATCCTAAATAAAATGTATTAAATACATTAATGATCAATAAATGATGAAATTTATAGAGTAAGCTCATATCAGTATCGTGAACCTCAGTTTTAATTATGAGATCATAATGATGAACAAAATCCATGTTATATGAAGATGAATATTAATACATGTTATAAAACCCTAATCTAGGTTAATGATGTAACCTAGGGTTAATTAATGTGTACAAAAATGTATGGAAGATAATGATCAGATTATGTATCTTAATCTGTAATATATGATCAGTAACCTAATTACAAGATGATAAGAGAAGTAATAAAGTACATATACTAAGGAGATAAGAGAAACCCTAATGGACACGATAGGGTTAAAATGAGATGCAAGATGATAAGAACCTGATGATAGTATATGGTCTTGTTTTGATCAGGTTTGACCAAGCTTATAGTTGATATTAGGGATATCCGATGATTAGGTTTGTCTTGATCTAAGGTACGCCATTACCTCTTACTTGGCTTATTATACAATATGCTTGTGCTATATGCATAGTAAAATACTTGGCATATGGTATTGGATGAAATGATTGTTCTTGTATGATATCTTGCTTGATTTTCCATACTTATGGCTATGAACACTTGAAACATAATATATCTGTTCCATTATATGAAAGAACTATATCTCTTTGGTAAGCGTAGTGCTTAAAGGTGATCTATCTCTTTGGTAAGCGGATCACCATATGAAATGATCTATCTCTTTGGTAAGCGGATCATGAGGCCATAAAGCATCTATCCCATTGGTTACTTGATGGAGTGGATTTTCGAAATCCATAAATCTCCAATAACTTATTAGAATCCATATCTTGAGTTATAATGAGAGTTCCAAGTATTCAAGTAAAGTTGGAATGTTGAATTGAGATTTATATAATGATTAAGATCTCTCATTTAATGTTTTTTTGAGGAATTTTATTGAGTGGTTCAACAGATGAGTTTTGTCACCAAATTTGGATAGAAGGTAGCTCGAGAGGTAGGGGAGCTATGGTTAAATTTTGGTGGCATTTGGAGGTTCCTAGAAAAAGTAATTTACGTTTGGAATCGATTAAATTATTGATGCATTTCAATAGTTTGAGACCAAGGTAAACAAACTTATACTTAAGTTTAGTTATATGCTTCATCACGCTCCCATGCAGTCCTTTGCTAGGATACGTGGCCATGATAGGACCTTAGATCCTTGATCAGCGGTGTAGGCCTTTGAGAAGAGAGTGTTGCGGATCGGTGTAGTTGAGGGCAACTCTGGAGCATCGGATGAGATTGAATGACCAGAACAACGTCTTTGACCTTACAGTTACACCATCCTCATAGGCCACTACCAAAAGAGTCATGGTGCGTGGAGGACGTGCCTTGAGGAGAAAATTTCCATCACACTGAGGAAACACCACTGCCCCATCCCCACTGCTCTCTCCATCGCCCTTGCAGACCATGAGTGTGAGGAGCGATCTAGGAGCACCCCCTTTGAGGTTTCTTTCTCGCCAAAGATCTGAACCCCCATGGTGACAGATGAGAGCAGTGGAGGCTCACGTTGGGATGAAGTCTCACATACTCTCGCAGACAGGGAGCTGAGTCTAGCAAAGAACGAGGGCAGTGGGATGGCCAAGCTCCGCGAAGGATCTTTGGGAGCCGAACCTTGCTAGAGGAACTCGTTTCCTCGCCGGACTCTCCAAGCACGGTGGTGCTCAGCTGAGATCCTCACCAGAGGAGAAACCGACAGTGACCAGGCGGGAGGATTCTCATGGAACAGGAACTCACTGCCCATGGCAAGCCGAAGCAGAGTCCCACGGAGGTAGCGTCTGAGCTTTGAACGAGGAGGAGGATCGACGGAGTCTATCCCTCGCTGGAGCGTCACGGTGACAGCTTTCCTCTAGGCCGACGGCACCGAGGGAGCGTATCTGAAGGTGGTATGGAGGTAGGCATGGTGACGGGCTTGAGGCACTGGCAGTGCGGTAGATCGTGAACGAAGGAGGAACCTCCAGCAGCAATTTGCGGCGGCGGCTTCGTAGAGGCGCAGCCGGCATTAGAAGCTGCAGCAAGGAGGGGGGATGGGGATCCCTCATGGGCTCCCTACACCATGGCGGTGCTCGACGCAGACGCAGGAGGAGGCGACGACAGGCTCGTGCACTGGAGAATAGACGGGCGTGGCACGGCGCAGCGCTGTGATCGCATCCAACGCGAGAACGGGAGGAAGAAAGAAGAAGGGAGCAGACCAGGTCCGCAACCCTGAACTGGAGGAATCAATCCCTTGAACCGGCCAGCTCACATTGAACCAACAAAGACCGACTGAACCCAAGAAAAGGGCTGGAGTTGCGCGCCCAAGGACATGTGGCACTGTGCCATTGGCCAAAAGGTAAGAAAATGCTCAGAAATTCTCAGATCTTCAATAATTCGTAGAAATTAACTCGATGCTCAAAATAATACAAATAAGGTACCAAAATGTTTAGAAAAATGCGTAGAACAACCTGGAACTATAATATCAGGCTTTTGATGCTCAAATCTCAGTGATATCATGAAAGATGTGTAATGCTTGTTTAGTGGATAATAAATAGTGAATGATGACATAAAATTATGGAAAAATGTCAATAACTCCATAATAATGTTTATAATGCACATGATGTCTGTAATCATGATGTTGATGTACGAAATCATAAAATTTGCTTAATATTTCTAATTAGGGCTAATAATCCTAAATAAAATGTATTAAATATATTAATGATCAATAAATAATGAAATTTACAGAGTAAGCTCATATCAGTATCGTTAACCTCAGTTTTAATTATGAGATCATAATGATGAACAAAATCCATGTTATATGAAGATGAATATTAATACATGTTATAAAACCCTAATCTAGGTTAATGATGTAACCTAGGGTTAATTAATGTGTACAAAAATGTATGGAAGATAATGATCAGATTATGTATCTTAATCTGTAATATATGATCAGTAACCTAATTACAAGATGATAAGAGAAGTAATAAAGTACATATACTAAGGAGATAAGAGAAACCCTAATGGACACGATAGGGTTAAAATGAGATGCAAGATGATAAGAACCTGATGATAGTATATGGTCTTGTTTTGATCAGGTTTGACCAAGCTTATAGTTGATATCAGGGATATCTGATGATTAGGTTTGTCTTGATCTAAGGTACGCCATTACCTCTTACTTGGCTTATTATACAATATGCTTGTGCTATATGCATAGTAAAATACTTGGCATATGGTATTGGATGAAATGATTGTTCTTGTATGATATCTTGCTTGATTTTCCATACTTATGGCTATGAAAACTTGAAACATAATATATATGTTCCATTATATGAAAGAACTATATCTCTTTGGTAAGCGTAGTGCTTAAAGGTGATCTATCTCTTTGGTAAGCGGATCACCATATGAAATGATCTATCTCTTTGGTAAGCAGATCATGAGGCCATAAAGCATCTATCCCATTGGTTACTTGATGGAGTGGATTTTTGAAATCCATAAATCTCCAATAACATATTAGAATCCATATCTTGAGTTATAATGAGAGTTCCAAGTATTCAAGTAAAGTTGGAATGTTGAATTGAGATTTATATAATGATTAAGATCTCTCTTTTAATGCTTTTTTGAGGAATTTTATTGAGTGGTTCAACAGATGAGTTTTGTCACCAAATTTGGATAGAAGGTAGCTTGAGAGGTAGGGGAGCTATGGTTAAATTTTGGTGGCATTTGGAGGTTCCTAGAAAAAGTAATTTAGGTTTGGAATCGATTAAATTATTGATGCATTTCAATAGTTTGAGACCAAGGTAAACAAACTTATACTTAAGTTTAGTTATATGCTTCATCACACTCCCATGCAGTCCTTTGCTAGGATACGTGGCCATGATAGGACCTTAGATCCTTTATCAGCGGTGTAGGCCTTTGAGAAGAGAGTGTTGCGGATCGGTGTAGTTGAGGGAAACTTTGGAGCATCGGATGAGATTGAATGACCAGAACAACGTCTTTGACCTTGCAGTTACACCATCCTCATAGGCCACTACCAAAAGAGTCATGGTGCGTGGAGGACGTGCCTTGAGGAGGAAATTGCCATCACACTGAGGAAACACCACTGCCCCATCCCCACTGCTCTCTCCATCGCCCTTGCAGACCATGAGTGTGAGGAGCGATCTAGGAGCACCCCCTTTGAGGTTTCTTTCTCGCCAAAGATCTGAACCCCCACGGTGACAGATGAGAGCAGTGGAGGCTCACATTGGGATGAAGTCTCACATACTCTCGCAGACAGGGAGCTGAGTCTAGCAAAGAACGAGGGCAGTGGGATGGCCAAGCTCTACGAAAGATCTTTGGGAGCCGAACCTTGCTAGAGGAACTCGTTTCCTCGCCGGACTCTCCAAGCACGGTGGTGCTCGGCTGAGATCCTCACCAGAGGAGAACCTGACAGTGACCAGGCGGGAGGATTCTCATGGAACAGGAACTCACTGCCCATGGCAAGCCGAAGCAGAGTCCCATAGAGGTAGCGTCTGAGCCTTGAACGAGGAGGAGGATCGACGGAGTCTATCCCTCGCTGGAGCGTCACGCTGACAGCTTTCCTATAGGCCGGCGGCACCGAGGGAGCGTATCTGAAGGTGGTGTGGAGGTAGGCATGGTGACGGGCTTGAGGCACCGGCAGTGCGGTAGATTGTGAACGGAGGAGGAACCGCCAGCAGCAATTTGCGGCGGCGGCTTCGTAGAGGCGTAGCCGGCATTAGAAGTTGCAGCAAGGAGGGGGGATGGGGATCCCTCATGGGCTCCCTGCACCATGGCGGTGCTCGACGCAGACGCAGGAGGAGGCGACGGCAGGCTCGTGCACTAGAGAACAGACGGGCGTGGCGCAGCGCAGCGCTGTGATCGCATCCAACGCGAGAACGGGAGGAAGAAAGAAGAAGGGAGCAGACCAGGTCCGCAACCCTGAACCGGAGGAATCAATCCCTTGAACCGGCCGGCTCACAGTGAACCAACAAAGACCGACCGAACCCAAGAAAAGGGCTGGAGGTGCGCGCCCAAGGACACGTGGCACTGTGCCATTGGCCAAAAGGTAAGAAAATGCTCAGAAATTCTCAGATCTTCAATAATTCGTAGAAATTAACTCGATGCTCAAAATAATACAAATACGGTACCAAAATGTTCAGAAAAATGCGTAGAACAACCTGGAACTATAATATCAGGCTTTTGATGCTCAAATCTCAGTGATATCATGAAAGATGTGTAATTCTTGTTTAGTGGATAATAAATAGCGAATGATGACATAAAATTATGGAAAAATGTCAGTAACTCCATAATAATGTTTATAATGCACCTGATGTCTGTAATCATGATGTTGATGTACGAAATCATGTAATTTGCTTAATATTTCTAATTAGGGCTAATAATCCAAAATAAAATGTATTAAATACATTAATGATCAATAAATGATGAAATTTACAGAGTAAGCTCATATCAGTATCGTGAACCTCAGTTTTAATTATGAGATCATAATGATGAACAAAATCCATGTTATATGAAGATGAATATTAATACATGTTATAAAACCCTAATCTAGGTTAATGATGTAACCTAGGGTTAATTAATGTGTACAAAAATGTATGGAAGATAATGATCAGATTATGTATCTTAATCTGTAATATATGATCAGTAACCTAATTACAAGATGATAAGAGAAGTAATAAAGTACATATACTTAGGAGATAAGAGAAACCCTAATGGACACGATAGGGTTAAAATGAGATGCAAGATGATAAGAACCTGATGATAGTATATGGTCTTGTTTTGATCAGGTTTGACCAAGCTTATAGTTGATATCAGGGATATCCGATGATTAGGTTTGTCTTGATCTAAGGTACGCCATTACCTCTTACTTGGCTTATTATACAATATGCTTGTGCTATATGCATAGTAAAATACTTGGCATATGGTATTGGATGAAATGATTGTTCTTGTATGATACCTTGCTTGATTTTCCATACTTATGGCTATGAACACTTGAAACATAATATATCTATTCCATTATATGAAAGCACTATATCTCTTTGGTAAGCGTAGTGCTAGTGAGTGATCTATCTCTTTGGTAAGCGGATCACATGTGATGTGACGAAGTGAGTTTTCTAGCTTAATTTCGAGGACGAAATATCTTTTAAGGTGTGTAGGATGTGATGGAGTGGATTTTCGAAATAAGATGATAAGAACCTGATGATAGTATATGGTCTTGTTTTGATCAGGTTTGACCAAGCTTATAGTTGATATCAGGGATATCCGATGATTAGCTTTGTCTTGATCTAATGTACGCCATTACCTCTTACTTGGCTTATTATACAATATGCTTGTGCTATATGCATAGTAAAATACTTGGCATATGGTATTGGATGAAATGATTGTTCTTGTATGATATCTTGCTTGATTTTCCATACTTATGGCTATGAACACATGAAACATAATATATTTGTTCCATTATATGAAAGCACTATATCTCTTTGGTAAGTGTAGTGCTTAAAGGTGATCTATCTCTTTGGTAAGCGGATCACCATATGAAATGAGCTATCTCTTTGGTAAGCGGATCATGAGGCCATAAAGCATATATCCCATTGGTAGGCGGATGCATGAGTATATAATGGAAAAACAAGCTTAAAATATGTGTTCTCTTCTGGTAACAAATATCTTTGTGCAACTATACGTCTTTTCTTATATTTTGTTTAATGCTGCCAAGTATTAGTTTTATCTTATTGCCAAGATATGATGAGAGGTATATAAAAGACATGTAGGCATACTCAGTGCAATATTCTTGAAATATTGTGCTGACGTGTAACGCATGTAATCTTTTGTTTAGGTTGTGGTTTTTCTCTTGAAGATCCAGGATAGTTGAGAGATGTGTGGCGAGTTGATGTACAGGTGGACCTGTTGTCTTAAGATCCTGTAGTTTAGATGTAGTTCATGTATATGTAGAAGTTTGCTGTTCAATATGTAATATCAAATGTTGTAACAATTCATGTTGTAATTATATGTTGAATGGTGAACATGTGTTGTGGTTTGTTTATTGTTCATTTGCATGTGCTACTGATTGTTTCCTTCTGACTCCCTTGATTTTCTCTTTCTTAGCCTAGTGTGTGGGGTTTAAATTGGGATTCTCGCTAAGGTGAGGTTTCAATTTGGACGTCACGCATCATATTAAGTAATAGAAAATCTGGGGACGTCACAAGTGGTATCAGAGCATGAACAATAGCAAAGTATGACATTTGCTCATTATGCAACTCAAAACCAGAAAACCTTGAACTTAATAATCTTTTAGGGTTAGATTAGTCATCTTTTAGAGACTAGATCTGACCTAGCCTCTAGGTTAGCACCTAGATGTCCGAGAACTATGTCTAGACTGGTGCTTGTTGTGTAGCAAGTCCTTAGATGTCGTTCTTTCCTTATAGTGTTGCGGTATGGGACGTTGCACTATTTGGAAATAACGTGCATCAAGGGAAGAGAAACCCTAGACATATTGTGCACGTTGTCTAGAGTAGCTACACCAGTCTACACCATGTTCTCACCCTTTTCGCTAGTTTTCATGACACTGGACTCTCTACTATGTGTGGGACACTCATTTTCAGGATTTGGTTTTTGATTCCAAATGGACCGAACCTCGATAGTTTTCTCTGACGCTTGTTTTATCGGAGAAAAACTATATAATAGTTTATTATATATATGTATTACAAAAATGTGTCCCCACACATGTACGAGTAGGAGGTGGTCATGTAACCTAAGTGAAAGTGAATGACATCAGTCTAGAAGAGAGAGTAGTTCTAGATTAGATGTCTAGAGCCTTGTTGGAATATATATGATAGATGGAATAGATGAAATAAGTTTGATGATACGATCTAAGTCTTATATAGATGATATAAGATAGTTTGTGAAGATTTATGTTTGTCTTTGAGGACTTATGTTTAGTTTGAGGATTTGAGATAAGTTTTAATAATGCAAGTATGCATTCTTTTATGAGATAAGATATGTTAAGTTAATACAAGTTGTGAGCCAGTATGAGCCTCAAGCTCTTTTACAAAGGAGGACCTCTAGTGTTAGGACCAGTTTGGGGGTTAGCTCAAGAGAGAGCGACACCCACAGGGAGAAGGTCAAAGAACCTAGACTCCATGATATGAGAAATATGTGATATGATATGTCCTAAACTAGAATACTCCTGAGTGATTGAGTTGAGTCGCTCTATGTATGATTCCTATAGTTTTCCTAAACCCTAGATGTCCTTGGGAGGACCAAACCCTAGAGACAGAGAGAGGCTGGATATATGTGCATGTGAGTATGAATATGAGTGTCTGCCATCTGGGTGAGGGAGAGAGAGCCCAAGACCCTGGAGGAGGTAGCTATGTTTTTAGTTTTTGTGAAGCCTCATGCTCGGGTTGGTGGTTCCCCATGTAGGACTTTAGTGATGTGTATATATAAGAGAGTTTTGGGTAAGCATGTCTCATGGGTAGAGACCTATGAAGAGTATGTAATAGCATGTTTTGGTTTGTGCTTATGTGGCTAGAGCTTGTATGGCTATCCCTAGTGCCAATGAGGTAATCTGAGAACCCTAGACTAAGAGAGAAAAGATAAAGTATATGCATGTGAGACACTCATAGAGTTGAGTTAGCTCAGAGAGACTGAGCACGACACTACTCTCATGGTATGGGTTAGAGCAACCTCATTTGGACTATATAAAGCTTTGATACATGTTTCACGATCCACTCACATAAGTTTGTTTAGCACAACCATGATATAATGCATGTAGGGATGTGATCTAGTCTCGAGACGAGATATATAGACATGATGTGATGGAAATCTAGAGATGGTTTAATAGATATTAACGCATAAATGGTTAACCATATACATGAATAATGATGATAATTTAATAGTGTTGGTTAATCTTGTGATGAATTTATTAATAAATGTTGTAGTTTATTGTGAGCAATGAAATAAGATCATATGAATGAAACATGTCATAAGAGGTGTTAATCTTAGCGATTAATAAAGATGAAAAATATTGTTTGACAACTAGCACAATATAATGTTTATGACACCTTGATGTATGAGTTAATCTTAGTTAACACCTTTAGAACATGGTAATATGATGTGAGAACCCTAACGCATGGGTTAAGATAAGGATGCAGCCCTGATATATGAGATATTTCATGACATAACCTAAGTTTCTAAACCTTGAGTTTAACCTTGAATGGGGTGTTTGTGCACCAAGATGGTTATATAAACCCCTAATAGAACTTTGGATACATGGTTCTAGGTAACCTTTGCGAATATGTTACACATAGAATAGTGCCTACATGTGGATGAAGGCAAGATAAGGTTTTCCCTGAAAGTATGAGTATGGTTTACTTTCGAGGACGAAAGTTCTTTTAAGATGTATATGATGTGACCAAGTGGGTTTTCTATCTTAATTTCGAGGACAAAATATCTTTTAAAGTGTATAGGATGTGATGGAGTGGATTTTCGAAATCCATAAATCTCCAATAACATATTAGAATCCATATCTTGAGTTATAATGAGAGTTCCAAGTATTCAAGTAAAGTTGGAATGTTGAATTGAGATTTATATAATGATTAAGATCTATCTTTTAATGCTTTTTCGAGGAATTTTATTGAGCGGTTCAACAGATGAGTTTTGTCACCAAATATGGATAGAAGGTAGCTCGAGAGGTAGGGGAGCTATGGTTAAATTTTGGTGGCATTTGGAGGTTCCTAGAAAAAGTAATTTAGGTTTGGAATCGATTAAATTATTGATGCATTTCAATAGTTTGAGACCAAGGTAAACAAACTTATACTTAAGTTTAGTTATATGCTTCATCACGCTCCCATGCAGTCCTTTGCTAGGATATGTGGCCATGATAGGACCTTAGATCCTTGATCAGCGGTGTAGGCCTTTGAGAAGAGAGTGTTGCGGATCGGTGTAGTTGAGGGCAACTCTGGAGCATCGGATGAGATTGAATGACCAAAACAACGTCTTTGACCTTGCAGTTACACCATCCTCGTAGGCCACTACCAAAAGAGTCGTGCTGCGTGGAGGACGTGCCTAGAGGAGGCAATTACCATCACACCGAGGAAACACCACTGCCCGATCCCCACTGCTCTCTCCATCGCCCTTGCAGACCATGAGTGTGAGGAGCGATCTAGGAGCACTCCCTTTGAGGGTTCTTTCTAGCCAAAGATCTAAACCCCCACGACGACAGATGAGAGCAGTGGAGGCTCACATTGGGATGACGTCTCACAAATTCTCGCAGACAGGGAGCTGAGTCTAGCAAAGAACGAGGGCAGTGCGATGGCCAAGCTCCGCGAAGGATCTTTGGGAGCCGAACCTTGCTAGAGGAACTCGTTTCCTCACCGGACTCTCCAAGCATGGTGGTGCTCGGCTGAGATCCTCACCAGAGGAGAACCCGACAGTGGCCAGGCGGGAGGATTCTCATGGAATAGGAACTCACTGCCTATGGCAAGCCGAAGCAGAGTCCCACGGAGGTAGCGTCTGAGCCTTGGACGAGGAGGAGGATCGGCGGAGTCTATCCCTCGCTGGAGCGTCACGGCGACAACTTTCCTCTAGGCCGGCGGCACCGAGGGAGTGTATCTGAAGGTGGTGTGGAGGTAGCCATGGTGACGGGCTTGAGGCGCCGGCAGTGCGGTAGATCGTGAACGGAGGAGGAACCTCCAGCAGCAATTTGCGGCGGCGGCTTCGTAGAGGCGCAGCCGGCATTAGAAGTTGCAGTAAGGAGGGGGGATGGGGATCCCTCATGGGCTCCCTGCACCATGGCGGTGCTCGACGCAGACGCAGGAGGAGGCGGCGGCAGGCTCATGCACTGGAGAACAGACGGGCGCGGCGTGGCGCAGCACTGTGATCGCATCCAACGCAAGAACGGGAGGAAGAAAGAAGAAGGGAGCAGACCAGGTCCGCAACCCTGAACCGGAGGAATCAATCCCTTGAACCGGTCGGCTCACAGTGAACCAACAAAGACCGACTGAACCCAAGCAAAGGGCTGGAGTTGCGCGCCCAAGGACACGTTGCATTGTGCCATTGGCCAAAAGGTAAGAAAATGCTCAGAAATTCTCAGATCTTCAATAATTCGTAGAAATTAACTCGATGCTCAAAAAAATACAAATAAGGTACCAAAATGTTCAGAAAAATGTGTAGAACAACCTGGAACTATAATATCAGGGTTTTGATGCTCAAATCTTAGTGCTATCATGAAATATGTGTAATGCTTGTTTAGTGGATAATAAATAGTGAATGATGACATAAAATTATGGAAAAATGTCAGTAACTCCATAATAATGTTTATAATGCACCTGATGTATGTAATCATGATGTTGATGTACGAAATCATGTAATTTGCTTAATATTTCTAATTAGGGCTAATAATCCTAAATAAAATGTATTAAATACATTAATGATCAATAAATGATGAAATTTACAGAGTAAGCTCATATCAGTATCGTGACCCTCAGTTTTAATTATGAGATCATAATGATGAACAAAATCCATGTTATATGAAGATGAATATTAATACATGTTATAAAACCCTAATCTAGGTTAATGATGTAACCTAGGGTTAATTAATGTGTACAAAAATGTATGGAAGATAATGATCAGATTATGTATCTTAATCTATAATATATGATCAGTAACCTAATTACAAGATGATAAGAGAAGTAATAAAGTACATATACTAAGGAGATAAGAGAAACCCTAATGGACACAATAGGGTTAAAATGAGATGCAAGATGATAAGAACCTGATGATAGTATATGGTCTTGTTTTGATCAGGTTTGACCAAGCTTATAGTTGATATCAGGGATATCTGATGATTAGGTTTGTCTTGATCTAAGGTACGCCATTACCTCTTACTTGGATTATTATACAATATGCTTGTGCTATATGCATAGTAAAATACTTGGCATATGGTATTGGATGAAATGATTGTTCTTGTATGATATCTTGCTTGATTTTCCATACTTATGGCTATGAACACTTGAAACATAATATATCTGTTCCATTATATGAAAGCACTATATCTCTTTGGTAAGCGTAGTGCTTAAAGGTGATCTATCCTTTGGTAAGCGAATCACCATATGAAATGATCTATCTCTTTGGTAAGCGGATCATGAGGCCATAAAGCATCTATCCCATTGGTAGGCGGATGCATGAGTATTAATGGAAAAACAAGCTTAAAATATTTGTTCTCTTCTGGTAACAAATATCTTTGTGCAACTATACGTCTTTTCTTATATTTTGTTTAATGCTGCCAAGTATTAGTTTTATCTTATTGCCAAGATATGATGAGAGGTATATAAAAGACATGTAGGCGTACTCAGTACAATATTCTTGAAATATTGTGCTGACATGTACCACATGTAATCTTTTGTTTAGGTTGTTGTTTTGCTCTTGAAGATCCAGCATAGTTGAGAGTTGTGTGGTGAGCTGATGTACAGGTGGACCTGTTGTCTTAAGATCCTATAGTTTAGATGTAGTACATGTATATGTAGAAGTTTGTTGTTCAATATGTAATATCAAATGTTGTAACAATTCATGTTGTAATTATATGTTGAATGGTGAACGTGTGTTGTGGTTTGTTTATTGTTCATTTGCATGTGCTACTGATTGTTTCCTTCTGACTCCCTTGATTTTCTCTTTCTTAGCCTAGTGTGTGGGGTTTAAATTGGGATTCTCGCTGAGGTGAGGTTTCAATTTGGACGTCACACATCAGATTAAGTAATAGAAAATCCGGGGACGTCACAGTTACCCATATTATAGTGGAAGTGGGACCATGCTATGATGGATTTTGTGGTTGGTCTGCCTAGGAAAACCAAAGGACGTGATTATATTTGGGTGATAATTGACCGGTTGACAAAGTCAACACACTACTTGCCAATGAAGATGACATATTTAGTAGAGAAGCTTGCCTAGATATACATGGATGAGATCGTACGTTTGCATGATGTCCCAACTACTGTCATGTCAGATAGAGGTCCTCAGTTCACGAATCACTTTTTGGAGTGATTGCACACAAATTTGGGTACACAGTTGAGGTTTAGCACTGCTTTCCACCCACAGATGGATGGACAGTCTGAGAGGACCATACATACCTTAGAGAACCTATTGAGAGCTTGTATCTTGCAGTCTTTGGGGGTTGGGATATACACCTCAATCTGACAGAGTTTGCTTATAATAATAGTTATTAGAGGAGAATCGACATGGCACCTTAGTATTGTATGGGAGACGTTGTAGTTCTCTGTTGTTTTAGTATGTGACATGTGAATATCAGCTTAGTTGGTGCAACAGACAACATAGAAGAATAAAGTGATACAACAACAGTTGAAAGTAGCCAGGACAAACACAAGTTGTATGCTGATTACCGTTGGAGACACTTGGAGTTCCATGTGGGAGACAAGGTGTATATTAAGGTTTCTCCTTGGATGGTTGTTTTGAGGTTTGGAAAGAAGGCTAAGATATTTCCCCGATATATGGGACCTTAACCTATGGTGGCACATGTTGGGAAGGTGGCATACATGTTGGAGTTTCCACCTGAGTTGTAGAAGTTCCACCCAGTGTTCTATGTGTACATGCTGAGGAAGTGTCACCCAGATACTGAGTCAATTTTGCAACCAGTGGAGGTTGAGCTTGATGAGGACATATCCTATGTTGATAGGTCTATGTTGATCCTTGATAAGAGAGTGAAGAAGTTGAAGAAGGACATAGTTATTGTGAAGGTTCTATGGCATCACCGTGGTGTTGAGGAAGCCATGTGGGAGATTAAGGAAGAGATGTGGAAGAAGTACCCATCTTGTTTCGCTTAAGATTTTGGGGGTGAAATCCTTATTTGGGGTTTATGGCTTGTAAGAATACTGATCTGTGTTTTAGTTAACCCTATTTTCTTTGGCTTGATGATATGCTTAGAACCTTAGTCTAATCCTTTGAGATGAATTAGAGTATGTGGAGAGCTTAAGTCTTCAGTTTGAGCTTGTTTGGATGTTGTTTGTGTTTTCTGTGCTAGTTTTGGTGCAAATTGCAAATTACCCATTTTAAGGGGTAGTCTTGTAATTTTCCACCTCTAGAGTATTCGTTCTCTCTGTTGGCTTCATGAGAGAGTTTTTGGTTCTTTGGGGTGCCTTAGTGGACCCTTAGTTGAGTGGTGTCACCCTTAGTGGTGATTGGGGTTTTCTAGGGTTTGGTGTGCCTTGACCATGTGACCTTTGTTGGTTGTTTTGACCTAGGTCACAACCTAGGGCCTAGTTGGAGGGTGTCATAGTTGAGACACATCCTACAAGTATGATTGTCATAACTGAGATGGTCTTGGGTGTCTTGGGTTGAGATGGGTGCTCTTGTGTAGAGTGTTTTGACCTAGGGTTTGTGGTGACCTTGTGTTGAGACCTAGTCATCCTTGGTGGTGTGTTACGGCCATGGGTGGTTCCCATGGTGTGTTGTGGTCATGACATGAGGATTTGATGGCCTACCTCATTGAGATCCAACCTAGAGTGTATCACAATCTCTTGCATGTAGGCCTTATGTTGTTGCATGTTCGTTTCTTGAAGGGACAAGTGTCCCTTTAGGGCCTTCTTTCATTGACACCTCATCTCTTACTCTTTCTCTCTCCTCCTTTTCTATATAAACCCTCTTTTCTCCATGCAAGTGATCTTTTTCGGCCATCTTCTTCCTCTCTTCCCTTGTGCTCGTCCTTGGATCTTGGTCGAGCAAGAAGAAGTTGTTCTTGGTGTCTTGGAGGTGGTTAACCCTTGCATGTGGTGCTTGTGGTGATCTTTGGTCATCTTCAATCTTGGTGAGTGTTTATCTTTCCTCTTTGATGCTTTCTTTGGATCTTCTATCCCATCTTCTTCCTTTTTCTCGGCCCTAGACCATGTTTTGACATGGTGGTCATTCCTGAGAGTAAGCTCCTCATCACAAGGGAAATAGGCCCTGGTTTGATAAGGCGACACCCAAGTGAGAGGGAGTTTCTTCTATCTTTTCACCCTTCTATCTTTTGATTCGACCTTGAGATTTTTTTCCTTTTTTCTTGAGCAATCCCTTGACCTTGGTGTTTCTCTTTCTTGAGGTGATCTTGTGGCCGAAAGTGGAGCTTTTGGTTGAGCTCGATCTTCCTTAGTGATTGTGTGTTTGGAGCTTGCCTTCCTTGGAGTTGATCTTCTTTGAGGTGGGTTATATAACTCTTAACCTTCTCTATTATTGCACTTGCATGCTTGCATGTTGCTGTTTTATCTCCCTAGATGTTCCCTTAATATTCTAGTAAGTGAAAATAAACTCTAGAACTTGGATTATGTTGAGATCATGCTCGACTGGATGTAATCTGAAACCCTAATTCCTATGTGCATGTTTTCTATGTGTCCTTGAATAGGATGGTTTTTTATGTATTGAGAGCCTTGGGAGTATCACCATGACCTATGTTTTAGTGTTGTGTTCACTTTGAAGTTTTGGATGTTTTCGTCATGTGTTAACATTGTTATGCAATAGTAGTCATGATGCTGTGTCATGTTGGGGTCGCGACACCATATAGTGTTTCTGGCCAAGACGTCTGTGTTGGCATTGATCGCAATGTGATGCCCTGTCACTGTTGTGATACTAGGTGGGATGGTGGTCGTGACACCTAGTTAATGTGGGAACTTGATGCCTAGTCAGTACGAGGTCGTAATGCCTAGTTAGTGTGTGGTTGTGGCGTGCACATAACACCATAATATTATCTACATATACACGTATATGATAGTGTCACCTAGTGTTGTTGACATGATTAACTTGTATGATTAACTGATGACGATCCATAATTCTAAAAGTGCTGCAAGGTTATGAGAGATGTCCTATCTAGGGTTTACTACTTGTATGTTCCTACAAAACCCTAACTATATAAAGCCTAGAACCCTAATCCTAATGCTAAATTATGTGTTTGCTTTCTCCTTCATGAGATGTTCATCATATATAATGTTTCTCTCTCTTGTTTATAAGCCCTAACTTTGCAGGTGGTATGTATGCCATGTCTTATGTATGTTGTGGTGATGTCTATGCGATACATGGTAGTGCTTATGGACACTAATAGGACAATATTTGATGATGAACATGCAAGGCTTAATGTGATGGGTCCTATGACCCGGTGATGGCTTAATGCCCATTGTGAGGTGATACCCTCAAGTGATGTGGTTAAGAGATTAAGATCCCATGGTGATATATGACATTGATGATTGCCTTGTGGATGGAAAAACTTTGTGTATCATGTGGTGGTTGTGTGATGAGATCACACCTTGTACATTTTATATCTTTTGGAGTTGCAACACCCTTATTCTTATAGTGTTTGTTTTATATTTCTACATTGTAACCTGATTGATGCTAAAAGTCACCCAAATGGTTAACTAATCATGTGAAACCTAATCATGTAGTTTGCCCAATGCCATAGATCCAATTCCAGTGTCAACTTTATTTTCTAGATTGATGATACGAGCTTAACTTGTAGTACACATTTTTAAATATGCAGGGGTGCAAGTCGAGTATCTCCTTGTGTCCACAATTATAGGTTGTGTGAGACAACCATGTGTGAGACAATCTCCTTGTGATGTGGATGGCCATGCGTGATCTACTCCTTATTTTTAGAACATCTAGGAATGAGCATGTTCTTCTAGCACTGTTACTTGTACCAAGGTGGGAAAGATGTTTTTATATGGATGACCATGCGTGAGATGATCCTTTTATGACTATATATCACTCTTTTATGGTTGACTAGTATGTCTCTACGGTATTTTCTTGTATTGACCAAGAGGTGTGGAGAGGTCGTGGATTTCGGCTACCTTTAGTTGCCTTCATAGGGGGCGGTTGGATTTGGGTGGTACGACTCAAATCCTCAGGGTATAATAAAAGACGCAATAGAGTCGTGTAGCATATGTGCTTAGAATAACATACGTCTCACATTGGTTGAAGCCTTTTCCTTGTCTTTTTATTGATTTCTTGAATTATAAGATGGTAAGAAGTCAACTATTATACATGTCCTTCATATTCATTTTTCGAACATAACTTAATATACTCCTCAGTGGTGACTGCCTAATCTTGTTTAATCTTCTTTACCTATTAGATACATATCATTTAGTTGAATCTTATCAACTTGTTAGATTATGTTAATTATCTACTTAGTTTTACCTTCTTAAAATATATGTGCTTTAATTGTGTTGTAAGAGAGTTATATTTCTCGTTGGGATGTTTGGTCTCACCCCGTGGGTTTTCCACATCTTTTATGTGACCGCACACGAAGAGGTAGAGATCGTGCAACTGAGGAAGAACAACAACAAGAGAAGAAGCTGATAAGGTTGGATGTGCTACTAGTCTTTTGGTGTTCGAGTCCTAGAGTCATCCCTGTACACTTAGGTCCTTGGGGTGTTTTTGTTGGGTTTTAGGGGAGACAGAGAAGGCAGCGGAAACAAAAAAAAATTATCCCCCAACCCGTACCGAGGAAACGCGTCAACGTCTATATAATAGGAAAGGATGGTTTGTGGAATCATACCTTGTCCCGAGTCTTGCTCGGCGACAATACCTCACTCCTTGCGCGGTCTTCAACTCTGGTCTTGGACGGCGTCTGTGCAGCTCCTGGTCGCACCGGGATTGACGACTCCTCCTCCTACCGGACTGTCGGATGACAGTTGTCCTCCTGAGCGGTAGTGTCCTCCCGCCTCTGTACTAGTCCACACGGACCACCTGGAACTCCACACTCCTTGTCCCACAAGGAAGTGGAAGGAGTCGCACCCTCCTGTTGACGTACTAGTCGCCAACACACTCTCCTGCTACCAGTTGCAACTGCAGTTGTCCTTCCCTTGCTGCACCTCCCTTTTGCGGGAAGCACTTGCTCGGGATCTCTCACGGTTACCAAAACCAGAGAGAATGACAACTTCGCAAAGCAACCGGCTTGCATTGAGTTTTACTTTGAGAAGCCCCCAATACCCCTATATATATAGGCGGGTCATGGGACAGGGTTCTTTGTTTCCGGCAATATGGGACTAAAGTAGGAGTAGAAGGGTTCGAGAATTTTCCACAAAAAACAACCGGTTCACAACTTGAAATGATCGGTTCACAACTGAACCGATCGGTTCGGCCATTGAGCCGATCGGTTGGACCTGAGCCGATCGTTTGGGGCACTCCAACCGATCGGTTGGTGCCCTAAACCGATCGGTTCATAGTCCTAATCCGGCTCAAAAAGACTTTCCTTGTTTCGTTCCCAATTGGTATCGAATACCAATGTTATTCCCAATCGAATTGGGCAATTTGAAACCAAAGCAAAATTCTTGCCGACATGACTTTTCCCAACTGGTCGGTTGCACCCGTTGAGCCGATCGGTTCAACCCTTGAACCGGTCATTTCAACCTGGGCATGAGCCGATCGGCCTGGACACTCCAGCCGATCGGTTCAGCAACCTCAGCCGACTGGTTCATCACATGAGCCGATCGGTTGGGAGCACAGGTTGGGCAAAATCAGTCAATTGCGATTTCAATCAATCTGATACTCCAATCAATGCATCCAACACCTTGAACCATATGATATTGAGCCATCGACTGATTGAGTGTTTAATTGAACTACTAAACTCCTTTAGTAATCAATCTAAACATTGCTTTGTGGACAAAACTCCTCTTCCAGGTTAAATCCTATGTGTGTGACCCTGCAGGTCCATTTCACGTTGGCAGTGAAAGTCCATAACACTTATGACCTCACAAGCAAAGAGCGGTGCCTAGTCACACATCAGTGCTACCCAAGTGAAAGTAGAAAGTTGGAGAACAACTTTCATCCTACAATCCGTGAATGGTGTTACAGTGAATGTATAATTCCTTTGTCACTGATATCCCGAATGAACTCAAGGCATGGAACAGTCATCCTGTCAACGTTCATTCACTTTCTTGATCTCAGAGTAGATTGAAGAAGATATGTATGACATCAATATCACATACTGATTCACACATGCGTGTGCACACCTATCTCAATCCTACTCATCAAGTGGCCTTGGATATCAAACTCCCTCAGGAGGGACAAATCCCATATCTATCACTCACCCCTCAAAAGCCCCATGTGTCAAAGCCACCCAATCATCACCTTTATAACAACCCATGTTTCAGGACTGCGTTTGATGATGTCAAAGTGTGCCCAACGACATGTGTTGAGTGTAGTGATTTCAGGTCTAAGAATCACACTCACCACCATCACTGTGAGTACTGACTGTGACTACCATCTCATGGTTCCATGTGTCAAACTCACGGTGGGTCTGCCCGATACCTTGTTCTCTAACAAGTACCTATGTGTTTGGTTTGATATCTCTATATCATGACTAATGAGATTCTGTCATCAACCAACACCACAATCTAGTCTTGTGTGTCATTACTGTCTATCTACCTTCCACAATGACATCCGACTAGGGACATAACAAGAATGTACAAACTCTTAGCATCCGTATGATCTCATCGTTCAGGTCCTCAACCTGAAAGCATACGTCATTGAGTACTGTCATTCTCTAGACATTCAATCTGTTCTATCACTATCTCATATGACTGAACCAGAAAGAATTGGAAGCTTGCCTTTGATGTTTATCAAATCAATCTTAATGTATCCCACCAATCATCCCATGATTGGCTCTCAGGGCATACATACCAACAGACTCCCACTTGCACTGCGAGCCAATCACTCTTGAATCATATTCATAGTGATATTCAAACATGTCCCACATGTTACTGTGCTCTAGTGCCAACATAGTGAGTAATGGCAACACCTTGCCAAAGTCAGTATAAATTGCATGTCTCTCATCTCTTCGTTGTACGTCGCACGTATGAGATGGAGTTGCCGTAATATGCGATCTAGTATTCCATTGCTAACCTTTAGCCGCATTGCATGATCAAGGATTCCAGACTTGTCATCAATGAGTGGAATATCTATAAGTTCATCTCATGAACTTCCAGATCCATATAGTATCCACTGTTGTTCTCTAACACACGGATACTCGGCATTTCCCTTTTAAAAGTTTTATTGGAACACTTCCAATTATCAACAAACTTTCACTTTTATACATCCTATGTATATTTTGCGATTAATTTTCTGTCCTTTCGGAAGTTTGCATCAATGTAACTCTTTACATCGAACTCTTCCTTATCTCCATAGAACTAGTACTTCCCAAGTACTTATCAAGTTCTTATGGTATTCCAGTAACCCTTACTGGAAGTAGACAGACATCCACTCGTCATGTCCTACATACGAGTTATCAGGATGAGCACATCATATTGCTATGTCCCACATACAAGATGATGAATGCATTTTATTCTTGCCATGTCATACATGCAAGACAATGGGATGATTACATACATGATAGATCCATATCTATTCTTAGTGTTCCCATTCTTCATAAGAATTGGACACTTGGCCTTGGGATACTAATATCCATATAACATGGACAAGTTTTCTCCCACTGAATCTGTGCATACTGAACCCTTCAGTACAGATTGCCAATGTATGCTCTCTCTTTTCCAGGTCAAGAGATTTGTCGAGAACTATCTCTATAGATCTCTATTCCTATCATATAGGAAACATCTCTATCTTCCTTAAAGATAATTTCCACTTTTGGATTTCCATTCTAGAACAATTCCATTTCACATCAACATGTGAAATGTGAATACACTCCCACTAAATCACAGATCCCTTCTTTATCTTTGACATGTCAGTCAAACCCTTTGACTATATCATCAAAGTAAAGATCCAATTCTGAGTTGCTTGTACTCAATCAATCACATTGATTAGTCCATTGTAACTTATAGACTTCATTTGCATTAGTGGATTCATAAACCTTATAGGTTGTGTCACGTACACATCCTTGTTTTATTCCTCATAGGAATGCGGTTTTAGTATCCATATGCCAAATGTCTTAGTGATTAAGTTGCAATCAACAAGCATCATCCTTCTCAAAATGTTATCCATGTGTCTTAACACTTAAGACTCATTTGCACTTATGGATATGATCCAATGAGTGCTACCATCAAGGTCATACCTTATGGTTCACATGGATGTCATGTAGGATGTAATGGTCATAAACCATAACTCAAGATTTGGTTCCTCATATTCATCTTGATAGTTGACTCATCACATGAACAACTCATCACATAGATAATTGAGGTGTATCTGTTAAGGATATAAGAACTCACAACCCTTGTGATTCTTAATTTCCTTTATTAGTGTGGGGTATTCTTTTATTAAGAAGAATTCAGTTATTCGATAATCATTCTCTAACTTCTTAGAGTATGATTTCTTCTTGATTTAGACATCACCATGCCTTAATCATGAGTTCACTATGATACACTATCATAATCACTCATAAGGATCTCAAACATTTGGTCCAAGTATTTCATTCTTTGATCTCATCAAGAATTAATACTTTACCAAATTTGTACTTCATCTATGATAATCTTGAACACTTCAAGATATTCATATTGGTATTTCTCTAAACACCATTTGAAGTATTAGCATTTGTCCCAATAGGTATGTAAATATATCGCATGTATTATACCTAATAGGATAATCATTCTCCCACTACCATTAGTGAAGATTGATTAATCATGTCCAAGATATTCATGTCTCTTACTGGTTCTCTAACCAAAAGAGTCTAGATATATCCATCATATGGAAACTAGAAATGAATTTCTCATGATTGATGCTAATTTGATTGTTTGAGTTATCAATAACTTTAGGTATCATTTTATCTTATGCATACCATGTATCACAAGATAGACAAGGCATTGCCACAAAGATCATATCTTTAAGATTGAAACATCAACTTTATTAATTGCCATCATTGTCATACAACATGCAAAAATAAAGTGTTTCTATCTATTGGCAATATATGAAATAGCAGTTCTCAACTCTATTTCGTGCCCTTTTAGGCTGAAATAAACTGAAAGATACTCCTATCTATGACAGCAACACTTGCTCCAATGATGGGTACTTCTTTCTTGGTCCTTTCACAAAGGCCATTACTTCTTTGCGGATATTGCATATCATATATGACATATCCATATCTTGGTATCATATACCTCAGATAAAGAAGCGGTTCATTTCATGATACCTTAGGTGGATATCTCCATCCCCTCCTTCATCTTCTTTTGTTCTTCCAGATATAGAGGGCAATCCCTCATACACCCTTTCCCTTGTGCCTTGAGGCTGAAGACGGCTTGGATTTCTGGCTAGCATCAGAACACTTCTTAGCTTTGCCCTTGTCCTTGCCCTTAAGATTACCTTTTCTTTGATCATATCAAAGACTATGGTTTGTCTTTCTTCATCTTTGCCTCTACTATCCTCAACATGTCCAACAACTCTGTCAACGCTTGTCAAAGTTGTTCATGTTGTAGCTTATCATGAATTGTATGATTCTCACAACATTTGCAGTATCATACCAATAGCCAACTCTTGGCTCAGAGGGAATCCTTCTTAATCAGGTTTTCCACATACCCAATCACATTGAGTGTGTGAATACCTTACTGGATCTCCTTCTGTCATGACATACTAGGACAAAATCTTGAAGACATCATATGTCTAATGTTGTCTCTGCAACTCATAGTTCAGAGAACACAACATCAAGCACTCCTCATCAATGTCATCCTCGGTATGCTTCCATAAGCATACTTTCAGTCATTGATGTGGTGGGATTGAGTTCTTCTGGTTCGGGTATAACTAGGACTTAGAGCTTTCACTCTTTGATTGAGAACACTTCTCATCATCATCCTAACCAGTCGTGGAATTATTCCCATTTAATTTGTTGGTCTCAAAGACCGATCGCAAATAAAGTGATTTGTTGATTAACCATTTTTTTTAACAAAAGGAAATATATGCAATTTTAGTTCAAAACTCTTTTTGACTTGTTTGATTGATTTGAAAAGTTGACGATAAAATTAGGCCTTTAATTAATTATCGCTCCCACTATTTTAGTTCAAATTGATAGCCCTCACCATCAATTCGGAAGATTGCAGCGTACAACCTTCTAGTGGGCAAGATCCTGAAATCCTCTAAGTCATGAGTCAGCTTTGGCTGATCGCCCACAACTTAGATCTCTCAGGTAGGCAACTCTTGCCAATTGCATCATATGCAACTCTTATTGAATGAACATGCACAACATCTTTCCATGAACATTCCTTGCCTCTGGGCTTAGACGCTCTAAGAATCACTAGTTAAATCTAACCCAAAAGCTGACACGGTAAACATGCACCCTGCTTTGGCAGAACCTACATGTCTACCCTTCACACTTCCACAAGATAGACGGCGCACCACGCTTTGGCGTAACCTATGCTTGGTCGATCGAGCTTTTCATGTGTGCCGCTAATGGAAGGCATGTAAGACTTAATATTTTAATGAGGGATTTGGTTTTTATATACATACATATCCAATCACCACAATACATAGTACGTATCATATACATGCTATATCCCACAGAAAACATGCACAAACGATAAAAAGTGATGATTATGGCCATCCTAATGTGATTCCTCGAGCCAAGAGGAATCACAGTCATCTAGGTCTACATCTCATGCAACCTGTACAAGATGAAACTATGTGCCTTGCCATCCGAGTTGATCAACTCATCACATGAATGATCTGTACTCTCCAGCCGGTCGTCTGGGTGCCACCAGCCGATCGGTTGGCTCCTCCAACCGATCGGTTCGCCTGGACGTCGTGCATCTCGTTATGTCCGCCACCCGCTCGTCTCGCTCCTCGAACCGGTCATCAAGCGATCGGTTCACTCCTTGAACCGACCGTCTGGAACGTCAACCGATCGGTTCACGCCTTGAACCGATCGTTTCAGCTGTCGTCTTGATGTCCGCCGGTCTTCGACATAATAGGAAATAAAAATCTATCCTATTTATTACATTGCTTTAAAAAGGGAAACCCCGAGTTACATTTGGGGGGGAGCAAAGGTAGGAAAGAATCTCGAATTATTTCGAGTTACATCGGGAATAAGAGAGGGAAGATCGGTGCGCAGACCGAGATGCAAGCAACCAAAAACAACCACACACAGATAGGGGTTTATAGGCCATAATCATGCTACACATATCCACCACAAAACTCGTTCAAGGGCGACACATATCAAGTGCATTAATAATACATATCATATATGTAATTAGGGATTTGTGGATTTAAGATTGGACATGCATAAAGCCGATATTATTCACATCGTATGAAATAAATAAAGGCGACAAACCAAAATCGATCATATCGATATTCCTAAAATATAGAGAAGTTGACCTGTCTCTGATACCACTGTTGGGTTTTAGGGGAGACAGAGAAGGCAGCGGAAACAAAAAAAATTTCTCCCCGAACCCGTACCGAGGAAACGCGTCAACGTCTATATAATAGGAAAGGATGGTTTGTGGAATCATACCTTGTCCCGAGGCTTGCTCGGCGACAATACCTCGCGCCTTGCGTGGTCTTCAACTCCAGTCTTGGACGGCGTTTGTGCATCTCGTGGTCGCACCGGGACTGACTCCTCCTCCTCCTACCGGACTGTCGGATGACAGTTGTCCTCCTGAGCGGCAGTGTCCTCCCGCCTCTGTAGTAGTCCACCCGGACCACCTGGAACTCCACACTCCTTGTCCCACAAGGAAGTGGAAGGAGTCGCACCCTCCTGTTGACGTACTAGTCGCCAACACACTCTCCTGCTACCAGTTGCAACTGCAGTTGTCCTTCCCTTGCTGCACCTCCCTTTTGCGGGAAGCACTTGCTCGAGATCTCTCACGGTTACCAAAACCAGAGAGAACGACAACTTCGCAAAGCAACCGGCTTGCATTGAGTTGTACTTAGAGAAGCCCCCAATACCCCTATATATATAGGCGGGTCATGGGATAGGGTTCTCTGTGTCCGGTAATATGGGACTAAAGCAGGAGTAGAAGGGTTCAAGAATTTTCCACAAAAAGCAACCGGTTCGCAACTTGAAATGATCGGTTCACCACTGAACCGATCGGTTCGGCCATTGAGCCGATCGGTTGGACCTGAGCCGATCGTTTGGGGCACTCCAACCGATCGGTTGGTGCCCTGAACCGATCAGTTCATAGTCCTAATCCGGCTCAAAAAGACTTTCCTTGTTTCGTTCCCAATTGGTATCGAATACCAATGGTATTCCCAATCGAATTGGGCAATTTGAAACTAAAGGAAAATTCTTGCCGACATGACTTTTCCCAACTGGTCGGTTGCACCAGTTGAGCCGATCGGTTCAACCCTTGAACCGGTCGTTTCAACCTGGGCATGAGCCGATCGGCCTGGACACTCCATCCGACCGGTTCAGCAACCTCAGCCGACCGGTTCATCACATGAGCCGATCGGTTGGGAGCACAGGTTGGGCAAAATCAGTCAATTGCGATTTCAATCAATCTGATAGTCCAATCAATGCGTCCAACACCTTGAACCATACGATATTAAGCCATCGACTGATTGAGTGTTTAATTGAACTACTAAACTCCTTTAGTAATCAATCTAAACATTGCTTTGTGGACAAAACACCTCTTCCAGGTTAAATCCTATGTGTGTGACCCTGCAGGTCCATTTCACGTTGGTAGTGAAAGTCCATAACACTTATGACTTCACAAGAAAAGAGTGGTGCCTCGTCACACATCAGTGCTACCCAAGTGAAAGTAGAAAGTTGGAGAACAACTTTCATCCTACAATCCGTGAATGGTGTTATAGTGAATGTATAATTCCTTTGTCACTGATATCCCGAATGAACTCAAGGCATGGAATAGTCATCCTGTCAACGTTCATTCACTTTCTTGATCTCAGAGTAGATTGAAGGAGATATGTATGACATCAATATCACATACTGATTCACACATGCGTGCGCACGCCTATCTCAATCCTACTCATCAAGTGGCCTTGGATATCAGACTCCCTCAGGAGGGACAAATCCCATATCTATCACTCACCCCTCAAAAGCCCCATGTGTCAAAGCCACCCAATCATCACCTTTATAACAACTCATGTTTCAGGACTGCGTTTGATGATGTCAAAGTGTGCCCAACGACATGTGTTGTGTAGTGATTTCAGGTCTAAGAATCACACTCACCACCATCACTATGAGTACTGAATGTGACTACCATCTCATGGTTCCATGTGTCAAACTTACGGTGGGTCTGTCCGGTACCTTGTTCTCTAACAAGTACCTATGTGTTTGGTTTGATATCTCTATATCATGACTAATGAGATTCTGTCATCAACCAACACCACAATCTAGTCTTGTGTGTCATTGCTGTCTATCTACCTTCCACAATGACATCCGACTAGGGACATAACAAGAATGTACAAACTCTTAGCATATGTATGATCTCATCGTTCAGGTCCTCAACCTGAAAGCATACGTCATTGAGTACTGTCATTCTCTAGACATTCAATCTGTTCTATCACTATCTCATATGACTGAACCAGAAAGAATTGGAAGCTTGCCTTTGATGTTTATCAAATCAATCTTAATGTATCCCACCAATCATCCCATGATTGGCTCTCAGGGCATACATACCAACAGTTTTCTTTTGAGATTTCTTGTGATACGAGGTTTGGCTTGTATGCCATGGTTGTATAGTTACAATAGCGGTACTTGTATATCCTTATGTAGAACTTGTATCTTGTGTAACAAGTTGATGTCAGGAATGTTGATCTACAGTGATGTAAGCACCAAGTGATATATTCTTCCCTACAGGTAGCATGCTTGTGGACTCATATGTAATTAGTGTTTGGCTTATGGTGCTTTAATAAAATCAGTTTTCATTTCCTATTTTTTCTGATAACTCACTTTGTTAGTGATGTTTTTGCTTTTGGTTTAAGTAATCTCACTTGTGGTGCATCAGGGTGTCACATCCTCAATAATGGATATCTCTAAGTTCCCCACATCAACCCTTTCCAACCAAGAAAAATGATCTGCTACAACATTTTTTATCCCTACCTTATCCTTGATTTCAATATCAAACACCTGCAGTAGCAAAATCCATCTTATCAATCTAGGCTTAGCATTTTTATTCTACAATAGATATTTATGTGTTGTTCGGCAAAGCGATGTAAGCCATTTGCTTTCCACTGCACAAAAATGGTTCGGTGAGATTGATCAGTTTTCATCATTGTGAAGCACTTTAATAATATTCAGAAGAGGAAAAAATGAAGCAGGAGATTTCATCTGTGTTAGGGACCCAACATTTTGGCTTCCTGGAACTGCTATTTTGCTGCCTGACATTTTCTCAGTCGTTGCCAAATGCTCCAACACACTTTGCCAAATAGACCATTAATCCCTGCATGGTCTATACAAACTATAACCCTGGCCCAAATCAAATAATGGATATTTTCTTCAAAAGCAAACACTACATCCAAAAGCTCTTTTTCAGTTATTGCATAATTAAGGTGGGAATCATTAAGGGTTGTTGACCTATAATAAATAACAATGGGTTTTTGTCCTTGAATTGTCCTAGAACAACCCCTACCACATAGTCATATGTGTCACTCATGAGCTCAAAAGTTTGGATCCAATCTGAAGCATGTACATCATGTACAGAGACCAATTTCTCATTCAACACCTCAAATTCCTTCAATCATCGCTCATCAAAGAATAAACTCGGCGTATTTATCTAACACTTCAGAAAGTGGCTTTGCAATTTTCAAAAAATCCTTTCTGAAATGTCAATAAAAGTTGGCATGTCCTAGAAAACTCCTAACCCCCTTGATCGGTGATGGTAGATGCATCTTAGAGATCACTTCAATCTTTATCGGATCGACTTCCATTCCTCTATTGGACACCTTGTGCCCCAAAACTATCCCTTCGCTCACCATCATGTGACACTTCTCCCAATTCAAAACTAGGTGAGTGTCTTTACACCATTGTAAAACTTTTTCAAGACTGTCCAGGCAGTCTTCAAAATATTCCCCATAAACCAAAAAATCATCCATAAAGACCTTGATACAATGCTCTACCATATCTAAAAAAATAGCAAGCATACATCTATGAAAAGTAGCTGGTGAATTATAAAGGCCAAAGGGAATCTGATGGAAAGTGAATGTGCCATAAGGACAAGTGATGGTAGAATCAACTTGGTCTTGTGTCTCGATATAAATCTAATTATACCCAGAATACCCATCGAGAAAGTAGAAATGAGAATGACAGGTGAGTTGCTCAAGGATTTGATCAATAAATAGAAGTGGAAAATGATCTTTAAGCATGACGACATTAAATGAGAGATAATCAATACACACACACACACACCATCTGGTCACTTATTCACTAGAGATCAACTCAGTCACCAAGTTTGTTGTGAACATTATTCACCGTTTCTTATGGACAACTTGTGTTAGACTAACCCAATTTGAATTGGATATAACATAGATTATACTTGTTGATAGAAGCTTTTCTACCTCTTTCTTCACTACCTTGGTTTGGATTGGATTGAGATGTTGTTGAGGTTGTAATATTGGTTGACTCCCTCTTCAATTCTGATCTTAGGTGGGGAAAAGCTAAGGGAAATTTCCTTTATGTCTGCAATAGACCACCATACTGCTGCCCGACAGTTCTTTACCACCACAAGAAATTGCACATCCTAATGCATGATCATTAAGGCTAAAAAGATGACTAGAGGCTTCTCATTTGTTGCCAATAAAATGTCCTCAAATGCGGTAGGAGTGGCTTCAACTCAAGCTGTAGAGGACACTAAAACAATGGGATCAACGGTTGTGGAGGCAGACCTAGATATTCATAGTGCCTGGTGTAGAAACATGGCAATGCCTTCAGAAACAGAACACACTCCTTTAAATAATGAAAACAAGTGTAGTCATCCACCATATTCATGATGCACACCTTGTATGGTAGTTGTGGGTATTCCTGGGTGAGAGAGGAAGATGCTTCCTCTTCAATTGTCATTGGGCATGCCTCCTTCTATTCATCATTGGGATACTAAATTGCCTTTGTCAAAGAAACCTCCTTGGTATGCTCCATGATATCTACTGCCAAAGTGCCTTTTTGCACCTTTGTCATGGCATAAGCCATGTCCAAAAATGATTTCCCTAGAAATAGAGACACCTCATTGTTTAACTACCGCAACACGTGACATTGTCCCTTATGACCATCTATTTGTGCAGAGTCTAACATCTTGATTTCAAAGCGGTTGTCCTAAATACCCAGTGTCAGTCTTCCTATTCCCATCTCTAGGATCGTGTCTGCTATAGCTTGGAATGGCCTCCCTAAGAGTAGTTCATTGCTACGATCATCTTGCATCTCCATAAATACAAAGTCTGTTAGAAAAAAAATTTTATCAACCTTGACTAACACATCTTCACAGATACCATATGGCCTAACCACTGAACTGTCTAATATTTGTATGGTCATGGTGCTCTTCCTGATTTCCTTGAGTCCCAATTTTTTGAATGTGGTAAAGGGCCTGAGATTAATGCTTTCCCCTGAGTCGCATAAAGCCTCACCAAACTTAGTCCTATCGATGTAACATGGTATATTAAAACAGTTTGGATCTTTCCTCTTTTGTGTTGATGTCCTATTTATAAGGGAACTGACTTCCTCCTTCAACATCACTACATCTGAATCAGCTATCCTCCTCTTTTTAATGATGATGTCCTTCAAAAACTTGCCATAGGATGGGATTTGTTCTATTGCATATACCAGAGGAATGTTGACATGAAGTTTTCTAAAAGTATCTAGAAACTTCTTGAATTGTTGGTCAACCTTCTTTCTTTCAAGTTGTTTGGAAATGGCACTGGAGTCACCAACTTCCTTTGGTGAGGTGGAACATATGCTTCCTTCCTATCTTCCTTTGTCTCTTCAGTGTCCTCTACAACTTCCTTCTCTAGTGATGTAATGTCTGGATCAAGTGGATAAGTAACCAACACTGGTCCCGTGTCACTTGCCTTGTTGTTTGCCTCTGGGATGCTCTTTTGTTCATTCAACAATTTCTCCCCACTATGGAGTAACACTGCCTTCACCTACTGGTTATTAGAAGGAATGTCAGTATTAACTAGGAATCCCTATTAGCCTGGCTTCTTCAAGGATGTACTTCTACTGCTATATGAGAAATTTGGTTCTCTATGCCACAGACTTGTACTCCATGATTATACAAATCTCTCTATGTTTGGATATGATCATCTCATTCTGACTGACCAACTTGCCTAGCATGTCTTCTACACAATCTATCTTGCTGGGGACCCTGTCCTGCTGATGTTGCTGCTGTGTATTACCTTGCTATGGCTTGGCCTATTGTGCTTGAGATAGGTCCTGTTGAAAGTTGTTGGGTTCCTTCCATGACAATTTAGGATCCTTACTCCATGAGCATTCATTGCTTCCCTTATAGTTTTGTTTTCGCATATACATGCATTCTTCTTCCTTGCCTCCAAATGAATTTCCTAATTTCTGATCTAATATCTTGGCAAGGTTGTCCAACTTCTCACTCAATGCTGTGAGGACTTTGGACTCTCCAAAAATCTTGAATATTATTGGAGCTTATCTTTCCTCTCCCCATGAGTGATTTTTAGACATGTTCTTTTGGATTTTATGACATCTAGTCACCTTCTTATTGTGGAAAAATCTTGACCCTGCACTATCAAGTGAGGTTATCTCTCCCTTATGTAGCCCATAGTAGAAGGTCTTTGCTTGGATGTAAAGATCAATCCCATGATGAGGGACCCTCATCAACATGTTCTGAAATCTTTACCGTGCTTCTGAGTAAGACTCCTCTGCAAACTACTTAAAGTTATAGATCTTCCCAACTAGCTCATTCGTATTCTAGGGTGGAAAATATCATTCAAAGAAAACATCAATCATTTGATCCTAGGTTTCTATTGATTATAGAGGAAGACTTAGAAACCACTATTTTGCTTTATCTACCAATGAATAAGAAAATAACTTCAAATAATTCACTATCACGAGGACCCTATCAATTTTGAGCATATCACAACTTTCCACAAAAGTTTTATGCGAGACATTGGATCCTCCATACTGTGCCCATGAAAATCATGTGATTGTATAAGTGCCACTAGTCCTAGATCAATTTTGTAGCTACCCATATTTACTGCCTACCTTCTTATTGGTTCCAATTGAGAGGTAGTTGAGCATGTCTTAATTTTCCCAAACAATGTGATATTTAGCTTCCACATCACCATCACCCATTTCTAGTTGTGCTAGTTGTATCGCCTGTGGTGGTGGAGTTGGGATGAGTCCTACCACAACATCAATGTACTCTCTTTCCCTATGAAAGAGTTACTCTTAAACTCTATGGAGTTGACTCTTCATAGTCAGTGTTTTTGGTTTGAACCATACACTACTACCTAAAAATAGTAAGATTACTTGTAAGAATTGGATCATAGTGATTGAACCAAAGATTTAAATTTTCAACTTAAAAATAATGAAAAGAAAAATAAATTTGTAGCCTAGAGTGGATGGTTACAATAGTGGTTGTACTGGATTTACTATTTCCCTAAAAGCAACACTAAAAACTTGATGCGTGTTTGCTACACGTTTATAATGCAAGGCACGTAGTAAAGTAATATCGGACAAAATAGGCCCATATATAGAACACAGGGAAATGTCAATCCAAAGACTACTACTAACTATGACTCTATCAACTAGACCTAAGGGTGATTGATTGATTATATGATTAATTGCAAGAATCAAAACTAAATTACTAAGGTTGTGATCACAAATGGAATGGATTCCCTAGGAACACCGTTTCACAACAGTTTATGTTGCAATCAATGTTATTTATGAATATCCATTTCCCCTAACTCTAGACTAAGGTACATCTAGCAAGAATTTCCTGCTCACGCAGCATAATTCACTACCCAATCTAATACAAATCCCACTATTGTAGTGATTTAATCATTAATTAGGTTCTTTAATGATCCTCTTGGCTATACTCTTCATAGACGTAAGCCCTCTCTCAAGGTGTAGTGTAGGCTATGTAAATCTACAACATTTCCAACCCTTAGTCCCTCTCTAGAAGCAATTAACATTCTAAACATTCTAAGAATCAGCTATGGTGATCAAGAATAGATAATTCATGAAGCAATCATTGAGTTATATCCAAAAATTACAAAAACATAAATATTAACTCAACATAGTCAATTACAGCACATACCCGAGCTACTCCTAGATCCTAAATAATAAGGGGATTATCCTTACATAATCTCAGTTGCCATACAAATAGACAGAGAAGGGAAAACTAAGCAAAACATTGGAGAATCAATGAAAACCACTGGAGAAGTTGACCCGGTTGACTCCCTCTGACAAACGTGGTGATTTTCTGTCTTTTGGTTGCATATCTATCTAATGGAAGTGCTCGAATCACCCAAAACATATCTTTCTCCTCTCCTTTCTCTTCTCATGTCTCTCCTGAATCGTGCAACAAATTCCAATCTTGTTATTAGGTCTGGACGAAATCCTCCCTAGTCATAAGATTGAATTAGGGCGTCATTAAGTTGTAGCCATTGGATTAGCTGCCATATTTAGTTTTGTCTAATCGCATCAAGTCAATACCACTGATAGGATTTCAGTGGCACTGGGTCCTCTTGTAGGTCGCAACTCCCTTTGAGTGTCGCTACTACTGACTGATGTGTCAATACTACCGATTGAGGTGTCGATAGCACTGAGTTTCTCCCGGACATATCCTAATGATTTTCTTAGGTACAAGTTGGTACCATTGAATAGGTGTTGGTGGCACCAAAACACTATGGTTGTGTTACTGTTGATCAATTTAGTATTACAAATTCCTTTATCGGTACCGCCGAGCTTCTTTCACTCATGCTTGTTCTTCTTCTTCAATTGTTGGTACCACTAACAAAGCTATTGGTAGCACTGAGCTAATCCCAGACTTGTCAATTTACCTAAAATTCAAAAAAGAAGTACACATGTCGTGTAAATAATGATAATTCAATATGAAATGGTAGAAATAGCAAAAGTATGTCACATGATAATAATGATAAACCATGCACAAATAACATCAAAATGAGAAAATGTGTACAAAATACATAATAAAATATCCTATGAAAAATGACTAATATTCAGTGCATCACGACCCCCTTCTAATAATACTACTACTTCACCATCTAATGACTATGCAATACTCACTATTGATGGTTATCCAACACGTTTGTCTTCCAGGGAAAAACCTACTCAAACCTTCTGATGGTTCTCCTATGTACATCAATCAAAGGAAGACCTACACTCCACAATCAAAGTAAATCCAACGTTTTCTCCTTCCAATGTTTGTCGTGCACACTCTTCAAAAGAGACTTCTTTTTCACCTTCTAATAGGTTTCTTGACCATTACCTACCAATAGAGATACTAAACATCATAGACATGTCATCTACCTCCATCATTGTCTCTTCACCTCTAGGGTGGTTGAAAAATTTACTCCATAGTGATTGGGAGGGTTCAAAACCCTAACCTTTGCCTATAAATATAAGACCTCCTCCAAGAATGGGGATTGGCGATTGATTCTGCTAATCTTCTACTATTCACACTCAACCTCCACTCCAAAAACCTTTGACCATTTCCATCAATTGACAAACATCAGCTGAAGGTGCTTCCACCTCTGCTGCCGCCAAGGTACCAAGATTCTAAGCTAGTAGGTGGTCTGTCCCATGGAACCTTCATTGTAGTGACCACATTTTTCAGCAACCCCCAATCAAGGAAGGCCAAAAAGATGAGAGTCATTACCTACAAAAATTACCCAAGGATCCATATTTTAATTAAACAATATAAAATAGCAGATAACTTTAGTCATTTCAAAAGATTATATACAAGATGCTTACATTAACTTTCTATCCTTAGAACTATATATTTGAGAAGAAAAACTAGCTAATATTCCTTTTAAATATTTACTACCTTCATGTAATTTCCATCTTTATCTTCATGTCCTTTATCTTTTATATCAATTTATACCTAAAACAACATGAAACAAATACACTATCAGTATGTTGTCATACTAGTATGTGGGGTGCATCCAAAATGTGCAAGTAAATAACAACATATATTCCAACAAATAGTTGCAAATATAAACTATAATTTTTTTCATATAATATTTCTTTAAGTGATACTCATAGTGGCATTATTACTGAACAAAATGTAAATAAACAACCAACATTTTAATTGTTCAATCCTCGAGAAAACTTCAAAAAGCACTGACAAACTAATGTGGTTATTCATAGGTGTAACCACGTACCTTGATGGTAATCCATGAAAATTACCATGTAATTATACTTCAAGCATATTTTCCAATCAATTAAACAAATCAAGCAACCAACTTTAATCTGCATGTAAGTAAATCCTAAATTGTCACCATCACACTATTTACTTTAAACCCTACTCGGTCCTAATCTAGGGTTTAGGTTTCCTTATTACAGAATTATTATTAGGGTTATGTATGATACTCCATTTCCCATGATTATCATCGTAATGACTTAAAAACCCTATCTAATGTTATGTGTAGTCATGATCATCAAATCTACCAATCCTTTTACTTAGACTAGATTAACTTTACTAACAAGCTAGCAAAATAGGATCTTTACACATTATTCTTTATATGCATGATTATTCACATAAAAATTATAATTATCATCATTGCAATCATGATAATCTTATATTCCCATTATGTGCAACAATATACGTTATTATGGCAAAGAGATCATTTTTATCATATTCAACCATCTCAATGTACAAATCCAAGGTTTTTTTTCACACTAATCAATACTTAATCATATATTAACCCTACATTTAGAATTTGAATGAGAATTAGGTCTAATAAATATTTTCTTTGGTATGCTATCAATCTTCTGATCAAATTTCATATATAGCTTGTCTAATTCCAAGTTGTTGATTTACTTCAAGAAATTAAACAAGATAGGAATTCATTTTTGCTGCCACGCCAGCAAAACCAATTTGTTAAAATCTTACCAAAATTTATCTATTAGTTGGGGGGGAAATACGTAGTGGTCCTTATGTCTTGAGCATGCAGGTAGTAGCATAGGGTCTTTTGACTCTAACCCACTATCTACCTCACACTGGGCATGATCCCCTCTCCCGCAACACATGCGTCGTAGTGACTCCCCCCAGCTTTGATCCTTACAATTCCAACAAAGGTTCCAATTACTTTTGAACACCATGGTAGGTCAAATGATCCTTGACCAAGCTAAAGGTCACCTGATGGGTGAGATGGAGCTCTACTTTATGGTTGTTTCATGTCGTTGAGCTGATGGCTTGGGGACCCTATGTCATCACCGCCTAGGCCTATGTCAAACAGGCAGGAATTGAGGGAAACTTCGACACCTTCCCAAGCATGAGGAAACGTTCCTCTACACAATCCTACCTCAACATGGTGTTTCCAACCACCTAATCCCTGCAATCATCACCGTTCTCCATCCTTTGGCCTGACCAAGTAGGTTTACTACTGTCTACCATGCCAACGACTCTCACACATCATCCCCCCTATGCCTTGATGCATCAGAAAAGAGAGGATCAGAGATCAGAGACCAGAGGTAGGGCTTCTAAGGACAATTGTTGTCAATCCAAGTGTTATGGGAGTGCTTATATAGGTCTTAGAAGGGATCCTAGGGCTATGACCAACCATGAAAGTAAGGAGGGAGAGAGAGAGAACATCCCTAAGAGGTAGCATGGTTCCCTTTTCTTATATACCCACACATGGAGAAATAATTGTGGCTATAATATATATGTTTCCATACCATCGACAATATATGCCTAAAAAGGAATCTCTTTTTATCCAACATCCAACAGTAACTAGGAAAATATTTCCTCATATTCCTCTTTTAAAAACTCTTAAAATTTCCTCCTATAAAACCAAAATTACAGTAAGAAACCATCCTTTGCTGATTAGGATTTGGATTTGGCAACCAATAAGTCATTAAAGAATGCACCAAAATTTTTGATATTCATTGAATAATTTGATCTAGACTATCCCTTTATCTCTCTCTTTATCTTTTATTAATACATTTCCTAACTCAAATATTTGTATTACTGGTTTGACACACCAAAACCCATACATGGCACTTTATAATATTCCTTAACTCAATAATAGGAAATAATTGATGCTTTACCCAATTATGTTGACATTGTGGGATTTTCTTTTAATTTCTTTTCATATCCAAAAACTTGTTGTTTTCAAATATTATTTTAAAACAAACCATTATCTCATGAAATATCCTTTTTTCTAAATTTCTAGAAAACTCTTCCTTTATTATTTTTGAGTAAACCAATGGTTATGTCAAAGTATTCTCGTCTAATATATTAACCATTGTGTTGCCCATCTTGGTTAGATAACTATCCTTTAATTATCTAAAACACCAAATCCCTTATTTTCCTTTGAAAGCTTGCACATTATCTTATATTTCAGTTATCCAAAATCTCATAAAGCCATTATTATTTATTCTTGTGTAAATTCCTTCCATTTATTTATCTTGTTCCACAAGCACCAACACAACCAAGGTGTTTGACATTATTATTCCACCAATAATACTATTGGGGAATTTACAAACTGTGGCTTTATATTTTTGTGTTTTAATTTTTATCAAAAATGAGGATATAACATTAACCCCTCCTTAAAAGGAATTTTGTCCCCAAAATTCACACCTAGTAGGGTAAAAGGTGAAAGACACTCATCTTAAATTCAAAGCTTAGCGTTAGCAAACCTACATAGAGATATTTAACATCTTTTATTGATATGCAAATTCCTCACATTATTACTAAGATTTGTACTTGAATTCATTTCAAGGTATATCCACCTTCTTTATATTTACATGATCTCTTCATTTGTGATTTCATTTTCACTTGGTAACTTTCTTTTCACTTAGGTTTCCAACTTATATCCATTAATATCTACATAAGGATCAGGTAACACCTCCAACCCTAGACCATGTCATAAAGTTGAACTTAAGGTATTCATTCTCATATGATCATTTTAAGCATAACATATGTCTACCAAATCTCTCTCCCTCATAATTAGATGAAATAAGCACTTGACTACAACCCACATACATAGTTCATTTCATTCCAAGATTATAGATGGTGTACGCATATCATCTTAAAATTTCACATTTTAGGTTGAAACATTCTCCCTATGACTCTAAACCATACATACCTTTAATTCCACAATATTCTTATATTTCATGAAGTCAAATGCCTTTTTCACTCTTGAGTTTTTACACAACTCCTTTCATTGTTACATGGCTTCTTGTATCTTTTATATTTACACCTCAGGTATTATGAGCATTAGCCACTATCTTGAGGTCTCTAGGGGTATGGGTACTTTTTGAATGATCTCATCCTTATAAATCTAGGGAGTTCCTCTCACATTCACCCATTATGCCACATGATCATCATGTAGGTAGCTAATCTCAGGAGTCATGGACCTTAGGCTAACCTAGATGTTACCTCCCGACCACATGGTCTTATGTATTTAGGGCATAGTAAAATCCTATCCCCATTGGTCCTATGTACCTTTAATACACCCTACTTGACCTTAGGATTGACTTAGAACTCTACCTTTACCAAGGGTTTCTTTTAGATATTACAACTTTAACCATTTTCAAGCACATTATGTTCATATGTAATTCTTAAAACTAGGTTTCCTCCATCTCTTATGATGTTCATTATTCATTTTATATCCCCTCATTGGACTCGTGGCAACTTTGTCTTATGGGCTCGGTCACATACTATCTACCACTTCCATAGTGAATTCTCCTAATGTTCCTCAGAGATGGCATACTTGGGTTCAAATAATCATACTCAATACATATACTTTCACATTTTATATGCTTAATTCTCCACCCTATAGGTGACCGTTAAGGTTACCTCAATCTTTAAAAATTGAATCAGTCAACTTACCTTTCTAGGGAATGTCCTAATCTAGGGTGCCTTCATGGCTCATAGGAGGAAGTTAGGCTCTCTAGCCACAACTTGAACCCAAGGTCTAAGGTTTTGCCTCTCCCCACATGTCATCTTTCCAATCTTGGGTTAACCCACCCCAGGTTGGGACACTATCCCTAAAGGTTTATTTTCATCTTTATTCATTTTTGTTATTATAACTTATCAACCCATTTTTACTCAACCTCTGGAATAGCCCTTTCTAGGTGTTATCCCTACAGAGGACGTTACACCACCTTCTTGGTACCATATCATTCTTCCCCTATTCACACAGATGACCTATGATGTATTCCCCTATTCAGGAAGATGACCTTTGATGTCTTCCCCTATTCAGGTGGATGACCTATGCCATCTTCCCCTATTCAGGTGGATGACCTTTGATGTCTTCCCCTATTTAGGCAGATGACCAGTGATGTCTTCCCCTATTCATGCAGATGACCTTTGAAGTCTTCCCCTATTCAGGTGGATTACCTTTGATGTCTTCCCCTATTTAGGTGAATGACCATTGATGTCTTCCCCTATTTAGGCGGATGACCTGTGATGTCTTCCTATATTCAGGTGAATGACATTTGACGTCTTCCCCTATTCAAACAGATGACCTATGATGTCTTCTCCTATTCAGAAAGATGACCTTCGATGTCTTCCCCTATTTAAGAGGGTGGCCTTTTATGATCCTCTGCCCCATGGGCTTAATCATCATCATTTCATACATCCGCGGTGGTATGAGTGGTTTGAGCAAGTTATATTCAGATTTTCATTTACATGTATAACCATTGGTTACCTATGTTTCATAAAACCTTTACATGAATGATTTGTTCCACATGCACATATGCATGAAGACTGACGCGTCTTTTTTTTTTAAAACTAACTGTAATATGTTGAACATACAATTTATATTATAACTTCTCAGCATTTATTTTCCCAATCTCTATGGTATACTCACTCACTGGGGGCATTCATACTCACTCATTAGGAATATTTTTAATGGTCTACCCACTCTTTGGGGGTCATTTCCATTCATACCCACTCACTAGGGATGTCCATAATATCGTACTCACCTGCTGGGAGTATTTTAGTGGCATACCCACTCAATGGGGGTATTGTTTATCCATCCATTACTTCAAAGATTACATTAGGGTGATGAGCAAGTTATATTCCTATTTTTATTTTCAAGTATAGCCATTGGTCATTTATGTCTCTCATTCATATTCAGATCCTTTTACATGTATCATGCATGAACTTCTCCACATTCATGCATGGGAGACTGGGTCACCTAAATCCATTTATATTTTCATTTTCTTCTTACCCTGATTGGGATCATATGGTTAGTATTTCTATACCACCACCACTGTTTGGGAAATAGGTTTGCACGGCCACATATACTCTCATATATACCTATCCAGTCACCCTTTCACACTGCATATTGCTAATCGGTCCACTAAGCAGTCATGGGCCACATATACTCCCTCTTAGCCGATTAAGAGGCTGATTAAATTCTACTTTTTGAAAAGCCTACAATTTATGTCCATGCACTTCATACATACATGCATACATATATACACACATTTTAATGTATATTTAAATTTAAATATATAGTCATTGATTTATATGTATACATTGTAATGCATATAACAATTTCCACACACATTTGTACATTTATATGAATACCTTTTGATATATTAACATGCATACATACATATACAATACACCTAAATATACAATCACATATAAATTTTTTGCTAAAATATACAATCACATATTTGTACGTATATATCTACGTTTTGATTCATTCACATATACACACGATCTACACATATTTGTACATTGATTTACATACATTTTAGTATTTGTACATACATTACAAACACATTCCATATATAAACATATATCATATATAAGCATATCATACATCATACATACATGCATATTAATATATCAATATGTAAATTATATACACGCCTACTCTATATAATATAATTTATGATCTCAATATATCATTTTCTATATGATTAGCTTATTGATATAAATAATCCAAAACCGGTTATACTCCCGTATATACTCCTACACACTGCATATAATCTATGTAGTACCCTCTCCGCCCGTAGACCGCATACTTCTTTTTTAAACAATCATCATTACACTATTCTCATCGCTCATAATTAGGGTTTTAGGGTTAGGGTTAGAGACTACACCCTACCTCTTAAGATTTCCATGTACCTTGACCCTGTAGGGTTCTTGTAGACCAACCACTAGATCCATTTAGAGTTTACCCTTGCAACCCACATAACCTTTTTTTCTTCTATACTTTATCATCATTTCCATATTTCATGTACATTATTATTCCACATTACTTGTACATTATCATATCAACATTATATGTACATAATTGTTTCCACATTGCATGTACATTATAGTTTCCACATTATTTGTACATTAATTGGCAGAGGATGCCTTAATCCTACTTATTTTCAAAAACCCTAACTTGAGATGAGGAGAGAAGTTATTTTATTAAGAAAATAGTCTGAGAAGTGGATGAATCAAGATGAGAGAAGACACCCTTAATATATTTTACTTTGGGCAAAATCATCCAACTTTGACCAGGCAGGATGCACATTCCCAAGAGTCCTCATAAGATGACTAGTTGTGTAGAGGAAAATTTTGCTAGCCCCCCAGGTCGTGGTCCCTTCAAAACACCGTCGTCTTTAAAAAATACCCTAATAATTCCCTCATATTTCTATATATTACTTGAAATGATAAATTATAAAATATTATTTGAAAACTCTAGTGCTATGATACTAAATGTAACAATCTCACTTTTTCAGCAACCCCCAATTAAGAAAGGACAAAAAGATGAGATCCATTACCTACAAAATTACCCATGGATACATATTTTACTCAAACAATATAAAATATTAGATAACTTCATTCATTTCAAAAGATTATATATAAGATTATTACATGAAATTTATATCCTCATAACTATGCATTTGAGAATAAATAACTAGATAATCCTCCTTTTAAATCTTTACTACTTTCATGTAATTTCCATCTTTATCTTCATGCCTTTATCATGCATATCAATTTATACCTAAAATGGCGTGAAAAAAAACACACGATCAATATGTTGGCACACAGGTATGTGGGGTGCATCCAAAATGTGCAAGTAAATAACAACATATATTCCAACAATTACTTGCAAGTACAAACTGGCATTTTCTTCATATAATCTATCTTTAAGTGATGCTCACAGTGGCATTATGATTGAACAAAATGTAAATAAATAAACAACATTTTAATTGTCAATTCTTGAGAAAACTTCAAAAAGCACCGACAGACTAATGCATGTATTCATGGGCATAACCATGTACCTTGATGGCGAGCCATATAAATTATCATGTAATTATACTTCAAGAATATTGTCCAATCAAGTAAACAAATCAATCAACCAACTTTAATCTGCATGTAAGTAAATCCTAAACTGTCACAATCATATTATTTACTTTAAACCCTACTCGGTCCTAATCTAGGGTTTATGTTTCCTTGTTATCAAATTATCATTAGGGTTATGTATGATACTCAATTTCCCATAATTATCATCTTAATGGCATAAAAACCCAAACTCATGTTATGTGTAGTCATGATCATCAAATCTACCACATCATTTTACTTAGATCAGATTAACTTTACTAACAAGCTAGCAAAATAGGATCTTTACACCTTATACTTTATATGCATCATTATTCACATAGAAACTCTAATTATCATCATTTCTATCATGATCATCTAATATTCCCATTATGTGCAAAAACATGAATTATTATGGAAAAGAGATCATTTTTAGCATATTCAACCATCTCAATGTACAAATCTAGGTTTTTTATACACTAATCAATACTTTATCATATATTAACCCTACCTTTAGAATTTCAATCAGAACTAGGTCTCAAATATATTTTCTTTGGGATCCTCTTGATCTTCTAATCAAATTTCATATATAACTTGTCTAATGAGTTACCAATTTATTTCTAGAAATTAAACAAGATAGGAATTCACTGGCCAATAGACTGCTACCACGTCAGCAAAATCAATTTATTAAAAACTTACCAGAATTTGGCTATTAGTTAGCGGGAAAAGACTTGGCAATCCTTATGTCTTCAGAACACATATAGGGGCAATAGATTAGTTTAACTCTAACCCACCATCTAGGTCACACTGGGTGTGGTTCTGTCTCCCGCGATATAATTATTTTGGCTCTAACCCACCATCTACCTCTTGTTGGGTGTGACTCTCTCTCCCGGAGCTCCTCCGCTGTGGTAACGCCCCCCAACTTTGCTCCTTGTAATGTCGATGCAGGGTCTGGTTGCTTTCGAGCACCCTGATAGGTCAGTCGATCTCCTCGACCAAGCTAAAGGTTTCTAACTCCAGTGAGATGGAGCTCTGCTTCATGGTTGTGTCGTGCCATTAAGCTGACTTCCTGGCGACCCTGTGACGTCACCACCTGGGCCTATGTCGAACTGGTAGGAATTGAGGGTGGATTTGACACCTATCCAAGTGTGAGGCAAAGTGACTCTGCACAAGCCTGCCTTAATAGGGTGTTGTTTACCACCTACTCCCCACAATCATCACCATCATCGGTCCTTCGACCCGACCAACCATGTCTACTACCAGCTACCATGCCAGTGGATCCCACACGTCATCCCCATGTGCCTTAACGCATTGGGGAAGAGAAGATCAAGGAATGAAGACCAGAGGCAGTGGTTCTAAGGACAACTGTTGTCGATGCAAGTGTTATGGGGGTCCTTATCTAGGTCATAGCAGGGACCCTAGGCATATGAACAACCAAGAAATTAAGGAGGGAGAGAGAGAGAGAACAACCCTGAGAGGTTTCTTAGTTCCCTTTTCTCACATACCCACACAAGGAGAAACAAGCGTGCCTATAATAGATAACTATGGAAGGTGTTTCCATACCATAAAAAATATATCCCTAAAAATACATCTCTTCCTATCCACATCCAACACTAACTAGGAAAATATTCTCCCTTTATTCCTCTTTTAAAAACTTTTGTTGTTTCCTCCTATAAAACCAAAATTATAGTAAGAAACCATCCCTTTCTTGTTAGTATTTGGATTTAGCAACCAATAATTCATTAAGGAATGCACCTAACTTTGTAGTATTCATTGAATAATTTGATCTAGACTATCCCTTTATCTCTCTCTTTATCTTTTATTAATACATTTGTTAACTCAAATATTTGTATTACTTATTTGACACACCAAAGCCATGATGGCACTTTATAATATTCCTTAACTCAATTATAGGAAATCATTGATGCTTTCCCTACTTATGTTCACATTGTGGGATTTTATTGGAATATCTTTTCATATCCAAAACTTTCTCTTTTCCAATATTATTTTAAAACAAACCATTATCTCATGAAATATCTCTTTTCTCTAAATTTCTAGAATGATCTTCCTTTCCATTATTATTTTCGAGTATGCTAAAGGTTAAATCAAAGTATTCTCATTTGATGTCTTAACCATTGTGTTTCCCATCTTGGTTAGATAATTATCCTTTAATTATTTAAAACATCAAATACCTTATTTTCCTTAAAAACTTGCACATTATCTTATTTTTTTATTTATCCAACATCTCATTAAGCCATACTTATTTATTCTTGTACAAATTCCTTCCATTGATTTATCTTTTGCCATAAGCACCCACACCACCAAGGTGTTTAGCATTTTTATTCAACCAATAATACTATTAGAGAATTTACAAATGAGGATTTATATTTATGTATTTCAATTTTTACCAAAAATGAGGATATAACATTCATCCATTGATTGACGACCTCCATTTCCATAAAACTACTACTTCTCTATATAGAAAAAAATCCAATTCACAAGGAAGAAGGAACAATACTTTGAGTCCATCCCTGATGAACGTCTAGGGGTGTCTTTACAGTTCCTTGACAACTTCACCTTAGAGTTTGAAGAACTACTTTTGCACACCGTGGATGCAACTCCTTCTGTGATGATTGACTTCTCTCTTTCTTCCCTTATTGTTTCTATTACTTATGTCATATGAAAATAGTCATCTCACTAGGGTGCAGGGAGTAGTCCCGCTACCCTATTTTGTTCTCTTTACTACATCTATTATTGTACAAATCGTTATATGTTTCGAATCAATCATTTTGTTCTTGTATTCTTGTTTGATTAGCAGGTTTACATGTGTGTCATGATATCAATGTAGAAAAATTTAAACCCAAGATCTAGGATATCGATTTTTTATTAAACCCTTGATGAGAACTTTAGATAGATGTTTTATGAATCAATAGATGCATGATATCTAGGTAACAATAGGTCAAGATTAGAGTGATATTTGTCCAAGTCTTAATTCTAATACCAAAAGGGGAATTTTCATGGTTTCAACACATATATGTTGAATGCTAAACATAATATATTTAGAGAGAGTGCAAATGATGTGTGGTGATGGTGAAACCCATTCAATCTAGCATTCCCATCATCTGATAATCAACCATTATCTCAATCGTTTTATTACTCACAACCTTAGGGTAATCAATCAAATCAAAAACTTTTGTTAGTTACTAGTTCTTGTGTAATTAACTTGATCAATCAATTATTAAATAATTTGTTTGTTGGGTTTGATCCTGAACTATACTGCAATAAGATCCATATGCTTGCTGTGGCAATTATTGTACGTTGGATAGGTAAATTCTAGTGATTTCACCCCTGGTGAATTTTCCCATGTAATGAATCACACGTTAGTACTATCAGATATTTATTTTGGAGAGATTTTCAGATAGAGGATGTGCACTCACTACTCACATAGTTTATTTCAGTGGATATCTATCAAATATATATTTGATTGGGGTACAATATTACATAAGCAAGTCAATGATGTATGATAATGCACAATAAAAGATAATTTGTGTCTCTTATGAGAATTTCAAGAGATAGACTCTATAATAATTAGGTTTTAGAATTTCATTGAGCTTGTCAATCTAATATATATTACCACATAATTATTTATTAAGTGATAAATGAATCTATAACACTAAAAACACAATATACATCATCTAAGATCACTATTATTATTTTATCACATTAATAGTGAAGTGAGAGAGGTGGAAAATTAAAATCAAGAATGACATAGTCGAGAAAGGAAGACATGGTGTCATGGTAATGACGAGTAATGTAATGGGTATCATATGCACTCATATTTGATACACAATTGGGTTCAATTTCTCAAAAGTTGCATTACCTAGGTTAGTCTTTAGTTTTTCCAATATGTTAACCAAAAATAAAAATAAGTCACCAATTTCTTAATACTTGGGATGACTTTCTTCTTAATCATTAAGTAATTGATGTATGCTTGGAATTTTAGAATTTCAATTAGTTATTTTGTGAATAGATTTTTCTTTTAAAAAACTACATCCCATATTCACATGTTATTTTTAGTCTTTTTAGCATTCTATTTTATACACTTAAATATTTTGTGTCTGTGTATTCAGAGTCCTGTAAGTCCCATGTATACAAGGCCACATCATACCATCACAATAGAGAAAATCTTAAGACCAAATTTGTGGTGGCTAATAACCCTCACACCACACCTAGTAATGCAGATTTATGTCACAAGGATAGACTTACTAGGTTCTTATAATTCAAAATTTATTTCCTTGAGGTGATTCAAATACATGACCTCTTGTTCAATGAAACACCCAATTTAGCATTGAGCTAGCCATAATCAACTGTGTATGTCTACTTGCTATCCATTATACTTAAAAAGTGTACTTTTAACCACAAGAGAATTGAAAATCAAGGTTAATCATTCCATAAATAGTTCAATACAAATATCACTCATGTCTCATGCCATGATTACATTGATCATAAATATAATACTAAATTTTAAAACACCATAAAGTTAAACAACTACATGACCTTAGACTAGAAATTGTTATAGAATCAGATGGACCACAAATAGAATCTCCATTTGTAATGAAGGGAAAATACAACTATCATTTGAGATACATTGATCACACTATTCGATGTGTTTTAGAGAGAAATTCAATTTGGTAATTGTTCATGTGCATCAACACACGAGTTACCGATGATGACTGTAATGTTTCTAGAGCTTCACAACCATGACCACAAAACAATTTCATGCCTATTGTGGATGGAAAGGTAAATAGTCACAATAACCAATGTAAGCACAATGGTTGAGGAAAGCTGGATATGAGTCGAAGGGAAGCTAGACTCTTATTCCCAATTAAAGAAAAAAACAAGTCAAGAAGCCTAACAAAACTTATCATTTTCATTTTTGGTCATCAAATGGGTGAACTAGTATGGAGTCATGTTTAGGTTAAGTTAAAAAAGTGTATTAACCCAAGGAAGAAACACTTGCATAAGAAACCCTAACTTTTCCCATTTTCATATATGAAAACACCTCCCACCGTCATAAAATTTGTAATGTCTAGACCTTCATTCTGAAAAGAAGGATGATTAAATCAAGTTGAAGAGAGGAGACAAATGTATCATACTGGGATGGAATAAATGAAATCCAAATGACTGAAAAGGAAGATCAAGGCTTGATCAAGAAGTCTCACACAAATTGGCGTGTTGGTGACTAGGGATTTTACACATTGATTTATTCACTTATATTTGTGTGAAACTAACCACTGCTAATAGATTTTTTTGTTTTAAAATTTGAATATGCAATAAAAATTAAATATATAATCAATTTTTGAATTATAAACCCTCTCATAAATAATAAAGAACACTTATTGGATCTGAGATACAAAAGTGATTGGTTAACATTTCCCAAACATATAAACCTAATCCATGTTTCTTAACCAATCATATATTATCTAGGATAATAAACATTATCTACTAGATTGTTGATCACCTTATAGTAAACAAGTTAAACTATAATTGATTTCTTGTATTAATTATATACCTACTCCTCGATCTTTAATGCTTGATCAACTTGTATGATTGTGAATACTAAATCTAGACCCATTGAGTTTTTGTGCAATTTTTTTGGGATTTCTGATGAAAGTTGTCAACATGAAATTAGTTCTAGTATATGGTTGTTAATATTAATCTATTAATGTTGTATATCACTAATCATTTATCCCTAAACATAATATATTCTATTTTTTTATTTCTCTCTAAATGTAGTATTGTACAACAAAAACTTGATTTGGGAGATCATGTTGCCTTGACTAACTTTAAGACCTAAAACTAGTTGTCAAGCCCATCTAAAGAACATATATAAATGGGAAAGAAAACATTATTGGGATACACATATATTAGGATTGAATTGGGAAGTATCTCTATAATATTCATGTCCTGATTAAATCCAATATCTTCATATTAGATATAAATATCTTATACATGATTTTTCTAGAACCAAATTGGTTATTCATTGAGTTATAATATGATACTAAACCTTTCAACATTATTACATAATAAAATAGAATCAAGGAAAATCAAATTGATGTTTTTGTCTCCACCTTATATTTTCATTACATATAAAATCATAACTTGTTGAGAGTTTTGTCAATTTGGTAGAAAAGTGACATAGAAATGTACACCACTTCCCATAAATAAATAATTAACTACACCTCAAAGGTTACAAGTTTATTAGAGAAACTAAATGAGCCACCAATTAAGGCACATAAGTGATACCATGAGCTGATAAGGAAGTGCTCAAACAAAATTATCCTTTATTGGATAATGATTAACATGTGATTCAAAGGATATGACAGCAACATATAGATGCACTATACCATGTGGTTCATTAATGTGAAACAACCACAAGAAAGTCTAGGTTTCATAGAGACCCTGGAAAGTAATTGGGGTTGGAATTTATACATGGAATTTAGGGTGGCTTTAAAGCATGAAAAAAGTACACTAGTGGAGTTGAGTGACAACATTGTTGAGCGAATGATATTGTACTCCATTGATAAAAAATACCATCAATATATGAAGAGAATGTAATTAAATGGGGATCATTTAGGAGTATAATGATATTACACACACAACTACTCATGGAGGGGATATCTAAATTTTATATGAACTGACAAATAACCCGTGACCCATAATATCATCAATAAAACAATAAAAAGACCCAGTACACATAGTATGGAGTCTATAGAAGTCTCAATTATGTAAACACTCACAAACTTCATGTCACAAACAAAATTTTTAGAACTGACATGCCTCCATATGAACCATTTCTAAATCAATTGATCCAGATAGCAGATACAATAATGAAACTAAACACAATCCTAAATATACATGTACTCCTTATTATCAACCCAAAGGTGAATCTCAATTAGATTAAGAAAAAAATGAACCACAAAGATGCTATTTTCTAAGACAATAGAGAAAGGCAAAACATAAGGAAAAAACCAAGCATAAAGGACATACACATACTTCATTCTAGTAAGGATATCAATAACTCATGTAAGAATATGGATGGCGATGTTATCTTTAATCTTATTCAAGACATCTAAATTTTTATTAGGCTTACAAAAACCAAAGTAGAAGAGGAATTTGAAAATCATATTAATTTTTAAAGTGTTAATGCAAAAGTATCCCTTTGTAAATTACTAGAGGAATTGCATACAATAATAATTTTCTTCAGGGGATAATGTAAAGTAAAAAATGTATATGAAACTACAAAAGTTACTCTTCAAGATGGTTTCTACAAGAAACTACCTGAATAGTAGGAAATCAAAGGACTTATAAATTTCCTTGTATAACTGGCACGAAAAGTTATATGAATGCCTTTACAGTGACGCAAACACTATAGATATTATGCCTCCACTTATATTCATACACCATCTTATATGAAACTTAAAATATATATGCACAACTTTACAACTCACAACAACATGCAAATGTGGAGCAACATAAACCATTTTGGATACATAGTAAAATTCATATTCCCGATTGGCTTCATGGTGATCAACACCAATGATGCACCTTCTTCACACATAAGTTTAGTGAGTCATTTTTCCCCATGATAAGATAATAATACAATCAAAATTTTATAATGATACATTATGAATGGTAAATACGTCACTTTTCACTTCCCTAAATTTGTTGATGTTCCTTCATTCAATACAATGATCTTATCCCTTCCGAACTTCTAAATTATTTGATTATCAATGAATTAAATAAAATATTGGGTTATCAAGAAAAAGGTTGTTACTAACCAAAAGTAAAGAATTATTTATTTTCAACCCATTATGTAAACAATCTCCTATATTTTTTATGTGGAGAGGGTAAAGGAATCACAGTGTTGAACTCCACAAACACTGACTAAAATATTGTTTTCTTATATACTGCCAGAAGAGACAAGTCTAAGGAAATCTAACCAGTCAAAATAGAAGATTTCATGAGGAAAAAGCATCCTCATTTTTCCAGGAATTTAGCGAAGAAAGGTAAGTCCTTACCCCTTACATGCCCATGGTTGTTAGGGGAGTGAGGAGTTAGGTTTTGGTCTAACTTTTATTGTTAATCAAAATAATAAAGTTTATGAATATTTGGTAATTTTATCCATTAATATATTACTAGTTTATGTAATTTGTAAAAGGTCATACTGCCTCTATATAATCTTGACAATGGTAAAAAAGATATTGATTCTTGTAATACATTATAAATTAATATGTAAAATCATGAGTTCTTGGATAACAAGACCATGATCTTGTAAGGAAGTAAAGTTTCCTAAAGTCCAAGTAGGGTTGTGATATAATTACCAAAACATGCATCCTAATGTAATTTCAATAAGAAGGAACAAAAGTAAGAAAAGATGGATTTTGGACTATGCCATTTATTACAAAACTTTTTCACAATGACATAATTTGAAGGTAGGATGCACTGAATTTGTTGAAAGGACAAAGCTTGAAATTCATGAGTATGACATCATCCTGAGAAGCCTCTTGTCATATACAAACATCCTTTATGTCAGGTTTTTATACAATGGTATTGACAATCAATTCCATAATTCATAAATCAGAATTTAAATTAAAAGGATAATGCTTATGGTAAATTCCAAACATGTCAAGCTAAATATCCAAAACACAATAGTGTGTCTAAAATTGTGTATCTTGGCATAGTTAAAATGAAAATATAACTCAAAATTAAGGTACATGGAGGGAGGAAAGTGCATTATACCTAAACAAATGAGATAATGATTTGTGTATTGCCTAGAGAACTATCTAGAGGGAGAGTGAAAATTTAGGTTTTGGCTATGTGAAATAGATTTTTGAGAGGAGACATTTTTTGTATGAGTAAGGTGATAGAATGAAGACAAGTACTTAAATAAGATCTTAACTAAACTAATTTTAACTTTAATGGATCTAAAACAAGTTTATAGTTAATTATATGAAATGTTTGAAATCAATTTCCCATTGTTTTGATGATATGTGCTTGATTATTTAATTTCAATATGATTCCTACTCAATTCTCTAACTTTGATAGAATATTTTTTATGGATTAGGTGGAAAAAAATGAATATTGAAAATTGTATGGATTCCCCGTATTGAAATAAGAAAGTGTTTAGATTCTCAAGATAAATGGTAGTTAGGTTGATGATTACTCTTTCATTAGTGCATCAAAAAGTTATATATTGTAACAATGTAATGAATAAATTATGAAATTCTTATTTCTACTAGTACTAGCTGCATTTTTATCTTAGTTTTGGATTTATATTCCTCATTTTATTTTCAATCAGTAAAGATTGTTTAGTTTTATGATCAATTTGTTAGGCTTTTGACATATTTCTGGACTTCTATTATAGTGTAGAGTTTTATCTCTCTCTAGCACAATAAAATATGGGTTGCTTCCCTTTAACATGTAGGAGTCGAGATGAGGCCGTCCCTCATGAGGTATGGATCAACGTCCCAACTTGAAACAATTTTTAATTATGGTCACATGGGAAAACCTTCCAATTATGGACCCAAATTAATGCCTGACAACCCATGATGCGCCCATATTTCCATCAATCTATAGATCTATCAGTATGTACATCCTTCGATTTGCATCCATCTGCATCATCATCAATTTGCATTAGTAAAAACTTCCATTGACCATCAGGTGACATATATCCATAATGATGAAACTAGTCGCCAACTAATGATAATACAATGTGGCCACTTGATGAAGATCATGCATGTGCATCAACTAATGAAAGGATCGATGAGTGGTTGGCTAATGAAATCATAGATGTGCCAATCAATGACAACATAGACTTCACACACTAATGATAACCCTACACATCGTCCATTAATGAAAGCCATGCACAAACATATATTGATGAAAATCCTTCATCATCACCTATCGATCAAAATCGTATGGTTGCTAACTATTGAATTCCCCCAAGCATACACTGATGGGTTTCTACCTTTCCCATATGCCAACAAAAATGTTGTGTCCACTCATCTTTTTGCCTCTTACCAAGACATTCATTACATCCATCACCATTACTGCTGATAGTTGGAAATGGGTACATCAAATCCCAATCTCAATTCTTATAAAGATAGTGATATGGAGTCCCACATGTTACGAGTTGTTTCCACTGACCATTTCTATCGATCATCATAATGGACTTCACCTCAAAAAGGACTCTGAGGTCTTGATCTTGAAAGTGGCATGATCAATGATTTCACCACTTCAATCAATCACCACCACCAGTGTTCCCTTTTTCCGCCTTCTACTTCCTTAATCATAGATCATATCCAAGAAAGAAAGGCAGTGAAGAAGAAGGGGCAACCGACAACAATCCTGGGTGTATTATACTATTATGTGGGATCACCCCCTCTATGAGTAGGAAGGCTAATGTTACAAATTCCAAGGTTGCATCTTCTACTTGTAGAAATAGTGGTTGTCTTATTCTTTTCCCATACTCTTGCTGGTCTCACCATGTGGAGAGTATAGTTTCTTAGACAAAGACGTGGGGAGTGTCCTTTCTACCTTGTTTTGTTTTTTTGACTACATCTCAACATGTATCAACCTTGTTTCATTTTGAATGAATCCTTTCTTGAGTATAATAATAAGTATTTGTTATAGTAAAACATTTTATAGTTGTAATCTTGTCTAATTAGAATATTTTCTTATTTTTCAGATCTGGGTGTAGCAAACTTTGATGGGAGGATCTAGGATACAATTATTTCTTGTTAAACCCTCAATGGAAACTTTGGACATGTGATTTATCAGGATATGGGTATGTGATATCTAGGCAATGTGATGGAGAGCCTAGATTGACATCTTTCTAAGTTTAATACTAATTCTAAAGGTGGTTACTCAGCCTTAATGTGCTTGTTTGTGATGTAGTGAGATATAATGTAGGTACTGGTGGTGAAACTCTCTCTCGCTAATGTTTCCACCCACCAATAATCTTCACTTTTACTCAATCTTTGTATTCTTGCACCTATTGTAATCAACAATCAACCAGCTTTTGTGTTGAATACTCTTCCTAGTTAGGTTAAATAAATCATCAATTTTTGAAAATGTTATCCTTTTGGTTCAACCCTAACCTATACTATGATAAGATTTTCCCACCTATCATGGTATTCCTTTACTATTGTTTTGGTAAAATATAGGGATTTCATACCTAGTGAATTTGCTTCTACGATTAATCATGCATCTCTATAACAATCAATTATGTCCGTAATACCAATAATAGTTGTGATTATAAGAACTACGAGAAATAATAATGGAAGAATATGAATACAAAGGATAATGAGAGGCCAAAAATCGTATTTAAGTGGAGTAAGATTAAAAAGCCAACAATAGAACTAATTATCTAGAGGTGTTAACATCAACTATGGAGGTTGAATTAAGAAGTACATAATAGTGTATAATATTGCACCCCTTTTTGTCCTCCACATATGGTGTAAATGAATTTGGATGACAATGCCTACCTTTATGGGTTACTATGTTATGACCCTAGTCAAAGGCTTAGTCATTACAGAAAACCTGGTCATATATGCAAAAGTGAGGTAGTTAGTCAAGAGGTTATACCTTTGTTAATTATGTTGACAAAAAAGAATGAAAAAGCAAATTAGGATAATATGTACGTATAATACATATCTAAACAAATTCCATATCATTGAGAAAGGGTCAAATGGATTAAGAACTAGGTTATAAATCAACTTGTAGGTATTATTTTTTGGAATCTTTTCTAAAAATTTAAATATAAAATCTATTAGGTTATGTTGAAATAAGTAGTGATACAAGCCATACATTGAGTAGTGAGGGTGTATGACACTATGGTTGGGTTCATTAGGGTGGATACAATATACAATGGTGCATTAGGGTGGATGTCACTATTAGACTTCAATACAATCAATTTTGACCCATTAGACATAACAAAAATTAATGAGTTCCAACTATGAACTTCATGAAGTTTTTATCATTCACTACATGAGACCCACTCATACCCAAAAAAATAATAGTTGGAAGGAGTGTCAAATTTCAAAGAGGCTATACAATCACACAACAAAAACATGCAAGAAATGGAGAAACAAACATTATGAAATAATATAGAATAGTCCATTCTGAAATAATAATAAATGCATCAAATGATATAGAATAGTCCATTCTTAATAAATAATCAATGCAACCATAGTTTATGCATTTGTAAGATATATGATAAACATGAAAATGAAATAGAATTCATAGTGAAAAAGTGGATCCACATCATGTACCACATATTCAACCATGCCTACTCCTATCCTGGTCATTAATACAACTATTAGACTTTCTTTTGAATTTTTCACTACCTAGATGCATAAGATACATAGAAATGTGCATCCTTATGCATATATCTAGGAAATACATCCTATATAAACAACATCATTCCATTATAACAAAATATTATTACTTCAAAAGTCCCTCGAGATTTTAGAAGAGTCTAAATTTGTATTCTTTATATTAGTCGGTTATGCTTTCACTTCATTGACTTTTACTTGAAGGTATACTAGTTGTTTACTTGGAGGTGTTAGATCCACGTAAACATTCATTTGTATAAGATATAGCAACATATCTTCTCTATTGTACATTATGGAGCTCATATTTATAGAAGGTACATATTATGAAGAAGATCATATCTGACTCAAAGTCTCAAACAACATAATTACCTTTTTGGGATGGTAGTAAATTATATAGTTATCATATTTAATGAACTGTTGAATTCACTAATTCCTCCATTGGGATCTTAACACAAGAACATAAACCTTATTATCTTACAATAGTTACACTTGGAATGACTCACTGTATAGATATTGTTAGGTATATAATGTCAATTCCACAACAGTTAACCCCGTATAATGGGTAGGTTATTTATCCTTAGGCTTCTTCTACCATCTAGAAGCATTTGAAATTACCTTACCATCCTACATGAGAAAACAACCAATTCCCCTTCTACAAAAATCATTATATACAACATAGCCTTTAACACTCTCTAGGAGGATGCTAACTAATTTTCAGTCAACTTCTCTTTTAGTTTTTTTGAAAGTGCTTATGATGGTCATTCTATCTAAATATTTATGGTTTCCTTGTCAAATGGATAAATATGTTAAAATCATGTTAAAATCCAAGATAAGCCTCCTATACAGTCACTTGACGTATACAAACTTCCCAATTTAATGTTACTTCATCTAAATATCTATAACATGTGAATGGGTACAACTCAAATAGACAAACAACAATGGTGTTGTCTAGTCTGTAATATTGGTAAGACTTTTGTAATAACAAGGATAACTTTGTTAGTCTAAAGTATATTTTCCAAGGAAAAACTTACAAAATATTGACATTGTCCATGGGAATAATATAATAACCATTCCCTTTTTAGTTAACTAAAGTACATCCTTATCTGTTAAAATTGTACCCTATATTACTTTTCCATGATTAAAATGGACTTAATTATCTTTTATTACATGATACACATTCTTATTTTTTATTAATTTCGTGAAAATATTTCTTCTTCTTATATTTTATCCAAAAACTTCCTTTCATACTACTTCCATGTAGTCTTCTTTCCAATTTACTTTCATCTAAATTCCTAATATAATGCTTCGAAGAAAAATATATTGGTCATTGATTACTAACATATCTTTGGTTTATACATCTAGAAAGGTTTTGAAATACTAACATCAATTAGAGTTAGAGTCAGATTATTTCCAAGAAGTAGCTATAGTTCCTTGAAATCTTTCTATTCAAGAACAATAATGAACATTCATCTTAGTTTCATTTTATGCTAAACCTCAACATTATATAATTTGTCATTCAATTCTTGTTTTTAAAACTTGAATGTCCCGTGATACTTCCTTACATATATATACACATGTTTTGACTTATAATCCTAATTATATCTATGAATATTTATGTATGATATGATTTTCAAATCCTATACATATATCTATATTTCCACTTTGACAAAAAATGATATATCTCGTAATAATAATTATCATTATTCATATATCCTCACAAACATTACTTAACTTTGAAATCATCAAATGAAAAGAAAATAACTAGAACATATCTTAATGTATTTCATTTACTACTGTGAATAGTTTGAGAAATACTTATCAGATATATGTGAGATTACAAAATACCAATTTAATTACCTTTAGTGTGAAACTTATCATATATATATACCCCAAAGTTCATATAAATGAAAGATACAACAAGAAATAAAAATAAATAGAAAAATCACAAATTATGATATGGTTTTATCCTATATATACTTTTCATATGACCTCTACTAAAAATAAACTTTGATTTTTTGCTCTTGTTACCAAGATGATTTTTATATGAGAAAATTATGAACAGATTTCCATGAAAAGCATGATCTTTAACATTGTCCACAATGTCATCAGTAATAGGTGCAACAAGATAGTGTGACCTGAGATGGAATTGCAACTACCGACACTTCAAAATTTTTACCCTTTATATTGGAAATTAAGGGTTCCTCTCATATGCATACTACAACATTTACGATGTCCTTGAATCTTATTTCTCTAGGCATTTAAATATAAAGTGAAAATATTGAGCATATTACTACAAACCTTTGAAGTCAACTCCCCATCATTGAATCTCATACCTCCATCCACATATCTTACAATGTACTCTAGATTACCTCTCCTTATTTCAAAGTATTATGCCTATCATTTATCCCAAGTGTTACTAGGATCATTTATGTTTTCCTCTTTTGGTTTATGGATTGTCAATTTATCTATACATATGTCTTACACTCTTTCTCGATTATTACTGATGTAGACCTCTAACAAAACTTCACATCTATCACATTCTGAGTTTCCCTGATCCAGTTGCTCACATCTAGTATCTAATGAATCTTGTTTCCATTCCCACAAAGTGTCAGTGATTTGGTAGTTAAGAAGATAAAAGCACGAAAATGTGTATTTTTTTCATATTCATGCCAATTTGACCCCTCAATATTCCTCTAACTTTCTTATTTTTATGCATACTTAGTTGTAGGCCAACTAATAGTCCCACAAAGTGCTTTCAGCTTGATCTTGCCTTCTAACAATCATATTAGGAAAAGGGATAATACGAAATATTATTTGGCCAAAAGAGAAATGTAAACCTAAACCAAACTGAAATAGTTATCTATCTCCTTGTATTGAGGTTAATAACATAGAGCTCTAATACTATTGATTCTAGATCCTCTCACTCTCGATCAATACTCAAACAACCAATTTGGTACAAACCAAAAAATCCTGATCCCACGCGATTTTCACATCATAAAAAAGATATAATGAAAAAATAATATTCAAAATCCTAACTATCAAAAGTGTGTCACAGTTCAAAACTCTAAAACCAACTTTTTTTTCATTTTTATCAGTTTGGATCATACATATATATATACATATATATGCATACATATGTATATAAATATGTATACATAGGGGATATATTCTTTTCCCGCATAATTAACTAACTTCTATTGTCTGTGGGTCTATTTTATAAAGCAAGGCATATAATTGGAATGAGATGACCAAAATTGTAATAGAAAGACTCACTTTGTAAATATGATATGATATTTTTTGTCCAACCAAAAATAGAAAAAAATATATGATTACAAAATGGTAAAATGTTATGTTGTATTATGAAACTCATATTTCTATTACAAATTTGTCCATATCATTGTAATCTTGTCCATCTCATTAAAAATATGTGGCTTCCTATTAAAAAACAAATTCACGGACAACTAACCTTAATTGTCTGCATGGGTAATAAATGAATGGCCATATATATTATGTAATGAAGAGATATTCATTTTAAGGAATGATAAACATTATTCAAATTTGATTAAGATATAAAATAGTCGAACTGATAACTATAATAGTTCACACATATATATATATATATATAAATATCCATTGGATCATTTACATAAGTAATCCTCTCAATCCCTCGATACCTTTTTACATGGACATCACAATATAGACCATAACAACATAAATTCATCTCAACCAATAATTTAGGAAAGTTCATTCTGGATGGCTTACCTTGGAGGAAAAGGCCTCAAACTAAAAATGTAAATAAAAGATTAATAAGTAATATAAATAGTGTTGAGTGATTGAACCAAGTGCAAGTGTCAACTACCAATGAACCTATATTTTACTTAGATAGAATTAGTAGCATAATTTATATAGTAGAAACTAACTAAATGATTGTGGATTGTCAAATACTTATCTATAAGTAATATGAATTGATAATTGGATCAATAAACACCAACAAATGGATGAAGATGTCTTAGAAACACTTAAGGGAAGTGTCACTTAATTTGGTAGCTACTTTGTTTGGATTTGTGGTGCTATTTTGAGTATGTTGAAGTTGTAAGATGGTTCCAAAAGAACTTGATGATAAAAAGGTGAAGGATGGGACCCTTAAAGTGATGACTTCGAAATTTTGGCAAGGGATACACAAATTTATGTTTCAAAACAAAGAGTCCCTTCACGATCCCTTCACACCTGGGATCATTCTTAAGGAACTTTGCAGTTGAGTACTGAAGAAACCGACACATCATGCATTCTGCAATAGTGAGGATTGGTTTCTTGAGTTTTTTATAGTGAGGTAAAGGATGTCATTTGGTAAAAGATGCATCTATCCAAATTCACCATGATTTCAAGTTTTTTATGAAGTCAAGACACTACTAATTCATCTTGCCCTCCTCTTGCAAGTACATCAGAGGTACATTACAACTAGTTTAATTCTTGGTAGTAAACCTAGTAGTACTAGTACCATCACAAGAGGTTTCAAAATGTAATGTATTTAAGAACTACAAGAGGTAGGATGTATCTTAGAGAGATCAACATAATTTTTAGGTGATGTTTACCAAGGCATAGTCTAGTTTTTTTTCCATTAGGATGTATACACTTGAAAATAGATTCTTGAAATCTCTTAGTCGGACCATGGATTCTACAAGTCCTATTTGCATAGGCTGGGTGTGATTTCCAATTGTTCTTTATGATGTTCACAACTTCGTGGCTACCAGACTCAATAATCACTTTCTTTACTTTAATATTCCCAATAAAGAGGCTTGCTAGTTCTAATCCAATAAACAATAATACAAGTATTCTCAACTATGTTAGATGGATTAATATTGGGATGAATTTGCTGATTAATAATGCTAGACTCATTCAAGGGGGTGTAGGAGGAGGATGGAAAGGTTCCACTTTTCTATAAAGGAGATTTGTAGATTTCTTGATGCTCATATGGAGAACATGAAAGGAAAGAGAAGAGTAAAAACATTTATATAAATTTGCAAGTGTAGTAAGATATCTATAATCTACATAGACATGAGCAAGCTTATTCTATGAATCTTCATAATTTATTTTATATAAAAATCATGCATTTAGATCTTAGAACAAGAAATTCATTTTGTTTGTCTTATTGTTTACAGGGATAACAGAGGATAATTTCTATGAAAGTTTTTTCATAAGATTCATTTATTGCTTGTTTAGACCATAGATAATTTTGATACAATGATCTATAAATCACTATGGCTTGAAGTAAGTGATAGTTGATGATGTATCTTATTCCTAATTATTCTAACTCATTACTTTATATAGGTTGAAGCAGACATAGGGTGTAGGGAACAATTCCTTATAGAATTTCACTATTTCTTGGTCTAGGAGATTGACTCACTTAAATGAGATGGTCTTTGTCTTTTTTTGTGAGGAGGAAAGGGGAATCTTCATAGGAGTTGGAGTGGGTCTTTGTCTCTTACTCTTAAGCATGGTGGAGATCAGGAGCTAAGAAGGGGTTTAGAAGTGACAGAGGATGAGGATGGATACTAGGGTCAGTTGTGAAAGGAATGAGGAGGTGTAGAAATAAGTTTAGAGAAAGGTAGATAAGAGGGTTTTAAATATCTAGAGTTGGTCCATGAAGAAATCACTTATTAGAGGGTAGTTATTAGTCTAATAATCGATATTAGAAAAGCTAATACAATGTTTTAGTGGAATAATTCTTTACCTGAAAAAAGAAACTATCAACTCAATTTGGCTTTCTCTGGTGCATCTTTGGGATCTCTAGATGATTCAAATCCATATGAGAATAAAATATATTCTTTAATGAAGATTGTTTTGGGTAAATGTGGTCTACTGCAACTAATATTTATGACATTTCATTCCATCACCTAGAGATTTGTAGGACATCTACATCCTATTATGTTCACAAAAAAATCCTAAGATTAGGTTAACCTTGAACTCTCCTAAAACATGTAATTTGAAGCCTAGTCAATGTATAGTTTCATGATAACCACATCTCAAATCCTCAATGTTTATTTTAAAAAAACTAATATGAAATGATAATGAAATTTGATTCAAGCAATATAGCAGAGCAATTTGATTTCCATATAGAGTTATATACATCTAAAAAGTGCATATTCCATCAAGAGGTGTAATTAAAAAAATTATCTGATATAGTTAAATTTCTCTCTAGGTATAGGTTTCATGAAAATTTCCACCAATTATTCTTACATATTAACATGAGTGATATAAATACCATTATTATATATGTGAACATTAAATCAATCTTGACAAATCTCTTTATAATTATCTCTATTATGAAGAGCATGATTGTAATGAAAATTTATAGAGATAATGATATTGTAGTAGATAGGAGAAGAATAAAATGATTCATAAAAATGGTGACCATTTTCTTCATGGATATGACTTAAGAAAATTTGCAGAATTTGTATATTCAGAATTAGTTATTGAAAGAGACATATATGTTTCTTCTTGAAGAACTTATAAACCAGACACGACCCTAGGAGGAAGATAGTGCCACTTTTGCACTTACGGTCAATCAAACACCCACACAATTTGCATAATTAGAAGAAGGAAATGTAAAGTATTTTGGTTTGGAAGCACCATAGAGGAAAATTCAACATTTTTATGGTACCTATGTATCCTCTCAACCACTACAAGATGAAATTTATCAGGGAAATATTAAAAGTGGGAACACATACCAATAGTATATATGATATCAGGTTAGAGATTGTTAAGAAGACTAAATTTCCAATCATACCATTCTATAGATTCTCATCAATTTTTCACCATATTCATTCTTAATTAGATTTCTAATATTAGACATGGGAGTATCTATTTACTTGCAGTTTTCTACCCTAAAGTAGTTGATGATTTTAGTAGTGTATCTACTTTGTTTTTTAAGGTAAAAAATTGCTATCGTATTGACAGAGGACATATGACATGTATATAAAAAAAGGGTCTGAACACACTCATAAGATAACGAGGAGGGAGTACAACATGTGTTAGCAGATGTGATTGGATACAAATACAATGCTTCACCCTCGATATTTCAACAACGAGCTCACAAAATGAGATTTTAACTAGAATCAAACCATAATGTTGGGTTATATCTGCATGTATGCGACTCTACCAACAAACCAAGAGAAATCAATACCATTACCATTGTAATGGACATTCAAACTCAATGAAAAATAGTTAGATAAAAAGTGGCACAAACAACTATCAACTACAACTGAAGAAAGGAAGGCAAACCCCAATTATGGTTGAAGGTCTAGGCAAAACTCAGAACTCATCCACCTGTACATCGGAAGGACTAAAAATCCTTATTCCAAATACCAACAAAAAATCCACACTGGGCATTAGAAACAACAAACTTATAACTAATAACATGAAACAAACACAAACCATAAGAAGGGTTAAGAAGTTTGAAAATTGTATATCTACCGCCAAAGATAACAACCACCAACACCATGCCATCTCAAATGACCAGAAATCTAGGAAGATATTTTAGATGTAGCCCCAGATCCAAAACTGCCAGCCAAAGTCGATCATTGGGAAATCTCACATCCCCATCTCTTTTTATGTCTCAGTCCCCCCGCTTGTCTTAACTGTAGGCTCCTCATTCAATTGTGAAACATTGGGTATATGAAACTCAGGTTTAGTTTTGTTACAAGAATTTCCAAAATAAATGATGAGTTAGGAGATAGTACATGTAAAACACTTTAATAAGCATCACCCGTATTCATTTGGCTGAAAGTAGATTTAACAGAAACCCTCTATATGTTTACATTTGGTTTGGAGAAATGTAAAGCTATGTTTACTTAGTATAAAATTCTCACCCTAAAAATCATGTTGATCAGGGATAGTTTTATCCGTGATCACAAAAAAGGGAGATGAGACTAGTAAATGGATGCAAGCTTTATTATGATAATGACAAATTTGAACTGGGCAGAGTGATCAATTTTCCACCAGACTAGTGTATGCGATCAACTACTACTACTCCAGCTGGTTTTCTCCACATGAATTGGACTTCCATTCAGACAACACTTTATGTTGGACACCACACTGAGTTTAAACTGTATGTGTTTAGCTTCCATCCAAACCAACTACCCCTCATTGGTTTTGTTTTCAACAAAATGATAATTCTTGTTCATTTCAATATAATAGCCCTTTCTAGAATTTTTTTTACATTGAAATAGAATACAAGCAGGCAACAAGTTGCGCCGCTAGTCCTTTTTGGATGGCAAAATTGATCCTTTGAAACACTACATCTATACACTTAGGAGTCATAATATTACTATTCATAACTTTTTGGACCCTCTTCGGAAGCTCCATAGCTTCTGGTGCTACGAATCCAAAGGTATCAAATCCAAAGGGGATGAAGGTGTGTTGATTCTCAATACACGCTTTCTCATGCTTGACCACTTTGGTTGAAGCATCTTTATGGGTAGCATGTCCCACTGTAAAGGCCCCACTCGTCAATCCCACCAGTGGAGAAACTCCTGTTAAATCCACACATGCATGTTTCCCTCCAACTCATCCAAAAATAAAAATATCAATAGGTCTAAGTGTGGATCTCCCCTCTTGTAGATCAGTTAAAAAATTCACAGGTGCTTCTTTCTTAGCAGCAACACCTGCATGTCTGAGTACATCAAATAGAACGTCTCTAACAAGATCATGCATGTACTTAAAACCTGGAACCTCCCTGTAATAGACCGCATGCTCCCCAAAAGTGTCCAAGCACACCTTACGATAGATTAGACATATCTCATCTGATGGAAATAAAGGAATTATGAGGTGATATCTGAGGATACTACGATACTCCACTGGTGATATGTGCAAACCAAGTCCATTAATAGAAATAGTAAGGAGAAAATCTTGAGCATGATCAACTTGAAGACACCCAAAAACTACCTTCTGTCTATTGGTCATGTCAAAATTAACCTCTATGTCCTCAATTATTTTACTAAAAAGAGAACTCTCCAAAACATTTTGGGCCTTTGGGGGGACGGTGTCTTTTCTAGAAACGCAACTGAGGTCGAAGGAGAGAATCTTGACATGAACACAATATAGAGCATAATCAAAGTCTGAATCCATGTCGTGAATCTCGCTATCTCGCAAGATGTGATGCTGAAACACCTAAGATTGGGCCCTAGATGCCACAACAGCCTATGAGGAAGCCACAACTACTGAAGATAGTCCCAATCCACCAAGCAGAATGGGCAATGAGGCCACCTCCATTGGAGGTCTAAAAAAAGGGGACTTCCACAAACTACAATATTTTCAATAGACCCTCGTAAGCCTCTATCAAACAACAACACAACCTCTAGTATGTACATAGGTTGACAAGTCCTCAAGCCAAATAAAAATTTTGTAATACCCATACACGATCAGAGTAAAAGAAGCTCACTCTGAGGATCACCCAACTAAGGTAGAAGATGCATCAACTTCATAGCCTTAGAAGCCCTCTCCATAGACAAACCCTCAATAAAATTTCTATCTCTACTAATAGCTCCTCCAAGCAACTTCACCCCTAACAAAGGTCTTCCTATATCCACTGGGAATAACTCTTTGTGAAGCTTCCTACCATCACATGTAGGCCAGAAAAGCTTAGTTTTATGAATATTAAAACTAGACCCAAATCTGGTCCACACCGTTGAATGATACCCAGAACCTTGGCCACCTCCTCTATGTCCCCAATGACTGTTCCATCATAAAGATACCATGCATGAAGAAGAAGCTTGCAGATATGATGGATAAGTGGATGTAGTACAAGGGAAAAAATAAGTGGGTCTAAAGGATCACCTTGTTGCACCCCAGTGGCTGACCAAATATGTTCGTCCCCAAGGTATAACCTTGCTGCCTGGCCATACAGGAACTCCACCCACAAAGAAATAGATGGACATCTCACCCTCACCTCACGTAGTAAGGTAGACCTTTCAACTAGATTGAAGGCATTAGAAAAATTCATTGTGAGCATGGATAAAGAACTATCACTGTGTCGGGCGTTCAACACTTTGTTGACACTGTGCAAAATAGCTTCTTCCCCACCAGATACACCGACTCCAAACTAAAAGTTATTAAGATACTTAGCTATATCTTTACTCATTCCTACCATAGCAACTTTGGATATACAAGGACCCCTATCTTTACTCACTATAGTCGTATGTTTCATCCCTGGCCTATTTCCAAATGAATATACAAGGAACCCTATATGGGTATGCGTTGTGACTCCCACACTTGTCCTGACTACGTCATAAAAATAAGGTCAGTGATACCTCTGGGTGTTACATGGAGCTGGAAATGTGATGAACGGCTGGGCAAACACACACAAATACAATGTCATCTTGTTGTAAACCCTAGGGATATTCCTTGGCTGGCCTGATCCCTAATCTACCGATTGATCCAACATATTGGGTGTATGGTTTTTTCTTTTCACGTGTTTGGTATGCGTGAGGGAGATCTAAGTCGTTCTACTGGTACGATCACTTGATACGGAAAAAGAGTACCACTGGGCCATTGATTGAGTGATATTTAAGGCCCAACGAAACTCTAATAAATAGAATATCAACATAAAGGACAAGCATTAGATTCCCTAGCCTCTGATCACAAATTTTCCAAGTGGAAGAGCAAAGTAGATGTCATGCACAACTCCCTCCTCCCATAGGCTCAGTGGACTATTGTGCTAATAGAAGTGGGGGGCTACTCATTGGAGTTTACAGTTGCACCAATCAAAAGCTAGTGTGACATGAACTCTTTTCTCCCCTTTAGATCTTATCTTTCTTGTTGGCCTACACACATGAATAATCCCATCACCTATAATTTGTACTACAGATTATTAATTTCCAATATTACAAAAATATGAATGTTTTCATTTGTTTCTTGTGTGCCTTGTGGATTAATCACCCTATATACATGTCTATTATAATATTAGACATATAGACCATGAAATCTCGAATGGGAATTATATATTAAACATTAAACTTCAGATGTGAACATTGAAGGATGTTCATTGCGACGATGAGTTAATGATCCACAAGTAATAACACATGAACCCTGTGGGGAACCTATCCTTGTGAAGTCCATGCTTTGAAAGGACATGTAATCTGTTGGGCCCAATCTAAGTATCTACAATTATGAGAAATGTAATGTGTAGGATAGAGTATGCAGGTGGTGATGGTGAAACCTACACCACCTAGTGTGTTTATTAATAAATTCAATTTTTAATATACTCCATTTTTAATTGCCCTAAATTTATGTATATTAAAAACCAATCATCAACTATTCTAAATATGGGTCTTAAATCAATATATGTTATCAATATGTTAGAAATGTTGTTCTAGGGCTCGATCCTATTTCTATACTACAATAAGATCCTTCTAATTGGGGGTGATGACTATTGTACATGGTTTAGGTAAAAATCTAGGGATTGATACCTCTAGTGAATTTGTTAGTGCATTCTAATCCACATCAAATTTTGGTGTTGTTGAAGAGGACTAGGGAATTGTTTTTAAATCTCATTATTTGAGGTTACTTAGGATTTTCCATTTTCAATTGATATTAATTCTTATATATTTGAATTTTGTAAATGCATCCATCAAAATCCTACTACTTCTTATTTCAGGTACAAACCTAATGTATGCACCACTCTATTGTTGTAGAAACCACACCCTTAGTGTTTTATCTAGAAATGAGAGGACCTTTCATTGACCAAATAGAAAAAATAGACTTAGAATGGATGAGGCCAAAGTTCAACACATGGTTGAACTAGCAATTGTAGAGCAACAAAAACACATCACTAGAGAAACTCAATTTGAGATGGAAATTGCACAAGTAGTCACACAAAAGGTCAAAATGTCCAAAGCGATTATGGAATTCTCCATACCTAATACTACATATGTCACCCTTCTGGTTACAATACCATCAGTCACTACTCCCTCATTCTAGATTAGAGCACACTTGGTGACTCTACTACATAATAGTGCCTTCGTAGGCATGGTAGAAGAAGATTGACAAGAACACTTATTAAAGATCATGGACCTATGTTCCATGAGAAAGGAAGCCGGTGTACCATACAATGGTATAATGATGCGGCTATTCAAATATTAACTAATTGATAATGTAGAGAGCGGGTATAATTCTCTGATAGGAAAACATATCGCCAGTTGGTCTTAGATAGAAAACAAGTTCTTGGAGAAAATTTTAATCTTCATCTTTCACATATGACATAAGGCCATATCACACTATTTTCTCGATGTTCTAGGGAATCTTTCAAATAGGCTTGGGAGAGGTAGAATGGGATTTTTCATAAGTGATCACACCACAAGATACCCAAAAAATAAATGATTAAAATTTTCTATAGAGGGGTAGATGATAACATCAATAGGTTCCTTGCTTCCTCATATCAAGAAAATATTATGAGGTAGAGATATAATAGTGATTGGAGGATGGTGATCCTTATAGTAGAAAACCAAGGAAACTTGGGTAGGCTAACATGGAAAAGTGTGTTAAAGGTAGCCATGGATGAAGACATGTCTAAGTTAAAATCTAGTACTGATTCACTAAAGTCTTTGACACTTAAAGAAGAAATCTTGGAGACCTCCTTTAATGCTTACTAGAGAAGGGGTATGCCACAACAAAAAGTGAAACATGTCACCTAACATTGTAATGCAGGTCAAGAAACATGTCACTTTACAATCACATGCCAATACTTGTACGATGTGATTGCCAACAATGCTCACAATTTTATGGATAAATACTAGTATTATGCAACCCAATATGAAGACCTTAACTCCATAGAAAATATTCCAAGATATGGTTACTATAATCCAAACCAAACCAGAAACCCTACCAAATTCCAATATCATAACCCCTCAGGACCTAAAAATGTTGTAGAATAAAGGCCATGATAGGTAAACAACTAAGGTCGGGGTCACCAATGTTTCTAAAACAACCAACAATATAACTTTAGCAATTAGGGGAGCTGCATAGAAAATTTCCAAAATAGGATTTATAATTGGGGTACAAGTTCTAGAACTCCAACCAGGTACCACCACACCAACAACTACAAGGCCAAAAGGGGAGTGCACCTTCATACAATTAGGATAAATTTTCATCCATATAGAAAATTCTATTGTCCCAATAGTCCATCATTGTAGATCAACAAACAATGACTTCAAAATAGAAAGGTCATCAAGTCCATTTATTCTCAGCTGACTCAACTCACAACTAATCCATGCCCCACGAAGGTGCATTGCTGACAATTGAAGAACATTGCCAAGCTCCCATAGTAGTTGAAGATTTTTTCTACCTGATAAGGAAATGTCTTTGCTATTTTAGTAATCACACATGATGAAGCAACCACTAACCTTTTTGAAGATGATGACTTTGTGATAGTTCACAAGATAAGGGTACAAAATACATTTGCTCATGTAAATTAGATGATAGTGGGAGAGAACAAGGGACACATACAAGGTAGATGATACATAGAAGTCATATGCAAAGAGAGTTGTTCTACATATTTTGATAGACATGCCAAGAACCCCTTATCAGAACCTCTTGATGTAGACAAATTTGGATGCTAATTTCATGAAGTCCAAGGAATCTCTATGAAAGCTACACGTTGACATCCTATTCCTAGATGAAATATAAGAAATTCCTACTTGGTATAAGTATTTGAAGTCTCTTCTCATAAGGAAATACACTACTAAAGTGTATGAGATGATGAATTGAGACAAGACAACTTCAAATATTTTTTTGAACAAATTTCCAAACAAGTAGAAGAATATGGTTTCATTCAAGAACACTTATAACATAGGAGATAGTTCCTGCAAAAAAAGATTAGCAAATCATAAATCCATCATATTCATCACGCCCTACAATCAATGTTAGAGATTGGGTTTAGTTATCTTTTACCTACAACCATGATGATCCAACTCACAGATTCTTCAATGACCAAACCTATGAGGATCATTGAAGGCATCTCATTTAAGGTAGGAGAGACTAGTATGTGCCCCATATCATTATAATTTTTATAATGATATCAAGGAGGATCTTAGATATCCCCTCACTTTTGGGGATACTTTCTTAACTACACACACCCTCATTGATGTAGATGCATGTATACTAATTCTAAGGTTTGGGAAGAAAACACTAGTATTACTTGTATTCAACGTATTGAAGGGGCTCATTCTTTAGGAAGTTATCCTTTTTCTTGAATGTATTGAAAAAATGTCACATATCAAATAAAATATATAATGTTTGAGGATCCTTAACAAATATCCTTGATTGACCTAGAAGCCTCATAGTTAGAATATGCACGGGTGGAACAATGCTTACTCCACCTTGGTACCTTTAAGCAAGACATAAATACTGCTCTCAAAGAGATAAAATCCATTTCCATCATTGGAGAGGAATAACTAATGCCCAAGGAACCAGAGATGAAACCATTACCTAAGGGTTTGAAATATGTCTTTCTAGACAAGCAACAAGTCTTCTTGGTCATCATAAATGTTGGTATCACCTTAGAGTGGGAAGACAAATCATTGACTGAGCTAAGAAAGATGATATCATCTTTGGTGTATAAGATAGAACACCTTACAGGCATTAGTCAAAATATCTTCAAGCATAATATCCACATGATGGAGGGTTACAAGCCATCTAGAGACCCATCATGGACTAAATCCTAATATGAAGGAGGTGGTCTAGTTTGAAGTGAAGTATTACTTTCTGGGATCATTTGTCCCACATCAAACTCACCATGTGTGAGTCCTATTTACGTGGTCCCCAAGAAGGGAGGCACCACCATGGTCATGAATGAAAAGAATTAGATGATTCCACACCGCAACGTCATGGGGTGGATAATGTGAAACAAGTACTGAAAGATGGACAAAGCCACAAGTAAGGATCCCTTCCTTGACTAGGTCATGGAGCATCTGGAACACCAAGAGTTCTTTTGTTTCCCTGATGGGTATTCTAGATTTTATTAAATTCCAATTCACTTGGATGATCAGAAGAAGACCACATTATATGCCCATAGGATACATATGCAATAGGATGAATGTCATATGTGCCATGTAATGCCCCAACGTCATTCCAATACTTAATGTTAGCCATCTTCATTGTGTTAAGGGAGAAAGTTGTGGGGGTATTCATGGAAGAATTATCCATCTATTGAGGTTCACTCACTTCATGTTTACATCATCATTTTCTCATCCTATCAAGATGTGAAGAAGCAGAAGTGGTGCTAAATTGGGAGAAAACCCACTTCATGGTGAAGGAGGACATAGTTCTGGGACATAGGGTGAGAAGTAGAGGAATCTAGTGGACAAAGCTAAGATCAAAGTCATAGAAAAGTTAGCATCACCATCTACAATGATAGGCATTGGAACATTCTTTAGATGTGCATGATTCTATTGAATGTTTATTAGGGATTTCTTGACCTAATTCTAAAGGATGACATATTAATTATTGATTCATCTTACATGAACAGTTTGGTACTATGAAAGACACTCTTATGTCTACACCCTTTATATATACCTCAATTTTCTCTACCTTTTGAGATCATATGCAATGGAAGAGAATATGATGTGGGAGTAGTCTTGGGAACAACCAATAGACAAGAGGAATCATGTGATTTAATTGCTTCCAATACGTTGGACAAAGCACAATAAATTATGCCATAAATGAAAAGAAGATTCTTGTTGTAGTCGATGCTTATGATAAGTTATGATCTTATCTTGTGGGGTCATATGTGATTTGTCCATAATGATATGGCAACTATTCACTACTTGTTAACTAAGAAGGATGGTAAGAAAGATTGATCCAATAGATCTTAATACTATAAGACTTTTATATTAATATCCAAGATAAGAAGGGAAGTGATAATTTCATGGATGATCATCTAAGATAAATTCATTGCACTGACAATGACATTACTCCAATCAATGGTTCCTTGCCAAATGACCATTTGATAAAGGTTTCTTTGACCATACCTCAGTTTACAGACTACACTAACTATCTTATCGCAAGCATCCTACATCATAAATACATAGGAAATTTTAAGAAGAAATTTAGGAAAGATGTTGGGAGATTTTGTTGCGATGATCCAAATATCTTTTGACTCTGTGGTCATGGTATTTACCGTAGATGTTCCACAAATAAGTACGTCCACTGTTTTCTTAACCAGTGCCATTTAGGTCCCACGAGAGGACACATGAGTATGAAGAAGACTTCTATTAAGGCTCTCTATTTTAGATTTTACCAGCCTACACTATTCAAGATGCATACAATTTCATCTTTTGTTGTTATTACTATCAACGAACAAGAACATATAAAAGAGGGATGAGATTCCCTTGACCTTATAGAAAGAGTGAAATTTTTTGATGTATGGGGAGTGAACTAAATGGGTCCATTTATCTCTTCTTATAGTTATTTTTCAATCTTTGTGGCAATGGACTGTTCCCACAAGTGGGTGGAAATAATCCCCACCATCTCTACAACTCCAAGTTGGCTATAAAATTGTTCAAGGAGATCATCTTTCCTTGGTTTGGGGTGCTAGGTAGTGTGATATCTGATGGTGTCTCACACATCTTACATAATAAATTTGAATCATTGCTGAAAAAATATGGGGTTCACCATCGAGAAGCATCCCCAAGTCATCCAATACTAGTGTACATATGGATGTTTCAAATTAGAAAATAAAGGCCATCTCAGAGAAAGAAATTGATTGTATAAAGAAAGTCTAGCATATTAGGTTGAGTGATGCACAACTTACCAAATTGCATTCAAGACCCCATTGTGTACTACTCTGTTCTAGTTCTTCCATGTGAAATATTTCCACCTGTCGATTGATAGGAGTACAAGGAGAGATGGGCGATCAATCTTCTTAGTTTCAAAATATCCATAGATGAAGAGAACGAGATTCCTTCAATTGTAAGGATTGGAATTATTTTGATTGACTGAATACGAGAATGCACACATCTAAAAAGAGATATCCAAGATGTGGCATGATGGCCATTTAAAGAGAAAAATATATTCAAGTGTGTAACAAAGTGCTTATCTAAATTCAAGACTTTGATCATATCCAAGGAAGTTGAGATAACGTTGAAATAGCCCTTTTATGGTGAAACACATCTACCCCCATGGACCCTTCATATTGTGGGATAATTTCAAGGGGGAGTTTATGGTGAATGGCCAATGATTGAAACACTACTACACTTGTGAAGATCTAGTAGCAAGGGAAGTAGCCACAATTCCTCTCATAAACCCAATGCAATTGGATACATAGGCATCAAAACAACAACACAAAAGAAGGCGCTTGTCAGGAAGCAACTCAAAATTTCACTTTAGTTGGGACTTTGTTTTCATAGTAAAATTAGTTCAATTTTTCATTTAGCTCATTTACATTTCATCATCTTGGCATGTATTTCACATTTTTCACAAGGTTTGATTTTATTTTGCACTTACCATTCACAGCAACACGATATCCAAGCAAGAAAGAACTTGCAAGTCTCTCAATCAGGTGACTAGATGACCCAATTGGTAGACTGGAGAGTCAACCACTTTTAGAGCATCAATAACTGGAGAGTCGACTAACTGGTAAGCTGGTCAGCGAACCGGTCTGTATGCTACATCCCCTCCCATGCACCAAATGAGAGATCCATCAAGTTCATTGACTGATTCCTTTGGGGTTCATTTCAATAGTGTTTCCATTACCTTATTTGTTAATTAGAAGACCTAAGGATTGAAGAGTAAAATATTCCCCAAGTAATTCAACTAAACCACACAAACAGTTGAGGAAACTCATTTTCACATCAATTTTTAATGGAAATCTTATCATAATTGGTCAGACAACTCATTTGATGAGATGGGTGATTGCCTTGGGAATGTTAACACACCTTCAAAACACCCAATCGATTGCATCACATTTGTGAATCGAGTGATTGGTATTCCTCAGGTCACATATATTCCTTTGGGAAAAGGAAGATGACACATGATTTCATTCTCCCCTTTTCCATAGCAAGTGAGCCTATCCTTTTCTCATTGAGCAACCAACAAAAATCCTCATCAATCGACCTTGCTTCTGCAACTAGCCGACTGACGCCCCAAATCCAATTGCCTCATTTGTCTACTTTCTTTACCTCTCTGATAACCTCCAATTTTTTGATGTTATCTTAGTAATTTTCTTCAGTTTTCCCACACTCTTTCTCAGATAAAGTAGACAAAATCTCTAACTATCCTCCTTTTATTGCAAACATATTGTTAGATTAACTTTTCTCCTTTTACTTACTGAAAAAAGACACAAAAAATCACAAAAGACTAAAACGGTCTCAAGACCGCATGGAGTCAACCGACCTCAAGACCGCATGAAGCTACCCCATGATCCTATTACAAACACCATGACATACATTGTTGGATCCCAATATCACCTAAGTAGGCAATTGGATTATAATCACCATGGCATGACTTATTTAAACCAAAGGATGCAAGCTCTCTCTTCTAACCAACCTGATGAATATCCCTATTCCCTATTCCCTTAATCCTGGCATGATAAATCCATACAATCCTTCCTACAACTACTATCAAATTCCACCTCCACCATCTCTTGATCTCACACATACTCAGTTTTCCCCAATTCAACTTCAAGACATTGCTGCCCACTTTCGCTTTGTTCGTGTTCCCACCTTCTTGGAGGCTTATGCCTTAACCAAGACAGGTGCCTTGGAGTGGCATACACTGGTCAATTATTATGGAGCTGAGCCCTTTCTTGGAAAAGATCCAAACATTGATGTAATCCTTCGGTCTTTTCAGTGAGATTATGAGATATCTTTGTAATGATGTAATGTTTATCTTTTTATAAAGCAAGTATGTCATGTTTCATCTTATAAAGTGTATGGGAATTAAATTGTTATGAATAAATGTGTTTTCCATGGCTTCATTTGGACATATACATGTTATATAAGAATATTGTTATTTCAAATGATTGAAAAATAAATTATGGCTAAATTTGACAAAGCATCACTTGGTTAATCTCATACACACACACTTGATACTTAATTTAAAACATTGAAACAGGGTTAATTTCGGTCGACAATATTGTCGACCGAGGATGACTTTAGAGCTCTTTCATTCGACAAATAGTCGACCGAGGATGACTTTAGAGCTTTTTCGTTCGACAAATAGTCGACCGACAGAATTTTTGAATAGAGTTTAGTATTTTTCAAAACGTTATAAAGTATTGGGATATCAATCTTTTGTCTCATTGTTGGGAATTCACATCCCTCAATACCACCATCATCACATTTGCTGATTCTGGGTATTTAAACCCTTAGTTCATCACTAAACATGGTTATCACTTATCAGGTAACTATTACCTTCAGGTCATCTGACCAAGGTATTCAGGATATTTGTTACACAATCATCTCAATTTCATATCAACCATATCAATTTCATATCAACATCATGCAATACAAAAATAACATCTCTATTCCCTCATTAGGGTTAGAGTTTCCATCTTTATCAATTAAGGTTTCACATATCAGCATCCCATATTGAAAATTTCAAATAACATTATCCCATATTATGGTTTTTACACAACAACACCCTATATTAAGGTTTCACATAACATTTCCATGTTAGGGTTTCACATAACATCATTCCATATAAGGGTTTCACATAACATTATCCCATATTAGGGTTTCATACGACATCACCATATATTAAAGTTTCACATAACATCATTGTTAGGGTTGTGGAAGCACTTTAGAGCTCCTCGTTCGACGAATTTTTCGACCGAGTTAGAGCCAGATTTCACGTGTATAATCACCTATAGGGTCAGTTTTTCCTTTATAACCGACTCTAGAACAATACCCGGTCGACAATTTGTCGACCGAAATGAATTTTCGATCCAGTTTTCACACATCTTCGGTCGACGAATCTGTCGACCGAATGAAGCCAGATTTCATTCTTAGAAGGACCTCTAGGGTCGGTTTTTATAATAACCGACCCTATAAGGTTCTCAGTCGACAATATTGTCGACTGACAATATCCAGTTTAGTTTTTCACACATGTATAAGCACCTCTAGGGTCGGTTATATGAAAAAACCGACCCTAGAGGTGCTTGTACGAAGGAAGTCTTGCTCCTTTTCGGTCGACAAATCGTCGACCCAAACCAGCCAGATTTCTTCGTATTAGCACTTGTAGCGTCAGTTTTACATAATAACCAACCCTATAGATCATTTCGGTCGACAAATTCGTCGACCGAGTTTGCGATTGATTGTTATTAAACGACCCGACACGGGCACCGTTTATATGTAGAGTCGGTTTTTGGTTGTTAACCGACGCTAGAGTTTTTCGCTCCGTGCAAAAAGCCAAAATTTTAGTCTTTCTTACTCCCGCGAAACCCTTTTCTCTTTTCTAATCTCTCTCCCGCGACACCGCGAAACCTCTTTTTCCACCGATGCCGCCTCTCCACGCCGCCAAGAGGATCGTGAAGCTCATCGGTGCCATGAAGAAGATCGTGAAGCTCGTCGTCACCGCCTTCCACTCTTACTCCATGAAGCCCGTCGTTGTCGTGAAGCTCTCTTCTTTGCCGTGAAGCTCTCTGCCTTGCCGTGAAGCTTTTCATTGTCGTGAAGCTCGTCATCGCCGCCGCCTTCCATTCTTCCACGAAGTTCGCCGCCTCTCCGTGAAGTTCGTCTCTTCCTCCACGAAGCTCGCTGGCATTTCTAAGTAGGTTCGAGCTTCCTTCTCCTTGTTCCCTTCATTCCGCCCACCGCCATTGCTGCTTCCAGGTCCATCTCGGTCGACAATTAGTCGACCGAGAGCCCAGCCTTGCGCAGCGTCCAGGTCCACTCTCGGTCGACAATTTGTCAACCAAGAGTGGACCTGGACGTTGCGCGCAGGTGGGCTCTCGGTCGACTAATTGTCGACCGAGATGGACCTGGAACTTATTTATGTTGAAGCTATAAATGTTTTAATCATATTTGCTGTAATGTTCACAAATAGTTCTGAATATTATAATGATTTCAATCTTTGGACTGTTGGAAACGGCCTTACTTTGCTAATTTGTACAAGTAATCAAAACATGCTTGTCTTTTTTCATATGTAATCATTATATAAATTTTAGAAATTAATACTAGATTAGACATGTGTACTCCTAGATTGACACTTTAGGGTTGATGCCTGATGTTTAACTTAATATATAAATATGAAAATAATGCATTTATATATTAACTTAGAAACCCGTTCAAAATTTACTCATTAGGAGTAAACTTTGGATAGTCCCCGGTTTGGGACTATTTTTGGATATTTTAATCTCACTTAGGATGTACCTATATAATGTATGTTTAGTTTTGTAGATTATTTCGGTAGGATTTCTCCATTTGTTCTCTGGGTACATATGTCAGTGGTTACAACAATTTCTACATGGACAATATAGCCTATCTGTAGGTAATTTCCTATGTTCCTCAACAAATCTGATAAATTCATCAAGACCTTTGGCAAACTCTGGACTGCAACGGTTCTTGATAGACATCCAACTTCGATCCATTTTCTATATCACATTAAAATTAATTATAAAACTAACAGTTTCATATTGATACTATAATAATATGTAAGTTTTTATTGATAGAAAGTGTACCACCTATCCCATTTTTGAATATTTAATCTCACTAGTAACTGTATAATGTATGTTTAGTTTTGAAGAAAATTTCAGCAACATTTCCCCTAAGTTCTCCAAGTACACCGATGTAAATGGTTTGGTGATTTTGTGGCCAAAGTCGATTCCCATCTTTTCCACCGTATTTTTACATATTTTTTGGGGTTTTCTATCCCATGTGTAACCTAAGTCGTCCTCAATATTCTTCTTAAGAAAATGTTGAGTGATTTGGCATACAAAGTCGGCATATGGTGGATTGCCAGAAAACTCAAACATATTCTTAATGATGATACGAATAAAGTTTATGGGAATACTTTTGAGAATGGCATAGATAAGGTACATACGAAAGGTGGGTACCTCATATTTGTTTGCTCTAGGATGGATATTGGTGGCAACAATGAGATTTATGATCCTAGCTTCAGGTTTTAAATTTATGGCATAATAGGTACCCATATCTTCATGACAAGTCGTATTGGATTGAAAGCTGGCTGTTTTGACATCACTAAGGCTAATTGTAGTGTTATATTGGGAGAGTTTGTTGAGTGGAGTTCCTCTAGTGAGATGAATAAAATTTTATATTCTTCTATATCTATGTCAAGCATTTCAAGAATACCCTCCTCAGTAAAATGGAATCCATACCCACCAACCATAGAGGAGAAGGAATCATGGTCAGGATGTTCGACTAAATTGGCATAGAATTCATTAACTAGTTTGGAGGAGTAGGATTGGAAGGAGGGATTTAGAAAATCAGTCAAATGTTGCACCTCGAAAAGTTCCTCCAAATCGAAAATGCTTTAGAAGTCCATGACGTCGACTGGTCGTTGTGGAAGAGGAGTTTTTGAGGAGAGCCTGAAGTAGCGGTCTCCTGCAGCTTGGTCGATGAAAGGGATGTCGTTGATGAACGGAAGCGGTGCAAGGCTCGTCCTTCCTTTCCTACCTGCAACTTGCTTCTTTCCGCACGTAGATGATGAATCCATTTCGTTGCTTTGAAATGGAGAAATAGCAAGCAAGAATTGGATGTAGAGAAGCTGAAGATTTTCACAAGAATACACTAGAGAGGAGCTAGAGAAGTGAGAATGTGAAGGTGTGAAGAAATGGATCGTTTTGGTGCTATTTATAGCAAAATAGACCCCATTTCGGTCGACAATTCGTCGACCGACGCCCCCAACGGTCATCTTCTGGACCGTTCTCCTGGTCGCCCAATGGTCGTATTTATGGTTGTTACGACGGTTGAAATTCTAGCCGTTATGACGGTTGATTTTTTAGCCGTTACGACGGTTGATTTTCTGGCCGTTGTGACGGTTGGTTTTTTTAGACGTTATTCGGTCGACAAATTAGTCGACCGATATGATTCGGTCGACGATTCGTCGACCTAGATTGAGCCAGAATTCATTCACTTAAGTACCTATAGGGTCGGTTTATAGGTTAAAACCGACCCTACAGGTACTTATTCATGTGTGAAATACTAAACTGGATCCTAGTTTATCTCGGTCGACAATATTGTCGACCGAATGTGCTTCTAAGGTCGGTTATAAAGAAAATACCGACCCTAAAAGTTGCTTATACACTTGAAAACTGACCCTTATCGGTCGACAAATTTGTCAACCGAGAAATGCTCTAAGGTCGGTTATAAGAGCAAATCCGACGCTAGAGGTGCTTGTACATGCGTGAATTATCTGGATCCAGAATAGATATCGGTCGACAAATTTGTCGACCGAGAAATGCTCTAAGGTCGGTTATAAGTGCAAATCCGACGCTAGAGGTGCTTATACATGCGTGAATTATTTGGATCCAGAATAGATATCGGTCGACAAATTTGTCGACCGAGGAAGCTCTAAGGTTGGTTATAAGTGCAAATCTGTTGCTAGAGGTGCTTATACATGTGTGAATTATCTGGATCCAGAATAGATATCTGTCGAAGAATTTGTCGACCAAGTATATCGCTCGAAATATTGGTCGACCGAGGAAGCTCTAAGGTCGGTTTTAAGTGCAAATCTGACGCTAGATGTGCTTATACATGCGTGAACTTTGATCTAGAATAAATATCGGTCGACAAATTTGTCGACCAAGGATGAATTTAAGGTCAGTTTTGTAGAAATAACCGACCTTAGAGGTGCTTAACCGAGGAGGACTGTAAGGTCGGTTATAAAGAAAAACCGACCCTATAGGTGCTTGTATACGTGAAATTCAGCTCGTTTTCAGTCGACAAATTTGTCGACCGAGGTACCCATTAGGGTCGATTATAAGGTAAAACCGACGCTAGAGATCGAGGCGCGAAACCAAATTTTTGCCGCGGGAAAAATTGTCTATAAGGTCGCTTATTTTAGAAAAACCGACCCTATAGAGATGTACTACAAGGTCGGTTATTTTAAAAAAAGTGACTCAAAAGGTCATAAGTGGTGCTCGCGATTTTTACAGACATATAAGGTCGGTTATTTGGAAAACCGACCCTATAGAGATACACTACAAGGTCGGTTATTTTAAGAAAAGCGACCCAAGAGGTCTTAAGTGGTGCCCGCGTTTTTTATAAACATATAAGGTCGGTTATTTGGAAAACCGACCCTATAGAGTTACACTACAAGGTCGGTTTATTTAAAAAAACCGACCTAAGAGGTCTTAAGTGGTGCCCGTATTTTTTTTAGACATATAAATTCGGTTATTTGGTAAAACCGACCCTACATGTAGTGACGTTATAACCCATTTCTGTACTAGTGCTCTTAAAACTTCTCTTGGAGAATTTGACAAGAAGAAAAACCCTTAGGTCCAACAGGTCAAAGCTGCCATAGGAACCTATGAACGCATCTGATCATCCAACTCTTTCATGCGGTTCGCTTTACAATGTGATGATGGATATGCATCCACCACCACAACAGTACGAACCAATCATGCAACAGCCTGAAGAGCAATCGCCAGAACAAGTCAATTTTATTCATTCCATTCCTGGACAAGTCTACTATAATCCTAATCAACCAAGAAACCACCCAGGATTTCAATATGGGAACCCTGATGGGACTGCAAATCCCCAACACCAGACACAGGGCGGATCTTCTAATAGGTTGCCCCCTGGGTTCCAAAACAACTTCAATCAAAATCAAGGGAACCCCAGAAATAACTTCCTGAGATCCAACTACCCTAGAAATCCATTCGCCTATAATCAATACACTCATCCTCCTCTACACCCACATCTACACCCTCAGTTGCAGTAACCTTAGTTGGCGTTGCCTCCGCAACAACTACAGCAAGGGCAACAACAACTTGCTCAGAACAATACCCCCTCCCAACCAGAAGATGAGATGACATTGATAAGGCAGATGCTACAGTCCCAACAAACTATGCTCACTAATCAACAAGCTCAGCAAAAGGCAGTAGAAGCTCAACTAGCCCAAATTGTTGTGCAACTAAAGCCTCCAGCAGGCACGTTTGCAGGACAGCCTGAATTGAACCCGAGGCACGGCCAGAATAGGCTTGAACAGTTGAATGTCGTTACTACGAGATCTGGACGCACCCTTCACGAAACTATGAGGATCACTCTTGATGATGATGATACACTCGTCCTTATTCCAAATGCAACCCCGAACCTAGGAACTGAGAAGTCTGCAGAGAACTCGAAAGATAAAGAAAAAGAACAAACTTCCAAAGAGCCAGAAATCCCACAATATAAACCAAGGATACCATATCCGGGGAGATTACGTGAGACAAAAATGGACCCTAGGTTCCAAAGATTTAAGGAGGCCATGAAGAAACTCTATATCGACATTCCACTCATTGATGCTCTCTCTAAAGTACCATCTTGGGCTAAATACTTAAAAACTTTGTTATCAAGGAAGTACATCACTGAGGAACAAGAAACTGTCAAACTGGCCCAAACCACCTCCGATATCATCCTCAATAAAATGCCAAAGAAAAAGAAGGACCCAGGTTCCTTTGGCATTCAATGCATTGGAAATGCATCAAACAAAAAGGGATTAGCTGATCTAGGGGCCAGCATATCAATCATTCCCTATTCCATGTGCAAACGATTAGGTTTCACCGACTTGTTGCCCACAGCAATGACAATTCAGTTAGCTGACTCTACCATCACCGCACCTCTGTGGAATTATTGAAGATATTCCAGTTAGGATAGGCAAAGATGCCTATGTCCCATGCGACTTTGTCATCATGGATATCAAGGAAGATCTGAGATACCTGATTATTTTTGGCAGACCTTTCCTTGCCACAGCCAGGGCGCTTATCGATGTTGAAGCTGACACGATCATTCTAAGACTCGGAAAAGAAGCAATTCAATTCCGAGTTCTAAATAGCATGAAAGACCCTAGCATTCAAGAGGAGGTCTTCCTCCTAGACGCAATACATCAAATGTCACAATTAGAAACATCTGAGCCATCGGACGAGTTAGAGAATGTTCTAACCAATCCAGAAGTCGAATTCTCTACAAATGAATTAGTTCAATAGTGTCTGCAACACTTAGAGAAGGCCAATGAAGCACCGTTGGCCACCTTTGAAGAACTCAAAGTTGTCATCATTTTAGAAGCAACATATCCACCTAAGACTCCTCAGATGAAGAATCTACCCATGGGACTTAAACATGTATTCTTGGACGAGGAAAATTTATGTCCAGTTATCATCAGTTCCACCCTAACAGAAAAATCAGGAAGAAAGGCTTCTTGATGAGATGAAGAAACACAAGAAGGCCATAGGGTATAAGATAACTGACCTGACGGGCATAAACCCAGCCTTATGCATGCATAGACTGCCCATGGTCGAAGAATTTAAGCCATCACGCGAACATCAGAGGAAGTTGAACCCTAATCTCAAAGAAGTGGTTCGCCTTGAAGTCCTCAAATTACTGAAAGCCGGCATAATCTACCCGATCCCAGACTCTCAATGGGTCAACCCCGTCCAAGTAGTTCCTAAAAAGGGAGGCACCATGGTCATGCTTAATGACAAAAACAAGTTAGTACCCACTAGGATGGTGACGGGGTGGAGGATGTGAATCGACTATAGGAAATTAAACAAATCCACGTGGAAAGATCACTACCCTCTGCCCTTTCTCGACGAAGTCTTAGAACGCTTAGCCCATCAGAAATACTTCTGCTATCTAGATGGTTATTCCGGGTTCTACCAAATCCCCATACACCTGGAAGACCAAGAGAAAACTACCTTCACCTGCCCCTTTGGAACCTATGCTTTTAGAAGAATGCCATTCGGGCTGTGTAATGCACCCGCTACATTCCAAAGGTGTATGTCTGCCATTTACGCAGGATTAACATAATCCATAATGGAGGTGTTCATGGATGATTTTTTCAGTTTACGGAGATTCTTTCAATAACTGTCTAATCAACCTTGGACGAGTTTTACAACGATGCGAGGAAACGAACCTCATACTGAATTGGGAAAAATGCCATTTCATGGTAACTGAAGGTGTCGTCCTCGGGCATAGAGTGAGTGACAGAGGGATTGAGGTCGATAAGGCAAAAATTGATGTTATCTCGAAGTTGTCGCCACCAAAAGATATAAAAGGAGTACGAACTTTCTTGGGTCATGCTGGGTTTTACAGAAGATTTATCAAAGATTTCTCAAAAATAGAAAAACCCATGACCCAACTCCTGACCAAAGACATTGAGTTCATTTTTAACCAAGAATGCTTGTAAAGTTTCTCAACTCTAAAAAATGCTTTAATTTCTGCACCTATACTAAGAGCCCCAGATTGGTCGCAACCATTTGAAATCATGTGCGACGCCAGCGATTACGCCATAGGAGCCGTATTAGGATAGCAGATCGACAAGAAACCTTACGTAATTTACTACGCATCTAAAATGCTCAATGAAGCACAGAAGAACTACACTACTACAGAGAAGGAGTTCCTGGTTATCATCTACGCGTTCGAGAAATTTTGCTCCTATTTGATTGGATCCAAGGTCATTTTCTACACTGACCACTCCGCCATACGATACCTAATTCAGAAGCAAGATGTAAAACCCAAACTTATCCACTGGGTGTTGATGCTTCAGGAATTTGATTTGGAAATTAAAGACAAAAGCGGAGTGGAAAACGCCGTAGCCAACCACCTCAGTCGTATTAAAGTCGAGGACGACAATAACGTTCCTATCCGAGACTCCCTTCTAGATGACCAACTAATGAATGTTACCCATGGATTCCCTTGGTATGCTGACATTGTCAACTATCTAGCTACAAGAATCATTCACCCCTTCGCTTCCTATCACGACAAAAGGAAATTCCTCCATGATATAAAGCAATATTATTGGGATGAACCCTACCTTTTTCGCCTATGCGCAGACAGACTTTTTCGTCGCTGCTTACCGGAAGAAGAAATTACCCCCGTCTTAGAGAATTCCCATTCCGGCCCCACGGGGGGACACATGAGTGAAAAGAAAACGGCTATAAAAGTTCTGCAATCAGGTTTCTTCTGGCCAATCATAGCAAAGGTCTCCCATGATTTTGTGATGTCTTGCAATAAATGTCAATTTTCTGGTAGCATATCAAAAAGGGATGAAATGCCCCTCACCATGTGGCAAGCGATTGAACTCTTCGACGTATGGGGGATAGACTATATGGGCCCCTTTCATTCTTCTTATGGTTTCTCCTACATCCTAGTTGCAGTAGACTATGATTCGAAATGGGTCGAAGCTATACCCACAGTATCCAGCGATTCCAAACTTGTTATTAAAATGTTTAAAGATGTCATTTTTCCCAGATTTGGAGTCCCCTGAACTGTCATATTCGATGGAGGGACCCATTTTCTAGAATGAAGCTTTGAAGCCCTCCTAAAAAATACGAAGGTTAACCATAAAACTGCCACACCTTACCATCTGCAAACTAATGGTCAGGTTGAAGTCTCAAATAGACAACTGAAGGCAATCCTAGAAAAAACTATCAATAGACACCACACTGACTGGTCCACCAAGCTTCCCGACGCCCTTTGGGCTTACCAAACAGCTTATAAAACACCATTCGGGACAACCCCGTTCCGTTTGGTATATGGGAAATCATGTCATCTTCTAGTGGAACTGGAACACAAAGCTTGGTGGGCCATCAAACAACTAAATTTCGATCTTCAAAGTGCCGAAGAAAACAGACAACTCCAGCTACAGGAGCTAGAGGAGCACCGAATGATCGCTTATCAAAGTGCCATGATTTATAAGGAACAAACCAAGATGTGGCACGATGGTCATCTTAAAAGGAAAGACTTCGCCATCGGTGACAAAGTACTCCTTTTCAACTCCAAGCTCAAATTATTCCCAAAAAACTCCACACAAAATGGTCCGGGCTCTTCACCATCAAGCATATATACCCAACTGGAACTGTCATAATTGTCGATGATAACGGAGGAGAAAGGAAGGTCAATGGCCATCGATTGAAAAAATACTACACTCCCGCAGATAAAATGCCAAGACAGACCATTGAAATCAGAGATGCCACAACATCAAAGCTTCGCCGAGCCAGCGACGTATAAACCCAGGTGCTACTTGGGAGGCAACCCAAGATCTGAGCATCTTTTTCTATCTTCCGTTCTTTTGGTTACCTTAGTTTTATCTTCTGAAAATATACAAAAATTCATATAACCAAAACAAACATAAAAATATAAAAATCAAAACAACCTTAACCCTCCCAAACGGTCCTGAAACAGATTGGAGCCAAACGGTCTTGAAACCGTCTAGAGCCAAACGGTCTTGAAACCATCTGGAGCCAAATGGTCCTAAATCCATCTGGAGCCAAACGGTCCTAAAACCGTCTGGAGCCAAACGGTCTTGAAACCGTTTGGAGCCAAACAGTCTTAAAACTATTTGGAGTCCAAACAGTCACTAAACCATTTGACCTAAGGGTTTCGCAAGGTCAACCCCCCAATCCTATAAATATAACCCCCCTCCTTCTTCTTTCTTTCGACTCTCGTAGCCTTTTAAAATCCTCAGTTTACTATTCCCTCTCTCCTTCTGTTTCCCGCACAACCTGCAGCACCGGTTCCTTTCGCCGTCCATCCTTCCCGGTTCCGTGTACCCTCACAACGTTTGCACCCTCATTTCTGACACTCTCGCCATCATTTTCCCTACCTTCAGCAGCAAGGTAAGCGCATCACCATCGCTGACGCCGGCAACGTCGTCGCGAGTACCTGTTCTATCACCATCACCTGCGCACTGCCACCGTCCTCGCTATCACTGCCATCTATAGCACTGCCGCGATCCCCTTTTCTATCACCATCGACGATCTTATCACGCCCTTCTTTTCCTTTGCCGCCGGTTCTGCCTCTCTTTCGTCTGCTGTGCTCCCGGCGTTTCAGCTTCCAAATGGTCTTGAAACTGTTTGGAGCCAAACGGTCTTGAAATCGTTTGGCCTCTCATAATTGCTTAAGTTTTGTTAAAACATAAAACCACATAAACACAAATAAAATCCAAATCTTTCTCTAATACTAAGCATATTGTTCTTACTCATGATCTTCCATTTTCAGAAATGGCATCACCACCTAAGGAAGCCACATGAACTACCGACGCTCCATTCTGGACAAAGGAGCAATTACTGGACAATCGAGATAAACTCCAAAAGATCATAGACAACTACAACACAACTAGACAGGCCCCACCAAAGGTCAAAATCATAGATATCATGTGTGAAATTGATCGCCTCAACAAATGCCTAGTTAAGGAGCCTAAAGAAGAAGTGCAAGAAATCTCCTCTAGTGATGAAGGTTCTGAATATGAGCCAAACCCCAAGGAAGAATCCCCACCTGAAAAAACCAAGGGGAAACGAAAGGTCCAGGAAACTACAACTGGACAACCCTCAAAGAAACGCACACGAAAATAGGTCCACCCCGCCTCTGCTAGGGGACAAACCCTGGCAGCGCCTGCCACCACCACCCCCATCTTCTCAATCCTCGCCACCACCGTGCCCCCACCAGAAAACCTCTACATCCACACCATCCCATCAATCGACAAAATTCTAAAACCAACAAAGTACGTTTTCTCAAGCGTACTACTCAAGATGGGGATCTATGATAGAGTCCTCACAACGCTCGACAACACCAATTTATCCAGACTCTGTTTCGTCCCTAAAATCTCATATGTCGAACCCACCACAGAATTCTTTACCCATCTTACCAAAGAGACGGTGGACATTGCGCACAAAGCAAGGGATGGGGGTGACCGCCGGCTGGTCACCAAGCTTTTTGGCAATGACATCGTGATCATGGAAAATCTTCTGAATGAAATCTTCATCGACAATCCTGACCATCTCAAGAAAGTTGCAGCTGTAGGAACGGAGATTTACCCGTTCAATAAACATAACTTCTGGAAGACACTAATAGGGATCCCGAGCTACGAGGCAAAGACATGCAAAGCCTCCAATATTCACTCAGGGTTCATGTGCACGCTTCACAAAATCATTACCAGTGCGCTGTCCCCCAGATCAGAGGGAGGAAATTTTATTGCTACCGACCTCTTAATCCTATGGTCTATCATGAATGAAAAGCCGGTCAACATCGGATGGCATTTGATACAAAAGTTCTCCACCTACACCATAGGAAAAGAAATCTGTATGGGAGGACACATAACCTCCATTATTAAATACCTCAAAGTGGACAGATTACTCCCTCGCTGCACGAAGATCAAGGGCGACATCCTAACAAATGAACAAACCTTGAAGAACTTCTACATTATTAAGGAGAAGGGTGCAAAACTACATTACATCTTCTGCCCAACAGTCTGATCTTCCAGAATCCCGTTACCACTTCCGGAGCTAGCAGACTACGAAAAAGACAAATTTCACTTCACTGATGAAGAGATTACCAAACTCTTAGCTCCGATCAAAGCACAAACTACGCCAACCCAAGCGAGACAGATAGAACTCAGCATCACCGCCCTGACAGCTAGGTTGACAAAAATTCCTGTGAAACGACCCTCCACAAGACTTTCACAAAAACAATAGCTGTTGGGAACACCAACATCTAAACCACATCTAGAAACAGAAACCCCCCTCCCCGATGAACAATTCACCACCTCATCTCTAGATTCCTTCATTATGAGTCTGGCCGTTGAGCTTACCACCACCACTTCACCACCCTCCACCTCTCCACAATCCACCACTCTTCCATCTTTCTCCACCCCTACGCCCGACTTCACCACCTTCGCCTCCATTCCCGCAGTCTTTCCCCCACCACTATCAATCCCACCATTTTCACTAGCAACATCACCACCTTTCCAATCCACCACCACCCCAGCACTACTGGTGACACCATCTATCGTCACCACATAGTTCGCCACACCATCAACAATATCTCTTCCACAGGACACTAGATCCTTCCCATCCAGACCCCAACCATCCCACCCTTCCATGATTGGGGTCCCCTTAACAAATGTCGGTGAGGAATTCGGACGTCAATTTGACACCATCCGAAACCTCCTCACCGAACCCTCTAACATTTTGAATTCCATTTTTTCTTGTGTGGAAGGACTATCCAAACAGGTAGCCAAGATCGATGAGCAGAACCGTGCCTTGCCAAGCATACTCCAAGGTTTTCAGCAACGACAAGATATAGTGGCCAGGCAAGTTGATCACATCGACATCCACTACAACAACTTGCCTGAGCTGATCCTTGGAGTAAAAGGCCAGCACGAGGCAATGGCAAAGCAAGTCGATGAGATCTCTATGCAGACTCAGCCTCTGCCTGAGACTCTTCGTGAGCTCAAACAACAACAAACAGATCTTAACACGCTCCTGGATAACATCAGCAACACTCTCACACAATTCCGCAATAGCCAAGAGGAATTGAAGACCAATGAAATCCAACAATTACGAGCTACAGTAACATATCTAACAGCGCGACTCCTCTCTACCGAAGACTGATACAAAGATCTCAAGGAAACACACGACACACTGCTCGAAACACATGAGCATGTGCAAGTGGTGTTTGAAGAATTACAAACCATCCATCGGTAGTGCAAAAAGATAGCACATAAGAAGCTCACAGACAAAACAGCAGCTGACAAAGATGGTGACGATGAGGACAAAGATGACTCTGACTCCTCTGCAGATTCTAACAATGATACAACTTCCTCAGATGAAAAATTTGATGCCCCATTCATTGTTGGTGAGGGCCCAAGCCAAAGAGCAGCACCTTCTCATAAAAGATATGTCAAAGACCACCAGGAAGGTGGACATCATCCCAAGTCCCCCACCCACAACAAAAATGTAAACATATCATATGGGGACCAATTCCTCGATTACTCTGCCTTGGGATCTATAGGGTAGTCTGCGAAAGATGCGGCCTTTGCTGAGTTCCATCAATGTATTTTAGGAACCAGCACAAACCCACCACCAACAGCCACTCACCTTTTTTCCGCACCTGACCAGTCAGTACCCTTTCTGCCAGAACAGGAAGAATCAGAACGAGTCCGTTTTGATACAGACGAAGAACTCAATTCTTCTTCCGATTCAGATGAAGATCTACAAGGCTATATAGATGATTTGGAACAAACTTCTTCACCCCCTCCACAGGAGATTCCCCCACCACCACCTCTACCGCATAAGATGCACGATTTAGATATGGCGGCTATCTCTGCACTAGATGCTTAGGACATCTTTATCCTAAACACTATTGTCGAAGATGCCAAAGAGGGGGAAGACATCATCTACCACAATACAAAGACTAAGCGCAAGTTGAAACATGAAGATTTCCGCAACATCCTGTGACCATGGTCAACGATGTCAATGACAATCTTCCGCATCCTACTTGCCAACTGCATAGAAGTTTACAGAATCTCTAAAAGGCAGCAGCCAGTCTTTAATGCCTCACCTGCCCTGTCTATAGGCTTGCTATACAAGGACATATGAGCAAAGTCAATAGAGTGGCTGCGCGCTGGTTTAGAATGGAAGGCACATTATCTTACCGTGCCATTTCAAGTTTCCAATCACTGGTTATTTATGATTGTGGACACCGAGGCTTGGGACGCCAAGGTGTACAATTTTTACGCCACCAAGCTACCAGCTGGAACAATAAACTTTGTTGGAGAAGAAGCAGGAGAGGCACGATGTATACCTTTCTGGCTTCTTAAGCTAATTTGGGCTGCATGTCCGTCCCTACGTCCGGACTGGAGCCAACCATGGTTCCAAATAATAAACCCGCAAGTCCAAACAACTGAGGGATCTGGGGATTGCGCTTTTTGCACTATCTGCCACATTCAAGCGCTAAACCAAGAAATCCCCTTTACAGAGCTGATCACCAAAGATTTTCACTCCCTACAAGGGCGTTACGCCATGGAGCTTATTTGTGATAGAAGGTTCTTCAAGGACCCGACAATGGAACCAGACTACGTCCCCCGCTACCTCTTTTCAGCAATCCAACGTCCGCAACGGCGACCTTTCAGACAAACCTTACAAGAATTGGAGAAAAATAAACAGCCAGCCATAGTTCTCGAGCAAAGAAAATGGGACCCTTCGCAATTTTATCTGGCGCAGGATAAAGGGGAAACAAATTTTTTGTCAGGGGCAACCATTAGGAGATCGCCATCACAAATGGTGCCCCTATCTGCCATAGAACCAACCTTCTCGGATTTCGACCTCAGTGCTTGTAAAAGTCTCTCCGACAATGAACTATGTCTCATCATGTCACGACTCTACGCTGAGAAAAATGATCTCATTTTCATGTCCGGTGACATTTTAGTAATGGAAGACGCTTTACGAGAAACTGTACAGTTCAAAGGGTCTATATCCGTGAGCCTGATGGATGCCTATCAATTTCTTATAGGAAGGAATCACCCTACAACCTATATGGCATCCGCATACATGAAGGATGACCCCTTAAAGCTAAAGAACTTCGGAACAACTGAAGCACTAATCTCCTTCCTACAACACACAACACCGAAGTTTATCATGATACCATTCCTTCACCATGAGCACTGGCTGCTTCTGGCAACAAATCTACCCGAAGGAACAACTACTGTCTATAACAGTTCCGACAGCCAGTTCAATCCACGACAAAAGAAATACGTAGTGACACCAAAGATGCCCACAGAGGAAGTGGCAAAGGAATGTGCAGACAGATTAATCGATGTTCTAAGTCAGCACACAAGGGCATACAACAAAGAACACTTTTATCGCCCATCTTTTAACCACAAATGCCCCCAACAAATTCGGGAATCAAATGACTACGGCTTCCATGTCCTCTACTGGATGTACACAATCATGGCCCTTCAAAAACCAGTAGAGGATACGACAGACGTAGATTACCACGCCTTACGTGGAAAGTTTGCTGCTAATCTCCTTTGCACACATGGTGCAAATAAAGGACTAATGGACACCTGATGCCCTTGTCCTTGTACCTCTCAGCCTATTCCCTTTGACACTCTGAGGACAGAGTGAGTGATAAGTTAAGGGGGGAGTACACTGGACAAGGGTGAGGTATCAATTCTAAATCATTCCCTTTCTATCTTCTTCCTCAATTCCGTATAATTTTCTTTCTTAGTTTTCTTCACACATATTTAGTCTTTGTTGTTAATAAAACCTGCTTGGAACAAAGTCATCCCCAACTAACTTTAGAATCCAGTAGCCCTCAAGAGAAAAACAAGAACAACACATAGACATGTAATGGCGAATTAATAAATCATCTTCACTCAATTTCCATGCTTTTGTTCCATTTCTACATCTGACCCTCCACAGGACAACATCAGGGCCGCTATAAGCCAAAACAATCTCAAGGACGAGAGGGACATCAGGTGACATCCAAATCATGAAGCCTTGCAAGTGGACCACTAGTAGAAACCAAATAAGTGCATGTCAAACAACTCTAAGAATAGTTTTCTTCTCTCCAAATAAAAGAGGCTTGGCCGCCCAAATCAATATCCCTAAATATCCAAATCCCAAGCCTGTGAGTTTGTGAATAAAAGCCAGAGTGTTGAATAAAACCATGAGAGTTGTGCCATAAATAAGGATCTATATGAAGAACCAACAAAGGTCTCGCCCGGCCGATACATTCAGCTGCCCTCAAGAAGGCAGATGTGTCGTGCCTGGTAGTGAAACCCTAAGGTATCTAAATATATGAAAGGCTAATAAAGGACTCGCTCGTCCAGTACATTCAGCTACCATCAAGAAGGCAGATGTATCGTGCCCGGTAGTGAGATCCTAAAAGCATAGACAACCCCTCCCCCACTTGAAGGGGGAGTTACACACTAAGCCTTTCGCCAACCCGCATACCCACTCTAGCTTCTGGTAGGATTCTCAGAGGAGTATAAAACTGATTAGAGTCAACGACATGCACCGAATAAAAAGTGGTCCCAATGCGGGCTAAGATATGGAAGAAACCTGAGATCCAAGCAACTCTCAATACCTGAAAGAGTTAAGGCAAAAAGCTCTGATACAACCTTAGGAGATCTCAGGTTTAGAATTGAAGCCAGAGTATTGAAATCTTAACTGAATAAAATCGCCTCAACATTGCATGGCTCAGCTCTATCTAACTTGAGGACAAGCTAGACTCTAAGTTAGGGGGGGTGATAACCTCCAATTTTGTGTTGTTATCTTAGTAATTTTCTTTAGTTTTCCCACACTCTTTCTCAGATAAAGTAGACAAAATCTCTACCTATCCTCCTTTTATTGCAAACATACTGTTAGATTAACTTTTCTCCTTTTACTTACAGAAAAAAGACACAAAAAAATCACAAAAGACTTAAACGGTCTCAAGACCGCATGGAGTCAACCGACCTCAAGACCGCATGAAGCCAACCGGTCTCAAGACCGCATGGAGTCAACCGGCCTCAAGACCGCATGAAGCCAACCGGTCTCAAGACCGCATGGAGTCAAATGGTCTCAATATCGCATGAAGCCAACCGGCCTCAAGACCGCATGAAGTCATATGATCTCAAGACCGCATGAAGCCAACCGGTCTCAAGACCGCATGAAGCCAACCGGTCTCAAGACCGCATGGAGTCAAACGGTCTTGAGACCGCATGGAGTCAACTGGTCTCAAGACCGCATGAAGCCAACTGATCTCAAGACCGCATGGAGTCATACGAGCTCAAGACCGCATGGAGTCCAAACGGTCTCGGGGTCCAAACGGTTTCCAAGACCGTTTGGACCCAAAATCACCAAACCGTTTGGACTTCACTTAAGGCCTATAAATAAGACCCAAGGGGTCCTCCCAAAGACATCAAGTTTTTCATACGTCCATAGGCTGCCTCTTTCACTCCAGAGCAAATCCAACTTCCATCCTCCGCCCAGGGGTTGCCGGTCTGAGATCCACACTCCATCTTGAAGTTGCTTTCTCTCTCTCTACCAAAGAAGGCGGGAAGAAAGGACCTCATCATCAAGAAACCTGAGAAGCTATAAGATTGTCTCTCTCTCTCTCCAAGGGGTTGACTTTCCTCTCTCCCTTGTGGGGATGACGTTCTCTCTCTTCTTGCCTCCTTCTTTGTCCTAGCTATGAGCGAGTAGTCTCTCTCACTAGGGTGCGGGGAGTAGCCCCGCTACCCATGTTTTCATTTCATGTAATGTAATCCATAGTTTGCAATATAGAGATACTATCTTTTCAGTTCAACATCAAACGTTTAATGAATGCTTGTTGCTTGATCACCAACTTGTGTTATCTTTTATCTTTTAGTATGAATTGTCTATGTTTGTACTACTAGATTCGAAACTCGTTTGAATGTTGGTTCTTGGTGCATGTATCCACCATGCATCTATTTCAGTATCTAGGAGTGTATCTCAAGAAGTGGAGTAAACTCACTTCCATCATTGTACTTCCATACTATGAAATGGAATCAGTTGACGTATGAAAGTACAACCTTGATGAGTCGAGGAACACACTTTGCGAAGGGAATGATGCAAAGTAGTTGACCATTCGTTCAGGGATGGTTGACTTTGCAACATTCCCGCACTTCTCGTAGTTAGTTCTCCGAAAGGAAACTAAGTCTACAAAGATACTAACTGACTATACTCTTATTGCAGGCTATGTTTTATTTTGCATGTCTTGATCCATGTGTAGTGGCAGTGAAAACCGATCACACCCTAGTGACTTCTTATCATTGTTTAACATCCTCAAATTTACTTGCTTTACTTTACTTGTTCTTAGTTTAAAAACAACCAAACCAACCTTTTGATCTAAGTACCTACTATTAAGAGATTAAGTGAAGTTCTAACATTTTTCATCTTGTTGCTCACAACAAGACCGTTGTCCCGTGGATTCGACCCTTAACAATACTACGACAAGACTTCTACGTATCTTAGCATACGTGGGTGGAGTTCTCAATCTAGTATAAGAAAGGCTAAACTTAAAGACTTACCATCTTTAGGATTTTTAGTGGTGCACGCAATTCCACGTGAGTGGAAGCTCCATCACTCTCCAATTATGTGACATGCCTAGCCATCACCACTAATCAAGTAAATTACCATTCTTGTGCATTTTTCCCCTTATGCATGCCTTCAAGCCTCCAATCATTTGATCTTAATGACAAATTAGGCAATTTTCTTCCCCAACCCAAACGTCCATTGTCCTCAATCAAACTTTTTATCATCTATCAACTTGAATACAACATATGGGTCACCCAACTCACTGCCACAACTGACTCAACACTCAATCTAAGATTTTGTCTTCCCATGGTCACTGGATTGAGTTTTTTTGGCACATACATGAAGCACTGATCATACCTTTCAAGAAACTAATATACTAGCTCTTTTTTTGGATGTCAATAAGGAATGTCTCGAAAAGTGCGATAGTGACAACCAAGACCATTACAATGAGAAGTTTAGGGCCATAAAGTTGTGACAAGAGCTTACTAATATGATTCCTTCCTTTCCAAGTGGAGTGAATGAGTCTTACTTCACAACTGAATGATGTGGTATCTCCAACATATTCTTTCTTGAACTATCTTCAGTAGGAGTGGAACCCATGTAGTCATCGCCTATCTGATATAAACTATATATAGACTATGATAAATTACAATCCATTCAAATTGAACAGCTCATAGAACACATTCACTTGATGGTTACATGTGACATCATCTCACAATTTTCATAGGATGGATTGGTCACTGCCATCACTTCTTATCTAGGTTTCGTAACATCCCAAGTCTTGAGGCCTTGGATAAAATGATCCTCAATGGAATGATTGTACTACCCATATCACAATGGTGCACCTCCTTTTCAGGAAGACCATCAATAAGAACTTTGTGGTTAAGAATGCTCGACCTAGAGTAGTACTAGGATGGGTGACCAGTCAAGAAGTTGATCATGGCTTGTGCGTGAGTGAGGACAAAGTGTGTAGTTAAGGCTAGTTGATGTTTATGGGCCCAATATTCATCCTAAAAATTTTATTAGAGCCTCCGACAGTGGTTCTGAGTGTTGCACATGATGTCTAAGCCAAAACCCCTCTAGTAGGTGGAACCCACATGGGAATTTGGTGTGCTAGTCTTGGGTCATCCGGTCTAGGCATGTTTGAAAGGGCTATCCATGGTGGTGTAGCCACCCTTGCACTGGTAGTTGTGATTGGGATTTGGGTGCACATGGGTCATTTTGGGTCTATACTAAAATGGGGAATGATTATCAGGCCTTATATTTGAAACTTGATGAGGACATCAAGAGTCTAAGTGAGGGAGATTGTAACATCCCAGTTCTTGAGGCCTCAGATAAAATGATCTTAAAATAAATGATTGTACTATCCATATCATCAAGGTGCATCTCCTTTTTAGGGAGCCCACACTAAGAACTCTGTGGTTAAGCTTGCTCAACCCAAAATAGTACTAGGATGGGTGACTAGTTGAGAAGTTGATCTTGACTAACCCATTAGTGAGGATAAATTGCATAGTTAAGGCTAGGTGTGGTCTGTGGATCCAATCACCATTCCTAAATTGCACTAGAGCCTGAAGTAGTAGGCATGAGTGTTAAATTTACACACACATTCTGAACTAGATTGTGATTAAAAAAACAAACCACTTGATCGACATCAAGTACCTTCATGCTTTGAAGATTATTTGGGCATCCCTAGAGAAAGGGACCTACTTCTTACTATTTAGAGACAACCACACCTTACTCGCCCTACCTACTTGAACCTACTTCATTGTCACAAACCTCACCTACACTCTCATTGAAATATAAACAAACATTCAGAGATACATGCATGAGTACCATCCCATAGAGGGTGAGATGCCCTAGCCAACCTTGGGTTATTGTAGTGTCTCCATGGAGGATAATATCCCTCCCCTGCCACCTACTAAGTGTTTCATCATGCGGTGAGTTCCAAAAATCACAACACCCTATAGCCCCTTCAACTTCACTAAACATCAACAACAATTTGGACACATAAAAACTTCATAGTCCTGCATGGAGCGGGAAAACAACATCAAGGCCATAAAATCAACCTTACATTTCTGATGCAATATACTCATGAGTGATGGCATGCCAACTATGGAGACTATGCTACACACATATGATATATGACATTAAGGGGACAACCAAACCTACTCCTACCCACTTCTTAATATTGGGGGCAACAATATGTCAAGCCACCAGCACAACCTAACATTTCACAATCATCTTCAGACCAAGACTAATTTTTTGCTTGGTTCTACCCTAAGAATTACCCTCTATTGGAGCCACATGAGCCACCTCCACCAAGCTATCAATGTGGATCATGGCCTTTCTATTCAACTTTCTCCCCTTCATTCTGAATGTAGTGTTTTCTCATAGAAGAAAATTTTTAACTTGTAGGTGGAGGGTTAGCAGTACGTACCCTTGTTCACCGATGTTAAAGTTAACTATGTTGATGTTTACCTTATGTTTGCTGGTGTTGATTAGGCATACACACCATTCCACTACATTTCTATATATTTTTCCAAAAAATTCATAATTAGATCTACATGTTCTCATCCATTATGTAGTTGGCTTGAATTTACCTTCATGTTTTTGCTACAAGCATTAAGATTTATTTCATCATTTAACCCCTTTGAATGAAGCAAATATTATATGAAGTCCTAGTATAGAAATATTTGCATTTAACCAATTCTGTCACCAAGGACCTCAATCTTACTAATGCCGATAAATGATGGTAATTCATATGAGATTGATTGGAATCAAATTTAATGTGTCTTTTAACTGACTAGCATAATTTATTTACATAAGTGTCTCTTATCTTCAACATTTCAAGGCGTGATTGAATTGATTTGATGATTTTTCCAATATGGTAAACTTTGAAAAATTAGATGCACAAGTTCATCCATTTTCTACATCTCTTCCATCATCTGACCCTCCATTCAACAAAAGTAGACAAAAATCCAAAATGAGTGTCAAACACTATGTTAGGGGTGACAAAACCTTCCTCACTTGACTTCTTCCATACCCTGAGTATGTAATTGGGATGTGCCAAAATAAAAAAAGATACCAATCTTCACAAAAAAGAAAAAAAAATGAGCTATATATGTTTTTGCACCCATAGAATGTAATCTTGTGTTGAACAAAGGATATATTCATTATCCTTCCTTATATTCCCCCATTGATTCCAATTTCCACCCACATGCACTACATATACCCAAAAAATACTATTTCTTAAAACACAATGCTTTCTTGTGCATATCTCATAGGATTACGTGGGATCATCTAAACCTCAAGAGTTTCATGACCTTTCTACCATTATGGATTTTTTAATTTATATAACACTATTGCGATGTGAAGTTGGAAAAGAGACTAGTGAAAGTTATCTTTTGTGATTTTAGGAGATCAGGTTTCTTGGCCATGTTTGGTTGTAGGGGTGAAGACATTTAGAGAGAGAGAGATGATACCCTAGTAGTATCATTAGGCATTTTATTTCTTATATTGTTTTACTCAAGGATGAACAATGTTTACATTTGGGGTTATTTGATAAATGCATATTCATCTAATTTAAGATGTACATTTTCAAGTAAATTCATTCACGATATTCTTTTTCCCCCGATTTTGCATAGGTTAGCTCAGTTTTATTTTATTCTTATTTTTAGGATATGATGTGAAATTCTCACTCTTATTTTTGGAACAAACACCCAAGCTAGTCCAAGGTCTTCTAATTGATGCCCGGGGTCCATATTCCCTCTTCTATGACCATTCAGAAGTGATTTTTGACCATTGAAAAGTACCCAGTTGCATTGAAAGACCTAGTCAGGAAAATGAATCCACCAGCTGGTCAATTGGGCTATGGCAGAATGACGATCATCACACACCAAACCATTCACCCGACTAACTTTTTGATTTGATCGACCAATTATGGACAAAAAGCTCACTTGAATTTCAAAAACCCTGACATCCGACGAGTCACGTGACTCATTTGTGAGTCGCTTGACTGGCCAGTGGGAGTGCTCCACTAAGAAAAGAACAATTGTCCGATTGGCCAATTAGGTTTACTGACCTCGATTTCTTTAGAGGCACTAAGTAGCAAATTTTTTGCCTGACTTTCTCTACAAGTTGTCTGATTGGGATCTTCCTCATTTGGACCATGTATGTCAAAGAGCTTCCCAACTGCCTGAACCATTGGATCAATCGACTGACTAGGGGTTAGGACATCCAAGTAATAGTGTCTAGTTGCCCAACTAATCATCCAATTGTCTTACTAGCATAAGAATAAGAGAAGAAACAAAGAGCACCACAATGACATCTATTGAGGGATTTTGTGAGCCTATCATCACTCTTATAAATAGAATCTTGACCTAATGGACAAGGATTAGATTCCCTAGCCCAAGGTCAAAAACATTTCCAAGCAGAAGAACAAAGTGGTTGTGAATAATGACTCCATCCTCCTAGAGTCTTGCTGGACTATTGTGCTACCAGAAGTGTGTACCCACTCTCTTGAGATCAAGGATGCACCTATATACACCTACCACTATTGGGAAGTACAGGCACAGAGTATAGCAATGGAAATAAATTTTTATCTATTTGTACTCCCAATACAACAAGATTGTGTCAACTACTATGAAATGGGAAGGATGGTTTTAGCAAGTTATACTTGGTCCTGGAGCAAGTCCAGTGACAAAACTTGCTTCTTTGCAACTGCTGATAAGTTGCTAGTGGATGGTGGCTGTGCAGCTCCTGGTCTTCACCACAAATAGCTATTTGTGCAACCTCTACAATGACTCCTATGGTCTCGCCACTCTAAACCCTAAACCCTAAACCATAAACCCTAAATGCAGGTTGACTTTTCTCTCTGATCACCAGCCAAAGAACTCCTACCTCTTGAGTAGTCCACACGGATCAACTAGAACTCATGTCACTCACCAAGAATAAACAGGAAGGAGTTGTCCTCCCCGTTGGTGTACTAGTCACCAACCTTCTCTCCCACAACGACAACCCTCAATTGTTCTCTCCTGTGGCTATCCCTCCCAAGTCTGGTAGGACTTGCCTGGGCTCTCCTGGTTTACACAATAAGAGGGGACAACACTTGTCAGAGCAACTGATTCTCTATTGTTTGTGTCTTGGAAATCACTCTATATATATGAGGGTTTAGGGTCAGGGTTCCCAGTCCCCACCCAATGCGGGACTAAAAGTGGGAGTGGAAAGGACTAAGAGATCTTGATTTTTTGCAATAGTTTGTAATATGTGACAGCCGAAACATATGTCTCGCACACCCAGATGGTCATCTGGTGTGTGAGATGGTCATCTCACACTACCAGACAGCCATTTGGCAGTTTCAATCTGAATCGAATTTGGCTATTTCGAATCCAATTTATATCTCATATTAATTCCTTGTTCCTTATGTACAGAAGAACCAAAATTATTTGGGAAACATTCCAAACCTTTTTTCAACCCAACTGGGCCATCTCACCTAAGAGAGATGCCCATCTCACTCATCCAAATGGCCTTCTGGTGAGTTGAGTCAAGCCAGTCAGTTCAATCACATTGAATCAGTCAGTTCATGGGAAGAGCTTAGCCAAATCTAACTCTGATCAGCCTGACCCCAAAACGGTCATCTCAACTACTTGAGACGCCCGTATGGCTGCCCAAACGTCTATCTCACTCAGTGAGATGGTTGTTTGGCAGAACTAGTCAGCCAATCAAGTAATGAGTTGCGTGAATTGAATACCTAAACTCTTTAATAATAAATCCAATTGTCATTTAAGATCAAACTCCTCTTCTAGATGAGTTCCTATGTGTGTGACCCTATAGGTCCCATGTCACATTGGCAGTGAATGTCCATAACTAGCTTATGACATCACAAGAAAAGAGTGGTGCCTAGTCGCACATCAGTCCTACCACAATGAAAATGGAAAGTTGGAGAAAAACTTCAACCTACAATTTGTCTAAGGTGTTGTAGCGATTGTATAATTCATTTGTCTCTAATATCCAGGATGAACTCGAGGCATGGTTGGTCATCCTCTCAAAATTCAATCCATGTTTCTTGAACCAAGAGCAGACTGTCTGAGATAATGTGGCCTCAATATCATATATTGATTCACATGTGCATGCGCATACATTTCTCAGTCTTGCTAATCAAGTATCCAGGATATCATACTCTCGTGGGAGGGACAAATCCCATATCTATCACTCACAGTCTATGCCCATGTGTCAAAGTCACCCAATCATCACCGTTATAACAATATATGTTTCAAGACTGCATTTGATGATGTCAAAGCATACCCAACGACATGTGATGAGTCTAGTAATTTTAGGTCTACGAATCACAATCACCACCTTCACTATGAGATATGAGTGTGACCATAAAACCATGTGTCACTCTCAAGGTGGGTCTGTCTGATACACTATTCTCTAACATGTATCTATGTGCTTGGTTTGATATTTCCATATCATGATTAATGAGATTTAGTCATCAACCAACTCACAGTCTGATCCTATGTGTTATTTTTGTCTATCAACCTTCCACAATAACAACCGATCAAGGACATAATAAGAATATGTATTTGTACTCTTAACATCCATATGATCTCATCACAAGGATCAAAACTTGACAACATACATCATTGAGTAATATAATTCTCTAGACATTCACTATGTATCCTCATTATCTCATAACTAAGTGAAATAGATGAACTATAAGCTTGCCTTTATATATGTGTTATTATTAATCAAATCCTTTTAGGTAATTAAGCCATGTCAATCATCATATGATTTTCTCTAACAGGCATACCTTACCAACAACCATGACATAATTTCTTTGCTTGCCTCTCATTATTATGTTTATTACTATTCTATGGGCAAGTAGTTTCCCTCCATGGGTCATAGGGATTAGACCCGTGATCGTACTTTGTGTGCACACAATTAGTTACAATTTACAAATATATGATTGCTTTCAATCATGTCTTGGGTGTATTGTAAATTGATCACCATAAATGCATTTCTATTATAACCCAAGATGTAGAAACCATGATTCTTGGATTACAATATTCAAATGATTAAAGGTGAACCTCAGGTGTGCCCATAAAAGGATTTTCTCTAGGTAATATAGATTAGTGATCATATGTACTGACACCTCGAGCCTACATGGAAACATATACTCATGAAGTCCATGCTCTAAGAGGACATGGAATCCTTTGGCTTCAACCTAAATAGTAGTAATGACGATAAATCTAATGTGTAGGATAGAGTACACAGGAGGTAGTGATGAAACCCACACCGCCCCAATGCTTTTATTAATTTATTCAATCACTTGGTTTACTTCTTTTCAATTTCTCTACATATTTGTCTAGTACAAATATATCAAGCAGTTGCTATAAATATTGATCTCAATTGAATCAAACTGATAATGATTTATTAAAAACACAATCTCTAGGGTTTATCCAAAGTTATATTCCATAAGATCAGTCCACTTGTAGACGATGATCGTTGTGCATGGTTTAGGCAAAACTTTAGGGATTTCTATCTCTTGTGATTTTGTTAGCATATTAATCTCCACATCAATGTAGGCATCGCCCTGGAAGGTAGGCAGGTTGAACTCTTTGACGCGGATTCGGCGATCGGTTCCTAGGGCGATCGCCCTCCTGTCGGCATCACCGTACCACTCCGGCTAGGCACCCCGCCTAACGGAGGCCACCGTCTACTAGGGGCTAGGGTTCAGGTCACGATGATGCCCTCACTGTTAATTCACAGGGTGACCAGACAGAGCATGCGTGAAAACCTAGCACAACAAATCGTAGCGGAGAGGAGGAAATCGATGATGGCATCTGCAATTTCAACGGAGGAGATACTTCCTGATGTTAGGATGGTTCTTGTTGACGAAGATGCAATGATTGATCACCGATCGCAGCCTAGGGCGACCAGGGGGGAAGGGAGGCATGACGTCTTCAAGTCTGGGCGAGCGGGAGATCCCACGATCCGGTGTGCACAGGGAGCATCATCGCAGGTAGGTATACATGCAGAGCCGCCGATGTTGGAGTCTGGTCATCGGGAGGGACACCCAGTCATGGCGCCGCCCCAGCTGACATTGACGGAGAATGGAGGTCCAGTGCCATTAGTGGTCGAGACGGCATGCTCGCCGGAGGCCCCTGCTATCCTGGTGGAGACAGCGACACTCTCATCTGGAGGAGGATCGATAGAAGCACCAGAGGGAAACACGACGAACCCTAGGGGTGTTGCTGGTCAGACACCAAACATGCCGCCAGTGGACACGATGCAGCCCCAAAGAAAAGCACCTCTGTTCGGGATTCTGCATGACACTTGTTTCAGGTGTATGGGGAGAGGTCATTGGCAAGCACAGTGTAGGAGAAGCAAGGTCTGCTATAACTGTCGTAGACCGGGGCATGTGGTTGCTAGGTGCACGCAGTTTGTCCCGAGACCGAGGCCACCGGACGTACATTCGAGAACGGCCTTTCCACCTTTACCTACAGGTATTCCGGCTAGGGGCGCTCCACAACACGTCCCTAAACGCATCGCTGTTGATGTAGGTCCTGATGACGAGATGCGGAGAAGCAAGATGATGGCGCTAGAGAGAGTGGTGGAGGTATCTTGGCCCTTTGATATTCAGTGGACGGAGGTATGCCCATTCTTGTGACAGTGCTGGCCCAATGCTGCAGATTTATACAGGTTTGCAGAGCGCAAGGTTGTTGCCTTCTTCTCATGTGACAAGGAGGCAAAGGAAGTGACAGAGAAGGGAGTACCATCATTACGTGGAAAAAGAATCGATATGCACCACATGATCAATGGAGAACAACACCAGCGGAAGGAGGAATTTTGGTTCTGGGTAGCAGACATTCTGATTACCTGTAGGGACGATGACACAATGAAGAAGATTATATCACCGTTCAGAAAGCTGATGTTTATTTCTGATTGGCAGAAGGATAAAGATGACCTATCTGGACTTCTGATATTAGTAGAGGCTTTTAATGAAGATGTCCCTCAATTTATATCTCTTACATACGGGCAGCGTCGGACTTCTGTGCAGCTCTTCATGGTGGCGAGAGGACCGGTGGGATCCAATAACACACATCTTACTGAGTTTGGGAGAGACTCTAGGATTCCTCGGGAGGCCTTACTTATGCAGGAGAAGACAAATATATCTAATACCATGGTGGTTGTGACAGATAGAACCTCGGAAGCTAGGGAGATCTCTCAAACGCGGTGTCCATCTCCGATCAGGCAGCATCACAGGTCTCCAAGGCGAATGGTGGTGGATAGAGAAGGTAACAACAGGTTCCTGTCGAACAGACGGTTGGAGGATTTCATGTTCCTTGAGAGTGAATACAATGAGCAGTGGAGGAGATCGGGGAGATGCCATAGAAGGCGAAGAAGATATGGTGATGATAGTTGGTACCACAGGTGTTATCATTCCAGGAGAAGACACTCAGACTGTGACAGTGAATTTTTTGATGGTTGTTGGTCGGATTTTGAAGGGGGGTACAACCCTTGATTGGGTTCATCTTTGCTGGGACAACAACACCAAGTTATAAATGAATTGTTCTTCTATTTTTTAGAATATCTGGGGGGCTTCTAATAACCCAACAAGAAGAGTGTTGAGCAGAATTTGTGTTCGGTTTAAACCAGGCATGGTTTTCCTGTTTGAGCCATTTCTTCATGCGGAACAGGCCGCGGAACTCATGGACATTGTGAGGCTTGACTGGGCAGTGGACAACCAATAAGAGGGAGGAAAAGTTTGGTTCTATGTTGACAGTGATATGAACCCTGCAGTTTTCAGGAGACATAGACAACACATCACGACGAGTATGGAAAACAGCGATGGATCTAAATTTTTTGTCACAGCTATATATGCCAGTTGTGATACCATTGAGAGAAGATCTCTATGGTACGAATTGCTTGTATTGGCAGAACATATTGGTGATGAACCATGGATGATCGTAGGTGATTTCAATGTGGTACGTAATGCAAGGGAGGGACGAGGTGGAAACTTTCCAGGATACCAGGACATGCTGGATTTCAACACCTTAATTGCGGATGCAGCTCTGGATGAGATTCCATTAGAAGGAAGCCAATTTACTTGGGTGAATAAACAGATTCTTACACCTACTATGTGGCAGAGAATAGATAGAGTGCTAGTGAATGAAGCATGGATGACGGCAAGGCCCTCTACAAGGTCGATACACTTGACCAGAGATAGAGTATCGGATCACAGTCCAATTGTTACGATTCCAGACGCTCGTGCAGTAGACCAAAGGAAAGCACACTTTGTTTTATGAAGGCATGGCTTGATCACGATGACTGCTTAAAAGTGATTGAACAGGCTTGGAATGAACCAGTGACTGGACATCCTTCCTTTATTTTCTGTCACAAGCTTAAGAAAGTTAGGACAGCTCTGTGTCGATGGAGCAAAGATTCTTTTGGTGAAATCAAGCAGCGGATACATGACTTGGAGGACGTGGTCTTTACTACACAGGTTGTGTTTGATGAGAATCCAACCAGGGTGAATGAAATAAATCTGAGGACAGCTGAGGATGAGCTGCAATTACTGTTAAATGAAGAAGAAGCAAAGTGGAAAGAGAAAGCAAGGATAAGCTGGCTTAAAGACGGGGAGCGTAATACAAAATTCTACCATGCAACTGTCAAAGCAAGAAGGAAACACAGGAGGGTTAACAGGGTGGTCTTACAGGATGGCACTTGTATTTCTGATCCAAAGCTGATGGCGGAGGTGGCGGCAGATCACTATAATTTTTTTTTTCAATGAAGTGGTGGAGACAAGCTATTCTGATATGGAAGAATTCCTGCAAGATATACCGGAATCAATATCCATGGATGACAATTTTTCCCTTATTGTTGTTCCCCATGAAGATGAGATTATGAAGACCTTGCAAAAGATGGATTCCACATCGGCTTCAGGCCCGGATGGGTTCACTTTGTCTTTCTTCCGGGCTGCTTGGTCCATCATTGGTGAGGATTTTATGAAGATGTCGGAAGCCTTCTTTAGAGGACAGCCATGTTTTAGGGGTCTTTTTTGCTGCCGTATTCTACTCATACCGAAGGTGGACACCCCAAAAAGGTTACCAGAGGATTTTAGACCTATATCGATTGAGAACGTTGGCCTTCGTATACTTGCGCGAGTTCTCAATGATAGGATGGCTCCCATGATGCCGAGATTGATTTCTAAGGTGCAAGGTGCTTTTGTCAAAGGGTCCAATATCACTCATCACGTCCGAATTGTGAAGGAGCTGATGCATGACATCAACAGGGGCCAAGGTACACCTAATGTAATTTTGAAGTATGATATGTCAAGAGCTTATGATAGGACTGACTGGAATGTTCTGCGGAGAGTACTGCAGCAATTTGGGTTTACAATAGAGATGGTGAATTTATTATTAAGCTTCTTTTCTAATACTTGGGCCACGATCACTGTTGGAGAAGAAACTGCTGGTTTTTTTCCGATTTGTAGAGGCATCAAGCAAGGATGTGCTTTATCACCTTTTCTGTTCATTCTGTTTGAGGAGATTCTATGTAGAAGATTTCTGAAACTAGAAGAAGAAGGACTCATTTCTAGATTCCAGATAAGGGGACAAGAAGTTCCGCCAAGTATCCTTTTATATGCAGATGATATTGCTATATTTTTCAATGCTGATCAAAGATCGATGGTGAAGGTTAAGGAAACCTTTGAGGCATACGAACGGGCCACGGGGCAGCATATAAACAAGACTAAATCCTCCTGTGTCGTAGGTGGGAATGATTTGGAAGTGACCGACATAGTGGTGAATTGTCTTGATACGGGGGCAGCAAAGGATTCTTTAACTTATTTGGGCATTCCTATTTCTAAAGGAAGGATGCGACTTAATGACTTTGAATTTCTAATGAAGAAGATTGTTGGTAAATTCATAGCATGGAGGTCCAAACTATTATCCTTTGCGGGTAGGAGACTACTGATTGCTCATGTTCTGACATCTATTCCAGTATATACGGCGGCTGCGATTGGTATTCCAGTGGGGATTGCAGACCGTATTGAAAGCAAACTATCTCAATTCCTGTGGGCAGGCAAAGATGAAAAGCACAGAAAGGCATGGCTCAGTTGGCATAGAGTTGCAAGACCTTTTTCTTAAGGTGGACTTGGGATACCACCTTTGCGACTGATAAATGATGCATTTGTAGGGAAGGCATGCTGGGAGGTGTTGACGTCGGACTCATTATGGGTCGTATTCTGTAGGAGGAGGTATGCTAACGTGGCATGAGGTCGTGATAATGTTTACCCTGGTTCCTTGAAGCTTGGGCCCTATCCTTCCCCGTACTGGAAAAGAATCTGGGATATGATGTCGCGGGTTTTCCCTTTATGTAGATGGGTGGTAGGAAGATGTGATATTTCTTTCTGGGATTTGCGGTGGTGCGAACAGCGGTTGGCTGATCATGCGAGATTTTCTAGCGACAGAAGACATTCCTTTCTTATTAAAGACTTTTGGATTGATGGACAGGGATGGGATTGGGACCTTTTGAAGATGGTTGTCAATAATGAGGGGTTGAATCTTATCTGTGATTCTAACACATGGATCGCTACTGCGGATGATAGGATGATATGGAGTCCGGGAATGTGAGGAGATTTTTCTATGAGATCGGTAAAGCAGGTTCTGATGCTTGATAGAAGGGAAGGTCCTATTGGACTAGGTTCGATTTAGGATACTAATTTCCCTAAGGCTGCATCATTCATTTGGAAATCTGCTAGATGAGCCATGTCAATGGATGACAACATTAAAGCTAAATGCAGTATCCCGTTAGTATCTCAGTGCAATTGTTGTGCGGAACCACATGAGGAAAGCATTGAGCATCTTTTGTTTCAAGGGGAAAATGCAGAGTTTTTCTGGGGCAAATTTGCTGTTTTGACAGGTATGGCGCCACCCACCAGTGTAAGAAATCTAATAGACACATGCGGTTTGGGGAAAAGGAAGAAACTTAAGGAATGGATAGCTGGAAATTTGGCAGTTTTGATCCCATACAGTATTTGGCGGCTGAGGTGCGAAGCAAGGTTTGAAGGAAAACACAGACCATTATGTCATGAATGGGAGTATGTTACTAGAGCACTGAATATTCAGCTGAAGGAAAGACCTTTTATGCTTGATTCTGATAACAATATTTATGACCGCATGAGGGAGGCCAACTTGGTGGAACCTAAAGTCACGATGAGGCAGATTAAACTGTTAAGATGGATGACACCTGACCTACATAATCTTAAGCTCAATCTTACGATCGGGAAAGATAGAGACAACCGTGGAATTCCTAGAAGATGGGTGGCGGGAATTATTAGGAACCACAGGGCTGATATTTGCTTGGTGTTCAGAATGTGGATCAGGAGTACAGATTACATCCTTGCGTACATGCAAGCGTGTGCCATCGGCTTGAAATTAGCGAGAGATAATGCGTTGGGAATCTTGTGTGTTGAGCTTGATGAGGCTTATGTGTATGGTATCATATGGAACAACGGAAAGGAACCATGGAGGTCGACATCTTTTGTTCGTGAGTTGCGAGAGGAGATTCACGCTGCTGTGATTTATGGGTCCCTTGTTCACAAGGTCATCAAATTGATATGTCGTGAACTAGGAAAATGGGGCAGCAGTTTGGATGAGCCTTATGTTTCTTCTGATATCCTGAATATGCCATGCAGAGTAAGAGGTATGGTGGCCTTGGAAAAGCGTCATGTCCCGTACATCGTATTGCAGAAAACAGTGAGCTAGTCGGAGAAATAGGAAGGGGAGTACGATGGTTGTTTTGTTTTTTCCTTCTATTACCTGCGCCCAATATAAGCAGGAGCTGTAATTTTTTTTGATGATTATGCCCACAAGAGGGGTGTGGGATGAATAAAAGCGACCCCTAGATTAACAAAAAAAATCTCCACATCAATGTCCGTTTTGGTAAAATTGTCTGCTTCAATATTGCACGAGACATATAATTTTATGTAATTGGTTTCACAAATTACCCATGTCTGACATATAGTTTTAAATCTAGAAGTAAGGAATCGTGGTATTTTCATCTAATTTTTTAAATCTAAATTAGTAAATCAGAGTTAACCAACCAATTCATAACAAATAAATAGTAGGTCATATATATAAAATAAAATATTTTTGAAGTCATGATTTTTTCCTTTTCGATAGGTGTAAGGTTTGTAATACAATTTAGTCTATATAAATAGGGTGATTCTAATGTTTTAGCAATGCAATTGAGTTAATCTAATGCAGTGTACATAATCACCCTAAGTTTAGATCAACCCTGAAGGATTGGATCAATAGATCTAGGCTGACTTCAAGATCATGTATGTTGCATTTCTTGCCGACATGGAGTGGCTCAAGTGGTCAATCATGGTGTCTCCTCATGAAGGGACCCAGGTTCGAATCCCAACTACCACCTTGGTTTACCACCCTACCAGACGTTCGGCCTCCATCATGGGTGTGGGAGAGATGGAGAGAATGACTCTCTTTATCCCATATGTTGCATTTCTTTATAACTCATTTAGGGAAACTAATCTAATTTATATTTCTTGACCTTAATTGAAGTATACCATCTTGAATTCCTTTTCACGTCTATTTGACCTAGTTGGGTCCAAACTCTTGAAAGAGATATTATGTCATATTTGGACCATTAAACTTGAAAATTGAACTTGTTCATTCTATCCTGCAAATTCATGAATTCTTATTATGATTATCTGATGGACCCCTTTTTGTAAGATACCCTACTTTACCTACTTTTTTGGTGGAAACTATAATTGTCCCATTTTTAATGAAATCCCTATTTTGTTTCATATTGTAGATATAGTTGGATTTGACACTACATTATGCATGACTTTCAATGCAATATTGCCATAGTAGTATACTTTTTATATATTTTTTGTAACTTTTCATATGGAGGTTATGTGCCCCATACCCAGGTAATGTTCTCACCTTGTTATATTTTTGGGGATGGAATTTATCTGACCTATACTTGGTTTGTGTTCCCAACATGTTATCTTTGTATGTAGAAAATTTGTGTCTTACCGTGGGTAATTTGTTTATGTGGCATTTTCAATTATGTTTATGATTGTATGGCCTAACCATCACGGTTCTTATATTTAGACTAGTACTACATTTATATTACTAAGTGGGTTGACTAATTATAGTTCATATGATTTTGTGGTATAATTTACAATTGTGAAATGGAAAGTAAATCTTTGAATATTTTTGTATCTTGTGATATCTTATTAACTAATGTTCCTAGAAAACCTAATTTGCCTCTATCTGATATGTGTACTTTAAAATCTTGTTCTTTTTTAAGTCAGATGTTCAATGATCGTAATTCATTATTTTTCTCTATTTGTTATGTTTTTTTATTAAGTTTTTATACCTTTCCCTTAATATTACCCAAGTTATTGTTTATAAGCACATAACATATTTGTTGATGTTTTTTATTTGTTTTTCTTTTGTGTAGTATTTCTTCTAACCCCTGAGGAAACAAAGAAGTTGAAGAGGTTGATTGTGTCCTCCCTATACCTATACATGCATTGATTTCTTTCTTTGGATATAGTTTGATATGGCCGGTTGACCTTTGCAACCAGTCATATATGGTCATTTTATTTTCCTTCTTGAACCCAACAATCTTGGTGTTGGAACTTTCAATTTTGAGAAAGTTGTACTATTTATATTATTTTATTTCACAACTATACTTTGTTTATTATAAAAGTACACCTAAAACTTGAATGATATTGTATTCATATCTTGTGAAAAGTATTTTGTGTAATGGATTGTGGATGTTAAACTTATTTTATCTCGTAATGAGTTTCTCTCCTTCAGGTCCCAATGATTACATGTATTCTATAAGAGGCAAGCCAATTGGTTAAACCAAATTATTTCAATTTATTCTCACATTGGTTGTATGTAACCTCTAGGTATCCATATAATGTATACCTTTACTTGTTGCATAGACTCGTATATGATTGGATATTACTCCAAACTATACCTGCAAGTGGATCTATTAAGGTATTTAGACACTCCCAAAATTTTAGGTTTCGATTCCATTGATGGACCCTCCTCTTGTAACCCCTATTTATCAAGATCCTTTGATAGTTGAAGTATGGAATGTGGTGGCTCTGTTCATCCTATCCCTGACATCTGGTGTTACTTCAACACTAGAGTTAGTTTTTCTATAGTAGATACTTTGATTTGCCTTATCAGGGAAAGTCAAATCCATCTATACTTGAGATACTAGAGTTTTCCCTCACCAAATCCATCAAGATGAACCCTATGTGCTTCAAAGGTGAGAAAATAGTGAATATGGAGAACAAAACTGATGACTAAATCCTAAACATCAAATGAAGTTTCAAGGGTATGGATTGCCCCGAGAATCAGAAAATTCAATTTACCTTGTACAATTTGATGTATCCATTCACCAATGGAATAGAATTTCCAAGACATGCTACACCTCTTTAATGACATGTGTACAACTCTAAACCTTATTCATAAATAAGTAGGTCTCTTCTACTACTGTGAGGAATAAGGAAGTATAATGTTATACCTTATGTAAAGGTTCTAGGGTAACCATAGAGTACCTTGTAGATCTTCCTTCCTTGGAACATCATGAAACTATTTTTGGTGAGCGGAGGCACATCACTTTACTCTTAAGGGATGCAGTTTTAATATCTTATGAGAATTGGTCCCCATATACCCATAATCTTTTAACAAATGGATGACAAGGCTATAAATGTTGAAGCTTACATTGATTTCTATCCCCCACTCTAAGCAATAGTAGAAAGTTTGTAGGTGAGTATTGGATGAGATAAATGTGTTCCAAGTGCCAAAGATGTAACCCTCCTAGGAATTTCCCCCATTTATGCAATAAATCTATCCAAGTACCATACTTTCATGTGATATATCATCATTGTAGACCCATCAAACCAATCTAGCCTCATACGTGAGGAGTACCACACCCATCTCAGAACCAACACCCACACCTCCATGGAATAACGACAACAACAACAATAGAGTCAAACATGTTGAGACACTTGGATTGTGTCAATTCTCAGACGGCAAGGAAGTTTGTGTGAAGAATGAAGAACATAATATTTACCCTTTTAATTGAACCACATGTACACAATTTAAATTTTCCTTTGTACATTTGGTACCCCCTTTATATGTATGAGTAAGAAGATAGTATAAAGACACATAGAAACATTGGTATGTTGACTCAGTTATTGCATTGATTTGGGATCCACTTTTACACTTTACATCATGCAACATCACAAAAATTGTGTTCCATTATCCTACTATATATGTAAATAAAAACATGTTTGAGATTTTATTAATATATTATTGAAAAATGTATCCAATTTCTAAACTATGTGGTAATCTAGTAATCGTTTAGAGGATAGCAATAGTACAAGTTAGAAAAATACATAAAACCTAGGTTTAAAATATTGATTGAGAAGGAGGGGACACTGTATGCCCATCGTGCATTGGAAGTTGATTTATTAGTTAACCCTTTTTTAGTGGTGATGTGTATATGCTTAATTTTTGAGGAAAAATCCCTCTTCAAGGCATGTAGTTTTTTAACATGCCAAAATATGGCACCCTAACCCTAGAACCCCTAATTTAGTCATTTGGATGCATTATGGACTTAATTAATGAGAAAAACCCCCAAAAAGGAATAAGATATACCTTGGCTTGATGGTAGCATCTTAGCACCCTCTTATGGCTTAGAGAACACATTATGATTCACATAGTGAGGACTAAATGTTCCAAGTCACATTAACACAACCCTAAATCAATAGTATAATAAAAAGAGTTAAGTAGTTTTGTGATGAATAATACTGATGGATACATAATGATGTAAATCTTGCATAATGAACCTTAACTCATGCAATCTAAACAATTAGCACAATTTGGTTGCAAAATTAACTAATAACATCTGAATTATAATTTGGAAACCCACATAAAAATATTTGACATGTTACATAACTATAACTCTTGACACACATACATGTATCAATAATAATGTCTGAAAACCTGAATTTAATACTTTATGCTCAACTAAAAAAGTTAATAATTCTCAAAATGACACCTAGTATATATAAATGAGATATACTGATTGGAACTGTCGTATGGAACATAAATGTAATAATATGTACCATGAGGACTTTGTAGTATCAATTTTTTTTATGTAAACACTAAATGACCAAAAAGGTAACTTGAGCAAAAGAATGAGAGTAGTTATAAATAAGTTTATGAATAGTTGTCATGTTAACAAAAAATATAAGAAAATATAATTCCAAGATATAGTGATAGACATTAATGTGGATAATAAATGTGTTAGCGGTATCTTTTCACCCTAATATATTATATATCCTAATATATAACCTAAAAGGTGTGAACTAGTGCCACGTAACAATATAAATATATTAATTAGCTTAAGTATGAATTACAAACTTATCCGGACATTTGTTACTAGTCTGATTATGATAAAGAAATAAATTTAAAATGTGAATATGTGACAAACCATATAAATAAATCTATCTTATCTCCCTAATGTTTCTATATCTGGCGGTTTCCCTAAGTTTACCAACCAGGACCACACTCTAGAAGCTTGATAGCCTCTCATTATATGTTCTTCTAGACTTGGGGTGTATTGGAGGAATGTTTGGTTCTCTCCCCCACGTAGCTCTCCTTGTTTTAGTGGGCACATGTAATTCTTTTCCCTTTCCCGATTTCCCTTCATCTATTCTTCTGAAACAACAATATCTTTCCTTTTAGATTCTCTCGTCCTTCCTTCAACAATCAATCATCCCCACTTTTCCTGTGGTCTCTACTTCCGCATAAAACCTTTCTTGTGCTTTTCTCCCTAATTTTATCTCTGTTAAATAACCTTGCTACCGCATTCCCTAAATCCTATAAAAATATATACTCACACCTTCAGAAAACCTATAGAAATTTATCCACGACATTCCTTTGCACTCAATCAATGCCAATGTTGTTGAACCAACCAAACCTATCAAATGAAGGCACTAAGAGTTTGTGACGAGGTTTCTAACCATCATGAGTCTTAGTGATGATTAAAAACAATTCTCTGTATTCATATGAAACTTTACTTGAATCAATCTTCCCTGGGGCATGTATAAACTGTAGTTCCCCTTTTGTATTTGACTCAATGTTCAGAAAAGTTTCCATGTAACTACATTTGGATTAGTCCTTCCTCAAAATTTCCTTATCGATTGCCTTTAATTTGGTTTCAAAAACTCATGTCACACACTATTTCTAACTGAGGTTGACCTGGTTTTATCTCTTACATTCTTTTCCCTGCTAGTTCAAAGATGGATAACTCTAGTGGAGTAATGGTAGGTATCAGACCACATGCCATGGTTCACTATATTTGACTTAATTTACCTTGACCTATTGGAGGTGTCCTATGATAGTGGAAATCCATGATTTGTGATTTGGATCAGAGTTAGGAGTTTTGGGTCATCTGTTCAACATGCAAAATTTTATTACCAATTTACACATTGATGTTGTAAGTTTTGCACCCTAATTCAATAAGTATAAAAGGTTGATTGTGAGGTATATATTATTCAGATATATATTTATCTTTAGCTATTTTATTCCCTTTAATTTTGTTTTCCTTTTTTACTTAAATATTATGTAATATAGACCTAAGTATAATAGGCCCAATATGGTTTGATGTGTGTTTCCTTATTGTTTACCCTCTTATTTATAGAAGAGGGTTGTACACTTTTTAAAATATAGAAAGACAATTGCTTTCACCATGGTATTACAAAAGGATGGATAGTTTCCTTAAGACCCCTCCTTTCCAAGCCAACATTGCCGCCGTCTCTCCTCCCACCACCACTCATCATCTTCTTTATTCTCCACCACTGCTGATCACATCAAAGGAGATCTAGTCTTCTTTTTTCTCCTATCCTCTTCCAACAAGAGGATCTAAGAGAACTTCCTATAACCTTTCCTATGGTCTTATGCCCTAAAGGATGGTTGTTCAGAAAATTGTACAATAGTCTTTCTATAGTAACCATATTTTATAGGGATTTATCTACATATTATCATATATGATTAGATCTCTCCAACATATCTTTATTTCTCTTGGTGATGCATAAGGTTCACCATCTATTCTAGATCTTTTTCTGGGAAAATTTTGTTGTTTCACTGTCTGACATGACGTGTGTCTTACCTACATGGAATGCCACCATCTACTGCTATGGTGAATCTGTTGCTATTCTATTCTGCTACAAGTGACACATCATATCTACTTCCTAACATGGCATGTTAGTGATTTTCTCCCCACTATCAAATCTTCTTTTCCTTCTCCATTATATCTTGTATTGATATATTATGGGTTCATCTTCTTTCACTATTGGGGTGTCTGAAATACACCCAAAGTGTGTAACATCTATAAAATTTAAAGGCTCCAACTATGTCATATGGGCACACTCGTTCGGATCTATTCACACACCTTGGGAAAACTAGAACATCTAACATATCTACCTCCATTAAGGGAAGACACATATGATAAGATGAAAGCTACCTAAGAATAATCTAACAAATTAAAGGTAGATTTAAAAATTGCTCTGAACATGACTTTGTAGTTCTCTCATGGATCCTAAATAGATATGAATTACATATATATACAAATTTACTCTTCACCAAAACCTAAAAGGAGGCATGTAATCACCTTGCCCAAATTTATTCTAGCAAAAAAAATGTGTCTTGAGTATTTGATCTATACAAATGTTCGCATTCCCTTAACCTTGAAGATAACTCAGCCTTCATTTCACATTTCAACATCTTTGAAGGGATTTGGGGTGAACTCAAGCTTTATCACCCATTATAATCTAATCTCACCAAGATGCAAAATAACCTTGAGGAAATACTACTTTTTCAATTCTTGACATCTCTACCTCCTAGTTATGGAGTTATTCATCAACAAATTCTTACATATGAACCCTTGCCTATGTTAGATGATGTCTACATTTGAATATCTTGGTCTGTATCTTATACTATGGACGCCGAGGAGCCTTTGGCCTTTATTGTTTCTAGATGAGTTAATCGTGGTCGTGGCTGGGGAGAAAGTCTCGATAATAGTGGGAGAGGATCCTTTTCTTCCTCATGCCAACCCAGATTTGGTAATTTTTGCAAGCACAATAATCAAAATGAAGACAAATGCTGGAGAAAGCACGGGAAACATGAATGCTCAAATAAAGTGTCAACTACCAATGCTGATGGAGATTCTACCTTTATTCCCATGTTACTAATCCTCAGATGGTACACTGAGTTCTTTTGACCTTGACAAACTAATCAAGGTTGCTTCTTCTGCTACTATTTATAAGGCCCCTGAACTTGGTTAAATAATTGAATAAGCTTAATTACCATAATTGAGTTCTTATAACCATAATATAACATTGTTATATGGTTAGGTATCATGTGACAAACTTAAGTTTCAAATTTGGTCCAATTTGGACATTGTTTGAGCAAGTTATGCAATTTTATGTACGTTTTGGACCTTTCTATAATCTACCCAATTGGGAGGCTTTAATTGCAATTTTTCACATGAAGTATGTTCCTTAGATGTTCTAACATCATTCTTGAGCTTTTTGATCCATGGGATCCTAGTTTAACCTTAGTTTGAAGGTGTTTTCCTCAAGGGTTTTTAGGGTTTACCCCTTCATGGATGAGCTACCTTTAGTAGCTATCAACTAATGAATTATTTGATTGGCTTGGAAATTCGAAAAAGGGGAGCTAAGAAGGTCTATATGGATGGTGGGGTAGCTTCTTGTGTGTGTTCTTGTATATTATTAATAGTTTAAGGCCATGGACACTTGGAAAGATACTGGGACTTCAACTTTTTATTTTCTTTATCTTTAAAGTTTTATATACCTATCCCTAAGCACACAAATGAACCATTTGCTCTCCACCAATTCCCTCCTTCTACAAGCATCTTTATCCCTCTATGCTTCTGCGAATTTACTATCCAAGGAAGAAGAAAGTGGGGATCTTCTTGGAAAAATCATTTAGGGTTGCAATTGACTTCCCTTAGGGGTTTCTAAAGCTCCTTCTTAGTGATCTTGACCTAAAAGGGTAAGTATTCCCTTATTTCCTCCATTTATTTCTCTATTGTTATTCTCCTATACTTCTCAAGGTCAGAACCTTTCTGTTCCATGGTGGAAGTGGCTCCAGAACTCAAGAATCTATTCTTCCTATTTCTTCTTCTATGGTTTTGCTTCTTTGTGGAGAGAAGTGCCTACTTGGCCAAGTTCAGATCTAAAACTAGGGTTTTCTTGCCTTCCTTGCTCAATATTCTTACTTTTTGGGATTTGACCTACTCTATAGAGGAAGGTTTTATAACATTCTTCACTTATATTTCTTGCTAGATGCTTGTTAGTTCATGTTTATGCTTTAATGTGATGATCTAAGCATAAAGAAACCATGGTTGTTTAGGGTTACAAATTTTTATGGTGTTCCCTGTTCTTCTCCAGTTCTATATGAACTTTTAAACATGTATATGACCTTTCTAAAGTATAATATGATCTAGGACAGGTTGAGAGCAACAACCAATGGTTCTAAGTACAAAACAATCGATGGTTCAAATTAGGGTTTTCAAGCTATTTCTTTCCCTATTACACAACTGATGGTCATACCATTCAACAACCAATGGTGTTGCTATCTTGGCAACTGATGTTCGTGATCAGGGGTGTCAAATTTTATGGTGACAACCTATGGTCACCCCCTTAGGTCAGGTTTTGGATCAATTAGAAGTTTAATTACCATCCACTAAGTATTCGAATGATGCTATCAATCCATGATGACATTAGCTTAATATTTGATGGCGTTAAATGAATGTATTATTGATCTAACAACCAATGGTGACCTAATGATTACAATTAATGGTGGATCAAGTCATTACCATATATGATGAATTAATAATGTAATTGTAGATTTGACTGAACCTTAAACCAATGGTTCCTTAGTTCAATTGATCTAATGGTTAGACTTATGCTTCAATTGAAAACCTTAAACAATGAACCTGATCCAATGAATAATATTATATGATTCAACATCCAATGGATTAGAATGAATCCCATGGTATTATATTTGGGTCCTAGTGATGATAATTTGATGATTCAATACCATTAATTTTTAGTATTACCATTTCCATCATATAGTAATATTTGATAAATCACTATAATACGTGGATGCATAACTCCCATGTGATCTAGCTTGTTATACCTAACCTTAGTGTAATTATATGATGTTGATTGGTTACAATCAGACCCCTTGAATGATTAATGTGACATTTATTACACTCTTCTTGTGTTGAAATCACAACGTAGTACTATTTGAATATCATAGTGCCTTGCTATGATAATATCTATGGACACATATGTGCTAATGATCTTTTGAGCCTTGTTAAAGGCATGGAATGATGATTATAACCTTACTATGAATAATTTGATGGTCTTAATGCCCTTTGGGCATGTTTGAAGCCATTATAGAGGTGAAATCCTCTTCATGTTCCAATAAGGGTTAAAACCCAAGAACTTGTGATAAGATATTGGTATCTTGCAATAGTATGATAATAAGTGTGGTCCATTAATTTGCAATGAATTATAGCATGTGGTAGTGTGACTAAGATTTATATCTCAAATGTTTTACATCTTTTGTTATGCATATACTCTTGTTAGAAAATAATTAGGGTTTGAATGTCCACTTGTATGATAAAGCCTTAATGCATTCAATTGGTAGTAATTAATCAAGTGTAACCTTAATCCTGTAGAGCCATGTGCCGTAGACCCATCTTCAGTGTCAGAACTTATTGGATGGTAAAATGAGTATTCCCAAGGGAAACTCAGAGTGCATACTGTTGAGTATGTGGGGGACGCAAGTTGAGGATATATCCTTGTAATCCACAAATACAAGTTATAGAGGATGGCTATCGTCATGCCTCAGACATTTGATGTGATTGAGGACAACTGAGGTTGTACCTCAGATTAGAGGGTTTTGTATACCTTGGTTACTAGTGTCATTACTTGTACCAAGTACAACTAGTTGTTATCAGATGACTATATGCCATTGTTGGAAGTTTGACTGGTATGTTACTACAATTTACTCGTACTAATCGAGGGGAAGAGATCTTAGGATACTGGCACTCCTAGATATTATACGGAACTGAATAGCACTTCATAATGGTTAGTTGGACTTTGAGTGATAAGACTCAAAATCCCCAGGCCCTAATAATAAAAGATATAATACCAGTTGTGTAGTATAATTTCTAGGGTTCAATACGTATCACATTGGTTGATTAACCCTTATCTTGTCTTTACACTACATAGTTCTTACATGATGTAGACTTATGAAAATTGAGAAATTCTACTTGATGCTACAACTTATTTGCTTAACTTATTAGTATGCTTAAACTATTCAATCCGTTCATATTGCTTATTCAATACCATAACTTCTTAATGTATTTATGTTAATTAATATGGTTTAATCAATATATGTTGGAGAGAGTTGTATCTCTTACTGGGACTGGGTCTCACCCGTGGGTCACCACATTTTTTTAGGTGATCATAGGCAACGAGGTCGAGGTTGCTCCGTGGAAGAGAACCAACCTGGTGATCAATAGAGTTAGAAGGTTGGTCAGTTGTAAATGTTAGTATTAAAGTGCTAATGTCATCCCTGTACTCTCAAGTCTGGGTATGGGATGTGTTTTCTAGATGATATACTCATATCGACACGAGATTTTGGTAGTATGCTAATGCTTGCAAATATATGGCATGCACATGTGAAATATCTTTTGTATGCAGGATGTGGTTGAGGTCTTTGGACCCATATGTGAATACTTGTTACAGTATATGTGAATGGAATGATGGACCTTTATGTAAATGTTCTAAAGTTTATTTACATTATTGGAATTGGTTTTAATTATTCCACATTTTGACTATGTGATTAATTAGTAGTTGACCATGTTTTATGTTTTGAGTAATTTCATTTAGCATGACGAGGTGTCATAATTAAGTTGGTATCAGAGCCATGTTTCGATCTTGGGACCTGTGGGTTATGGGCCCACACTATTACTCCTCAAGTAAACATTTCCTAACACTCAGGGGACCCCTCATGTCTTCAAGCTTCTCCCTCTTCATCAAAAGGTGATTGGATTATTGATTTAGGTGCTACAACCCATATGACTAGTAATAAGAGACTATTTACTTACCTAGAAAAATTTACTAGGCATCCTCCTCTACGTCTAGTAGATGGGTCCACTTCTCCGGTTATTAGGAGAGGATATGTGAACATCAATCTTCTTAAATATATCTTGTTTGTGCCTAAATTCTTGTTTAACTTGATGTTTGTCAATAAAATTACCAAAACTTTAAACTACAGTGTAACCTTCTTTCATTTCACTATCTCTATGCAAGATCTTAGGATGAATAAGAAAATTGGTGGGGTTATGAAGGTGGAGATTGTCTGTACTACCTACAAACCTCGTCAACAGCCCTACTACTGCTCTTGTGGCCCATTCTAGATCCCTTCATCAATGATACTTGCAAATTAGACACTCTTGCTTCCAAATTGAAGTGTTTATTTCCATATCTGTCTACTGAGAACTTTTCATGTTAGTCTTGTTAGCTTGGAGAACACTATTAGACATTGTTTCCTTGGTGTCATACAATAGGAATCCAAGTTTTTTTTACTTAATTCACTCTGATATTTGGGGACCATGTCACTATGCTAATCATATTGGTGTATGGTATTTTGTAACCTTTATTGATGACTGGTCCCATGATACTTGGATCTATTTGTAAAAAGATCATTTTAATATTTTATATGTTTTCTCCAAATTTGTAAATAAAATAAAGACTTCAATTTTCTAGTACTTCTAAATTTGTCTGCACTGATAATGCTTCTGAATGTGTGCAACATGGTTTTCAAAACATGTGTATTTCCAAGGGGATTATTCAACAAATGTATTGTCCCTATACCCCACAACAAAATGGAGTTTCTGAAAGGAAGAACATGTATCTCCTTGATGTATCTCACACTCTTCTAATTGAAATGAAAGTACCTAAGTTTATTGGGTTGATGCCATTGTTGTGGACAATTGTCTCATCAATCAGATGCCTTCTTCTGATCTTTCAAGTAAGATTATTATTCCCACCATATCACCAAAAAAATTTCGCTTCCTATGTTTTGTTCATAATCATCATGGGAGTGATAAATTATCACCCTGTTGTTTTGGTTTTTTTTCATGGTTATTCTCATACAAAAGGGGGTATACATTTTTTGATCTTGTTGCATGTCGTCTGTATGTCAGCGTGGACATCACCTTTTTAAAGATACATCTTTTTTTCTAAACCTAGTAACCAGGTGCCACTTCCATCTGAGCCCATTCATGACCCTACTGTGTCTGCATCTCTACCTGAAATATCCCCTACTTTGGCATCTTCTACGTCTGATGATCCACCTCAAGATAATGTCAATATTACTTGATCTATTTCAACTTCTGATTCTGAAATTCCCATTGCATTATGAAAGGGCAAATGATCTGGTGCCAAATATTATATCTCTCAACACATGTCTACAAATCATTTGAACGCTTCTATGGCTCCGTTTAGTACTACTTATCTACAATTTCTATCCCAAAGAACATTCAGGAGACACTACTACACTCTGAGTGGAAAAAATACAAGGATGAGGAGATGGATGCACTTCACTCTCCTAGGGCATGGGACCTTTTTGATCTCCATATGGGTAGTAAACTTGTTGGTTGCTGATGGGTTATTGCTATGAAATATTTTCTTGATGGGATAGTTGAATGTATTAATGGCAAACTTGTTGTAAGGGATACACAAAAGAAGATGGAATTGATTACTTTGAAATGTTTTCTCCTTTCTCATCTTAATTTTGTCTGAATTCTAATTTTTGTTGCTACTAATATAGGTTGGCATTTACATCAACTAGATGTTAAGAACACCTTTCCATAAGGCAATTTATCAGAGGTTGTCTATAAGTCACAACCTATAGGTTATGTTGCTTAGAGGGAGTACTCTAGGAAAATATGCTTTCTAAATAAAGCCATTTATGACCTCAAATAGAGTCCTTGAGAAAGTTTTAACAAGTTATCCCTTCTACTAGACAAACATGGATTCATACTGTCTAAATGTGACCACTTTGTGTTATCAAAACCACTACTTCTGGCATTATTGTTCTGATTGTTTTTGTGGTTGATATCATCTTGTATAGAAGTGATGTTACAAGAATTTATGCTACAAAGAAATATCTTTTGAAGAATCTTGTAACCAAAGACTTCGGGCATCTATAGTATTTTCTTGGCATTGAGGTAGCACATAACAAGAATGGAGTACCTTTATCACAGAGAAAGTATACTATGGATTTACTTACTAAAACTAAAATGCTTGGTTGCAGACTATAATACCCCCAATGGATTAAGCAAATGGTCTATGGGAAAAATCTAGTCAACCCTTAGAAGATAAATTTAGCTATAAATGCTTGGTTGGAAAAATTTTATATCTAACTGTTACTAGGCTATATATGTGCTTTTCTATTGGTCTTCTTAGCCAATTCATGTATTGTCCTAGGCAGTTTCACTGGGAAGATGCATGATGGGTATTAAGATATTTGAAGAATGAACTTGGAAAGGGACTATTTCATAAAAGAAATGAGCATCCAGATGTGACTGGATATTTTGATGTTGATTATGTAGGGTGTAAATCTTATAAGAGATCCACCTTTGGCTATTGTACCTTTATAGGGGGTAACTTGGTTATCTGGAGAAGTAAGAAACAAAATGTTTTTTCTAGATCTAGTGTGAAATCTAAATATCATACAACGAAACATACTACTCGTGAGCTATTATGGATCAAATCTATTCTTTCTAACTTTGGGTTTCCCATCACTCATGCTATTCCAATGTACTGTGACAATCATGATGCTACTTTCATTTCAAGTAATTCACTTATTCATGAAAGGACCAAGCATATTGAGGTGGACTGCCATTTTCTTTTGGGATGTTGTGCTAACTAAGAAGATCACTACCCCTTTTCTGTCTACACATGAGCAAACTGCAAATTATTTTTACAAAGCCTCTCTCTAGCAAGAGTGTTGAGGAGCTATTTAGCAAGCTGGGAATGCTTGATATTTGTTCCCAACTTGAGGGGGAGTATTGAGATATATATTTATCATTAGCTATTTTATTCCCTATAATTCCATTTTCCATTTTACTTCTTATGTAATATGGGCCTAAGTATAATAGGCCCATTAGGGTTTTTTGTGTGCTTCCTTGTTCTTTCCCCTCTTATTTATAGGAGAGCATTGTACTCTTTTCAAAATATAGAAATATGAGTTCTTTCAACATATATAATATAAATTAATTAATCTAATATTGTGGTCATAACTGAGTTTGGATATGTCAATACAGGTTGACTTCATATTAGGTATATTTTATGTTTGTATGAGTCATATTAGTAAAACAATTGAATGTATCTTACTTAACTTGAATTGGGCATAAACTTTGATTTCCTTTTTTGATCTCTTTGACCCAATTTGGTTCAATCTCTTAAAATTGTTATTGTGTCATATTTGAACCATTGAACTAGAAAACTTGACATTATTCATTGTATCTTGTTGACATCCATTAACTTGCATCTTGATTATCTAATTAATCCATTTTTGAAATGGAAATCCAAGTTGACCCACTTCTTTGATGGAAACCCAAATCGTTCCATTTTTAGGGATGGAATTCATAGTTTGACTATAATTGGACTTGCCACTATATTATATACATGCCTTTTTCTATAACAGAACTCAAGTGCTAAAATTTATTTGGTTTGTATATTTTTTTAGGATTGAGGTTATCTTTCCCATATCAAGGTTATGGTCCCACCATGTTATATTTTTAGGATGGAGGTTATGTCCCTTATACCAATGTTATGTTCCCAAGATATTATATACGTCTGAAGGTAGTTATGTGCATATTTTGGGAAGTTTGTTTTTATGTCATTCTCTACTAGAGATAGGTTTATGTTACCTAAATATCATAATTCTTATATTTACACTACTATCACATTTTCAAAACTACATGCTTTGACTATTTGTTGATGGGATATGTTCCCTTCTTATATCGTGTATTCTTTGTGGAATACACTACATTTGTGAAATCACAACTGAATCTTTTAATATATTTGTATGTTATGATCTTTTTAAGATAGTTATGCCTCAAAACTCTAAATTACTTATGTTATATATTTTTTATTGTAAAATATTATTTCTTTGAAGTCACATGTGTGGAAATACTAATGCATTCTTTTTCCTCCCTTGGTGGGAGCCTTGTTGTCTTGAACCTTTGTCCTTTTTCCTTCATAGTTCCCTATCTGTGATTTATATGCACATATCAATGTTTGATGATGTTGTTCGTCTATTCTTATTTTTTGGAGCTTTCCTTCCAACACTTAGGCTAAGGAGTAGTAGGAGATCTTGAACCTGGAGGCCCAAGCCACATGCATACATATCTCACTTTCTTTGTAGATAAGATTAAAATAACCCCATATCCCTATGTAATCAATCATATTGAGTTATATACTTTCCTTTTTGTTTCAACCAATGTGGGTTTTAGATCCCATAAGTTTGAGGAAGTTGTAACAATTAGATGACTTCATTAGCTGCTACACTTTGGTAATTATGAGAACCAACTTTAAATATCAAATAATACTATATTCATCCCTTGCAAAAATTATTTTTTTGGTCATATGGATGTTCACTCTTATTTAATTGAGTGATGAGTGGCTCCCCTATTGAGTCTAATTAATTACAAACATAATCAATAGAATATTTTCTATCGTTCCTCAACTCATATGGAGTTTTATTTCTAAGAGGGAAACTTAGAAACAATTTTGAACATAAAATCTAGTATTTACGTCTTCAACTCAATGACTTTGGAGTACAATATTAAAAAGTATGATCCTAGACATATCTTGTAATTATTTGTTATTACATTCCATAGTTTCTCTATTTTAAGGAGTTTTTGGAAGAGATAAATTAAAATAATATCATAACTCGTCAAATTAACTCGAGAAACATGAAATTTTCAATCTTTAAGAATTAACAATCACTGAAAGTTTCTATTATTTAACAAGAGCATATGATTTTTTTTTAAGAATACTTCTAGAAAACTAAAGTATGTCCATTGGAATCTTGAGTAATATTAACAATAATTATGAAATATTTATTGCCTCTAAATGATATTTCTGTACAGGTCCTAAAACATCAATATGATGAATCTGTACCTCTTAGTACTCCTAGGAATTGAAAGTATTGATTCTCTTTCCTTGGGTACAAATTAGAAAGTTCTCTTCATTTTTGAAAATCAACTTTGGGAAACCTCTCACTAGATCCATTTTGTTCCTCTTTTCCCAATGGATGCATAATCACATGAACTAGTCATTATTTAATTAAGAGATATCAAATTTATGTACAATAAGGAATATTCCAACTATAGGTTTAGATAAATTTGAAACGATATGGAAAAATGTATTTGTTATGTGTTTATCATATATAATAGTGAAGGTAAGGTTCAAAATCTAGAAATAAGAATTAGGGAGAGGAAAATAGAAAAAGGTAACCACCTTTGCATAGTTGACTTATATCTATGAGATTATGATGTATGCCATCAACAAGAAGTATATTTTCAATAAAAAAATAAATAGTTTCCTGGATCACCTTCTCCATTTTGTATTGATTGATGAAAAACTAAAGGTGAATTCATTGATAAAGTTGAACTTTAGAGAAATGGATTGGAATCAAATGGATTGATAATTAGGATTAAAATTGAGTATATGCATTGTAAAAAACTTGTTGGTTCTTTAGACTAACGAGTTTCAATCATAAGAATGATCTTTTACTCAACTAGCTATATCCCGCAAGTATACGAGAGTAGTTGTAGTCGAGATCGAACACGAGGAGCAGAATGATAACTTAATTGAACGCAACAGTATTAAAGTTCAACAATCTAGATCGGTTTTAAAAGGGCAGAAAGATTTGTTCCAAAAACATAAAAGATTAAGTTTTAACTACAAGGGATTTCAGACTTTTATCAACAAACTAGGATTACAAGGAAAGTTCGATTTCAGAAGTTTAGGAATCTTGGACATTAGGATTTCACTCATATGCCATAGCAATCAATGAACAAAGCAATTTAAACATACATAAGATCGAGTTTCTAGGAAAAGATGTGTTACATTTCACCTCCCGGTGTAGATGCAACGATCATAACTCAAAACAGCACTCTCGTGCATGAATTTCGTCTATGATCACAAACATATCCTCAACTTATTCTTCCCTACTCTCGTAGAAGAAGAAAAGTTGCCAAAAAGAACGTCTCCATACAAACCTACTTGTTTTCTCAAAGTAAGCAAGAAAGCAGAAATCATGCATATATAGCGGCCAACGATACATGCAAGGAAAAAGAGTTACTGACGCCTTTAAGGTAGAGAAACAAGAAGCAAATGCATTTAGTACGAAATTACTTGTTCAATACAGGCTATGGCATGGGAGTTACTCTCCCATGCCCAAGAAAAAGGATCTACTCGTCCATAACTATGTACAGCAAGATTTCCACAGAATTCTCAATGCTAGAATAAAAAAAGAAATAGGAAAATTCTTTCTTTTTTTATTTCTTTATTTTGATTTCTTTATTTTATATATAACTATGACAAAACGGGGGATCCCCATTTTTTTTTTCAAATTAGAAAGTATCAAGTGACCAGAGAGAACGGAGAGAGAGGGATTTGAACCCTCGTTTTGGGAAGAAAAGGCAAAAAGAACCAAAGATGTAACCACAAGGAGTAAGAAATCCGGCTTTATGATGAGATTCCCTTCCTTTAGCTGCTCCAAAACGGACCAACTCCTCTCCCGAGAAGCTGCACGGAGTTGGAGAAGCTTGGCTGCACCTTGGGGAAGACAATGGAGAAGTGGGGAAGAAGAAATGGCTTCTTTGCTCAAGAAACCACCTTAGTTCCTCCCAAATTGCCTTGCTCTGCTCTCCTCTGCCTTTGGGACGAGAAAAACTTCCAAAATGGTCGAACGTAACCGTCCCATTCCTTCCCTCTTTCCTTTAAAATCGTATTCTGAAAATTTGAAATTCTAAAACTGACAGGTCCACGGCGTGCACTTTGGAGGTGCACGCCGTGCACCTGCAATGCAGTTGTAACCGGCTGATCTGTGCACGGCGTGCGTTGAGGAGTTGTACGCCGTGCAACCTTACAGGTTGTTTTTAGAAAATTCCGTCCCAGGTGCACGCCGTGTCTTTTCGATGTGCACGCCGTGCATTCTCTTTTCTGGACTGAACGGATTCCTCTGGAATGTTACACGTCGTGCGTCTGGATATTGCACGCCGTGCACTTTGCTGCTTCATCCAACTGATCTGTCTGTACATGTGCACGTCGTGCATCTGTGATCTGCACGCCGTGCATTTGTCTGTTTCTGTAGAAAAATCGTCTGAAATTAGTCCTTTTTGTGGCAATTTTGCAATACAAGTTATGGAACGCGTAGAGAAGCTAAAAGATGGCAAAACTAATACAAAAGAGACTGAATTACGCTAGAAAGAACTAAATTTGTGTGTGAATATATGTAGAAAAGATGATATACGAATCACACATCAAATCCCCCTAAGCTTAAACCATTGCTTGTTCTCAAGCAAAAAGAGCATGGAAAAACAATTGAAGAATTGCGAAGAACATGAATAGGTCAAATGAATTGAAAGATATTCATAAAACCAAACCAACCATGATCAACACGTTTATGCTCATAGCCATCGTTTCAACTTGAACACCCAAGAAAAAGATTTTAGTTTAGCAGGGTTTGCATCAATTTCAATGAAACAACCAATCAAACAACACTAGGTAGAGTTTGGATGACCAAGCCAAACAATCAGTAGATGTGCAACTCCCACTCTCAACTATTAAGGATAACAAAGGATGAAATCATAGTTGAAAAATTACAATTTTTTGCTGTACTCTCCTTTTTTCCAGAAATGATATGATCAAAGATTGGGGGCTCCCGCACTCGGCTGCTAATGTAGGCTTATGCACACGAGGAGTGACGGTTGGGGTATTTTACCCTCTTTTAAGACATACCACCTAACCATCGTGGCCAGATCGGACTTACACTAGGCTAGCATGATATGTGGGCAAATTAGCCATCTTTAACGGGGTATATATATTTTTATTTTTATTTTTTTTCTTCAAGGAGAGTCAACTGAAATGCAACATTAACTAGATTTCATTCATCTGTTTTGAAAATTTTTCATTGAAAGAAAGTTTGCATATGCACTAAGAGCTTGGCAAGGTCATCCCGTATTCTAAATGATGTTGTACAGTTGATTGTATTCACAAAAATGATACCATTACATGTTTTAAACAATCAGGGATGTTAAAAGTGAATATTCAGGCTAGAAGCATAAACTGGAGTTAAATACATGTTGATGGTTTCAACGTTTCATTTGATTAATGCATGACTTTCACAACTTCTTCAATTGAAATTTCTCATCAAGAGAGGATGAACAGTTTAAGCAAAGGAGTTCTTTCCACATAAAAAAAATGAATCTCATTTTGTATTAGATTTTTGCCATCAGAAAAGGGGGTTAAAAGACAACAACTAAGAAGTGACAACAGAACAAAAGTACGAAAACAAATGACAAGAAGCAAAAAGCATAGAAAATAAAAGCTAACTAGGATACCGTCCGGATGCTCCCCCCTAAGCTTGAAATCAGCAGTGTCCTCACTGCTTTATCCAAACTTTAGGAGTTTACACCGGATACCTGTCAAGAGTGATATCAGAAAAACGATCTGCCGCCTCCCTGGTCCGGGAAGAACTGATTAACAATCTCGTGGATCTCCTGCTGATCATGTTGATGCTGCTGTTCTTCGGTAAACGGATGTTGTGGAGCATCGGGGGCTGTCGTCTCCTGGCGGGATGGGGACTGGAAAGACTGTGGCACTGGGTAGTGGCCCTGTGAGATATGCCACGCGTCCATGCGGTTTACCATATCGTACATAGTGGAGTACTGTGTACTCAAATGGTCAAACCTGGATTCATTAATCACACCCATCTGGTCCAGGCGGGTGTCCAAGTGATCGAAACGCCGCTCCACGTATGTGAAGAGATGTTGAACATCTGGCATCGTCCAGCCATACTCAGTCTGAGTACCAGTGGACGGTGGCTGAGGAGTGGGCACTGCTGGAGTAGGTGCTGCTGGAGTAGGTGCCGGTGTAGAGCTGTTGGCACCCCCAACGGGTGTTCCTTCTTCATTCTCTGGCTAAAGCTGTACTTTCCAGGTTGCCTTGTCTCTGATATCATTACGGCTGGCATCTGGGATTATGATGAACTGGGTCTTTGTGATGTGAACCTTGAACCTTGACTCGCTGTTGCCATGTCTGGAGATCAGACCGCAAGAAATAAGATAGGTAATATCCACGAGATTCTTTCCCGGTGCAGGTTCAAGGTCACCTATCTGCAACCCCAACTGCATAGCAAGGATGCTAATTACCCCGCCACACATGATATCACCCGCTTCCCTTTTCTTTTGCTTCTTTGTTTCAAGCAGCTTGTGCACTATGTAATAACCTGAACTGATGTGCTCGTTTTGTACCACGCACCACAGAAAGAACATATCAGTCTTTCCTACAACTCCCTGCGTTTCATTCTTTGTAAATGGTCCCGTGCTGAGAAGACGATGAAGTACTCGGAAAACGGGGTTATGGATGCTGGAAGCCCTTGCATTCTGTGCCTTATGCATCGTATCAGAAGTGATTTCAGACCAAAACAGATCACTATTGAAAGTTGAAGGATAATCAGTATAACCACCAAAATTGCATTTGAGTAAAGTACAGAACCGCTCTAGATTCATGCAGAACGATTTATCCAAAAGACGGAAACTGATTTTATGAAACGGGATATGAAAACGATCACCCTCGGCTTTGAGAGTAGTAAGAAACTCGTATACCAAACGGGGGTAGGTTTTCGTAACCCGAGTGCAGAGATATTCAAGCCCCAAGAATTGTAAATGGCGTTCTACCTCATCCTTGAATCCCAGTTTGGCCACTGCTTCTTTGCACATGTACCTTGAGGGGAGAACACGCCTAGTAATGAGAAATTGATAATCTGCGTCTTCTTCTGGCTTGACTGTGAATTGCGTGGAAGGTACAAACGTCGGCGTTCTTGATGCAGAAGGTCCTGCTTCAGGTGCAATGTGGTATCCTGGACGGCTGCTAGCTTTGTGTTTCGTTGGTGCCATGAGATGAATGCACAAATACACTGAAATATGTGTCTGGCAGGCAGTTGCACGGCGTGTCCCTGAAATGCACGGCGTGCACCTGCAGATTTGGGCGAAGTCTGAAACCTGCACGTCTGCTGTGTGGTTAGTGGAAATAGAGGGGATGCAGGTGGCGGTGATGGACTGCTCGGCGTGGATCTGTTGTTTGCTGAGGCGAGCTGCTTCTGCCGGCGTGCGGTGCAGCGTCTGGAGCAGCGGCGTCGGGGCTTTTGAACGGTGCGGGGAGGTGAAAGAGGTGGTCGGCGCAGACGGATGCTTGGCGGAGGCGAGCTGGTTGCACACGGCTGCGTCGGGGGCGAGCTGGAGTGGCGGCGCAAGGAACGGTAGCAGATGGTGAGCACCTGCTGCAGAAGGTGGTCGGCGGCATGCGGAAATGCACGGCCGAGCGGAGGATCGTTGCACGGCGGCTGGCGGCGGAGCAAGGAACGGGCGTTGTTAGATCTGCTGGGGTAGAGAGTGCACGGCTGCTAGGGTTAGGGTTTTAGGCCGTGCATTCGGGCTTTTTATATTTTGAATTTCACTTAAAAATGCACGGCGTGCATTTTGGAGGTGCACGACGTGCACGGTTCCAGACAAAAATCGGACCAAAACAGCTCCAGTTGCACGGCATGCGTTTCTGATGTGCACGGCGTGCGTGCTTCCTGTAGAATTTACATACAAGATGCACGGCGTGCGGCATGAAAATGCACGCCGTGTTTGATTCCAGGTCTTTTCATTTGCTGAACTTCGTAATGGAGTGCACGCCGTGCATGTGGAAATGCACGCCGTGCACTATGCGATTTCTGCATAAAATTGTAATTAATCAGCATAAAATTATGACGGAACGAATGGAGATCAAGTCTAAATTATTACATTCATCCATGACGGGCTCATTAACAAAATTAAAGAGAGTTTTTGACTCAAACAACTTAAAACAAATCTATCCTAATGTGGGGTCAACTCCCACAAGGTCCTCCGTTTAGAGTCCGGAGTAAGACTCTTCAATCTTTTCATACGTCATGGAGGGAGCAAGAGGCTCCGTTGTCTAGAATCTCAGAAGATGAATACAGCTTGCATCTTTGTCCATTCACTTTGAAACTCCCATCTTTTCCTTGTAATTCCACAGCTCCATATGGAAAGATCTTCAATATAAGAAAGGGGCCGGACCACTTAGACTTTAGCTTTCCCGGAAATAACTTCAGCCTTGAATTGAATAATAAAACTTGATCTCCTTCTTGAATATCTTTCCTGCGGATTCTTTTGTCATGCCATGCCTTTGTTCTTTCCTTGTACAGCTTTGCATTTTCATAAGCATCGAGGCGCAGCTCTTCAAGTTCTTGCAATTGTAGAAGGCGTTTCTCCCCAGCTTTCTTCATATCAAAATTTAAAAATTTGATAGCCCACAATGCGCGGTGCTCAAGTTCAAGCGGAAGATGACAAGACTTCTCATAGATAAGCTTGAAAGGAGTGGTTCCTATGATGGTCTTGTAAGCTGTGCGGTACGCCCAAAGTGCATCATCAATCTTCAAAGCCCAATCTTTTCTTGAACTGGAGACGGTCTTCTCAAGAATGTTTTTCAGCTGCCTATTAGAAACCTCCACTTGCCCGGATGTTTGAGGATGATAGGGCGTAGAGATCTTGTGGGTGACACCATACTTGGAGAGAAGGTTATTGAATTGTTTCTCGGCAAAAATGCGTCCCTCCATCAGAGATGACAGCACGTGGAACACCAAACCTAGGAAAGATGATCTTCTGAAAGAGCTTTATTACTGATTTAGCATCGGGTGATTGGGTTGGAATGGCTTCAACCCATTTAGACACGTAATCAATAGCAACAAGAATGAAATGATACCCACATGAGGATGGGAATGGTCCCATGTAGTCAACACCCCATACGTCAAACACCTCAACCTCTAGGATAGAGTTGAGTGGCATGTCATCACGGTGAGATATACCTCCAGTTCTTTGGCATTTGTCACAGGATTTAACAAAAAGATTCACATCCTTGAAGAGCGTAGGCCAATAGAAACCGGCTTGGAGAATTTTTGCAGCAGTCTTCTCTCCTCCAAAATGGCCTCCATAAGAAGAAGCATGGCATTCAGCAATGATGGTGGGAATTTCTTCTTCAATCACACAGCGGCGTATTAACCCATCACTCCCATGTTTGAATAGGAAGGGATCATCCCAATAATAGAACTTTACGTCATGAAAGAAATTCTTCTTTTGTTGATATGTCAAGCCGGGTGGAAGCTGCCCTGTAGCAAGAAAATTTGCAATGTCGGCAAACCACGGTGCTTGAACGGATGATAGAGCATAGAGTCTTTCAATGGGAAGATGATCTTCAATAGGTAGTGAGTCTCCCGCTGTAGTGGATAATCTAGAAAGATGGTCAGCAACACTGTTTTCAGTTCCTTTCTTGTCCCGAATTTCTAGATCAAATTCTTGTAGAAGCAGCACCCAACGAATAAGGCGTGGCTTTGCATCCTTTTTGCTCAAGAGATATTTGATTGCAGCGTGATCAGTATAGACTATCACTTTGGAACCCACAAGATATTGTCGGAATTTCTCAAAGGCATACACAATAGCAAGCATCTCCTTCTCTGTAGTTGTGTAGTTGACTTGCGCATCATTGAGGGTCTTGCTTGCATAATGAATGGCGTGGAGTTTCCTGTCTTTTCGCTGTCCTAGAACAGCTCCTACCGCATAGTCACTTGCATCGCACATTAATTCGAAGGGAGCATCCCAATCTGGAGGTTGAATGATGGGGGCTGAAATGAGAGCTTCCTTGAGTGTAGTAAAGGCTTTATGGCATTCTTCATCAAAAACAAAATCTGCATCTTTTGCAAGGAGAGAACACAAGGGTTTTGCAATCTTTGAAAAGTCCTTTATAAATCTTCTATAGAACCCTGCATGTCCTAAAAAGCTTCTTATGTCCTTGACTGAAGATGGGGTGGACATTTTCTCAATAGCTTCCACCTTTGCCCTGTCAACTTCAATGCCCTTGTTAGAAATCACATGTCCTAGTACTACACCGGATTGTACCATAAATGGCACTTCTCCCAGTTTAGCACTAGGTTAACCTCTTTACATCTGGCTAAGACTAAGGACAAATTAGACAAGCATTGATCAAATGAATCACCGTAAACACTAAAATCATCCATGAAAACTTCCATAATATTTTCAATGAAATTTGAGAAAATGGCCATCATGCACCGCTGTAAAGTGGCGGGTGCATTACAAAGACCAAAAGGCATGCGGCGATAAGCATATGTGCCATATGTGCAAGTGAATGTGGTTTTTTCTTGATCAGGCGGGTAGATAGGAATCTGATAAAACCCGGAATACCCATCCAAATAGCAAAAATAAGAGTGTTTAGCAAGGCGTTCCAACATTAAATCAATGAAAGGTAAAGGGAAATGGTCTTTGCGGGTTGCTTTGTTTAGACGCCGGTAGTCAATACACATACGCCAGCCTGTGACCATGCGTGTCTGTATCAACTCATCATTGTCTCCCTTTATGACAGTTGCACCCCCCTTCTTAGGTACTACGTGAATAGCACTAACCCAGGGGCTGTCACTAATGGGATAAATAATTCCGGCATCCATTAGTTTTAAAATCTCTTTCTTTACCACATCAAGCATGTTTTGATTTAAACGTCTTGGTGGTTCAACGGTTGGTTTTGCATCATCCTCCATGTTTATTCTATGCATGCAGATTTTAGGATGAATGCCTTTCAAGTCGTCAATTGAATAACCAATTACATCTTTATACAAGCGCAATTCAGCAAGTAATTTATTTTCTTGTTCTTTGGTTAATTCATCATTTATTATAACAGGAGATGAAGAATTTGGGTCTAGAAACGCATACCTCAGCCCCGGTGGAAGGGCTTTAAGTTCTACCTTTTTCTTGAAAGCTTCTTCATCAACCTTTTCTTCATCACGTGGAGCTTATTCTTGATTTGCTTGAGCTTTATAAATAGGAATAGCTCCAGAATTTTCAGAATTATTATTTTCAGCAATGACGTCATCACAATAGTTTATCATGAAATCTATCATATCATCAACATAATCATCCATTGGATCAACAGTATCAAATAAACAGATCTCCTTTACTTGTGCGGGTGCTTTCATGGCATCTGAAATAGAGAATTCAATTTCTTCTTCTCCCACACGTAGGGTCAACTTTCCTTCCCGAACGTCAATTAGACAACCAGCAGTCCTCAAGAAAGGTCTCCCAAAAAGAATTGGATTGCGAGGGGTCTCTACCATGTCAAGCACTACAAAATCACATGGTATATAGAATTTTCCAATCTGTACAAGCACATCTTCTAATACACCTTTAGGGTGTTTAAGAGAATGATCAGCTAGTTCAATAACCATCTTTGTTGGCTTTAGATCCCCAAGATGTAGATCTTGCCATAAAGTGGTTGGAATGAGGCTAATGCTAGCCCCCAAATCCACTAAGCCTTTTTCAAAAGTGACATCGTTGATTTTGCACGGCAATGTGAAAGGACCCATGTCATCCAATTTTTCCGGGATAGAAGGAATGCGGTTTTGAATAATGGAGCTCACATGTTTAGAAAGTTTAACTGTTTCCACTTGATCAACTCTTCTCCTTCTAGATAAGATGTCTTTTAAGAACTTGGCATAAGAAGGCATCTCAGCAATAACATCAGTAAAAGGAAGATTAACTTGCAACTTGCTAAGAATGTCCATAAATTTCCTGAACTTGACATCATCTTTATTGTTGACAAGCCTATGAGGGAAAGGTGAGGTGGCTTTGAAAGACGACGGATTTTCAGATTTACCTTGCTCTTTGTTGCAATTAGGAATGTGAGATTCTTCCTCATTAAGTACCTCCATGTCCTTCTCCTTGGGTGGTGAAGGTCTTTCAATTTCAGCTCCACTCCTTAGAATAATGGCATTAGCTTGTTGTCTTGGATTTACTTCCGGCACACTAGGAAGAGAACCGGATTTCTGTCCTTGTTGAGAAAGAGCTTGTTGAGCTATTTGATTCTCCAGCATCTTTGTATGGGTGGATATGTTGTCTACCTTGGCTGAAAGTTGAAGAATAGCATCCTTAAGTAGCTTATCATTCCCCCTAAACTCTTCATTTTGCTGCGTTTGTGTGTTAATGAATTTCTCCATCATAGCCTCAAGAGAAGATCCTTGGGGCTGTTGTTGCTGCCCTTGATAACCCCTATTATTGTAACCTTGCAGATTACCTTGGCGGTTGAACTGTGATTGCTGCGGTGGTTGTTGTTGTTGCCCTTGCTAAAAATTTTGAGCATTGTTATTATTCTTGAAGGAGAAGTTGGGATGATCCCTCCATCCTGGATTGTATTGATTAGAATAAGGGTTATATTGCTTGTTCCTCTGCATCTCAATAGCATTAACCTGTTCAAGATCTCCCCCCATAGTGTTTGGAGCAAAACATTGTGAAGAAACATGCCTTGGATTACCACAAGCTTCACATGTGGCTTCTGCAGATTGAACCGGCAATGTAGTCAACTTCTCGAATTTTTGGGTGAGAACATCAAGCTTTGAAGCAATAAGATCAACGGCGTCAACGGTGTATTTTCCTCCCGGCTTTGCACTAGAAGAATTGTGATTGGTGGGGCCAAGTTGGATGGAGTGGATGTACCAAAATTTGATAAATTTCACTACTTGGGTTCAATTAATCTGTCAGATGGGAATGTTCAAGATGATGTTTATCATAAGATCATTGCATGATGGTTGAAATGGAGGAGTGAAACTAGAGAATTATTTGACAAAGAAGACCTCTCTCAGATCAAAAAGTAAGTTCTATAGAACAACTATACAACCAACAATGCTATATGGGACTAAATGTTGGGCAGTGAAAAGAGAAGGTCTCAACAAGATAAATGTGGACAAAATGTGTACGCTGAGATGGATGTGTGGGAAGACAAGAAAAGATTTCTTGAGAAATGAACAAAATGGGGATGGTGAGTATTGAGGACAAGTTGTGTGAGGTCCATATGAGATGGGGTATACATCTACAATGCACACTGACCAACATGCCTATATAGAGCAACGCTATTAAGGCAAGCACAACAAAAAGAAGAAGAGGAGTCCTAAATCGACTTGGGAATAGGTTATAGAGATTTTGAATCCCTACATCTTGATCAAAATATGACCCAACATAGAACTGATTGGAAAAGAAGGATCCATGTCATCAATCCCAACATGATTAGAAATGAATCTTAGGTGATGATTATGATCATGACCTTATCCATCAAGTCTACCATTATCATAAAAATTTAAAAAATCTTCTTTCTTCTTCTTGAGAATTCCACAATCACTTTTTTACATGTCATATTATTTAAGAACTATCTATAAAAATCCATTCACATGTTTCCTACAAATAAGAAAGGTTAGATATGATATAATTATTTGGTTTGGGATTATCATGGTAACCTAAACCATGTTCTTTATGGGTTCCTTCATAAGTAGACAATGTGTAAAATAATGAAAAATGCTACTACAACACATGGATTAGTTTCTGACTAGGAAGTTAGATGACTCATCATTGGAATCATGTTGTTAGTTCTTCTTGTTGTTCCTGTAGCCATATCATATCTCATTTTTACCAATATGTTTGTTATCACGGTGTAGTATTTCATCAAAGGTCTTTATTCGACTTAAAACCTTTATAAACTCTAATGGTTATCATGAGTTAGAGAAGTACTAGTAGAAGATAGATCATCCATATGCAATATGTCCACCTACAATAAATAATCTTTAGTTTTATGGATCCCTTTTCCATTGTAAGAGCATCAGATTCCTTTTTTCTATGAGGAAAGATGGGATGATATCTTAAGCATTTTTGTTAAAAATAAAATAAGTTTTTTCATGTTCATGATCATACTTTTATCTTCTCAACTTATAAACCATTCATATGCGATAATAAATTAGTATTTATAATTTTAAGATGACTAGTTTCATCATATTGAGAATCAACAATTATTGTCGATGTATTACTTTAGATATACAAGTATCCAAAGAAGCATACACATCAAGAAGATTTTTGATCAAGGTATATTAGAAATTTAGTATGAATTTACCACTCTTATTTTTAATTTTATCTTGTTATAACTGTAATATCGCTCATCTTCTTCCTTACTTGAGCTACTACTACTATAAGAAGAATCCCAAGAAACCTAGCATGCCTTCTCCTTTTCTTTGTTGTCCTTCTTATCTTTATTTTTATACTTGTCTTCTATTCTCTTCTTCTTCATTTTGTCTAATGTAATTAGGGCATTCATTCTTGAAGTGCCCATCTTGACCACACTCATATAATGCCCAACTTTTGAGTACATATCATATTATTCAATTTGAGAAGACTCACCACTTAAGGAATATTTTTTTAACTTTGATGGAATAATCCTTAATCTTGAGACTTGATTATCCTTTTTCCTTCTCTATATCATTGAGGTTAACCTCATAGGTTTGAAGATGTCATGTGAGGTCTTCAATAAGGAGTTTATGGAGGTAGAATGAATTCTCTATGATGATGACCTATTTCTCTATCCTATAGGAAACATACTGAAAGATCTTATAACTTTATCCTATAATATTTTCCAAGATATCCTAATACAATGGTGAGACTTGAGAATCAAGAATACATATCTTCAATGGATTCTGTCTTTGCAATGTTGAAGAACTCCAGTGATGATGAAACATGTTGATCATAGAGTCTTGGTAGGGTTCCTTCATGGGAAAAAAAGCTTTCTACATGAGTCATGGGAAATATTATATGAAGAGTTGTGGTTTGAATTCAAAGGGTGAAACCCAATGTAAAGAACAATTATAACACGAGAATTGAGTTGAGATCTCTTAAAGGTATCTTCAATCCAATTCGATAGTTCATCTCGAGGGAAATTAATATCTCCACTACCTTGAAGCTCTTCCTTCTAGGGGTTCTTATCCCTTTTGATGCACCTTTACTACTTTTCATTAAAATCATACACAATATTTCTCTTTTCATCAAAAACATAACTAGCCTCTATTTTTGGGGAAATAGGTCATACCAAGTAAGTGTCAACCTACCCTTACCAATGACCAACGTCCTAGAATCTTCCTTTACCAAGAAAGAGCCTTGAATTGACCTAAAGGAAAGAGATATGGGTATATGAGAACCTCATTAATATAGAATTGTGAATGTCTCTCCAAAATTAACATATTCATTCAAATTGAAGCAAGCAAGTGATCGAGTTGAAGGGATTGTTAGGATCTTAAATAAACTCTACGGATGTGGTGCATTTAGTTCATTTTGAGACTACCAAATGATCTCTATTTGTATTATAACATGAAAACTAGCTAGTGGACTTGATTAGAACAAACTCCATCAATTGTATGGAGAGTGGGTAGAGTAATAAAGATAAAATTAGAAAATTCCTAGTTTAAGAATGGCTAGTTGAGAAATTTCCCAATGTCCAAGATATGTAATGGTCAACTAAAGATTGTTGGAAATCTCCAGTTGACAAATAGCCAACAGAGACAAAGTCTTAAGTTGGTCGGATGAGAATCTCGTGAACAACTTCAACCGACACCTTTGTATGTTTTTTAATGACTAAATGGTTGCTTAAAGACTTTATAAATATATGTAGTTTGCATCCATATTAGCTTGATGTTGATTTTGTCAATGAAGGAAGATTGATTAGGATATTTAGTGAATGATGCTTGTTATTTTGGGTTGGTCATTGGTTGGTTGAGTATTGTAGATGAGATCTTCATCTTACACATGTAATTCATAAAGCCTAAGTTTGTAGGGTTATTTGGCTTTATCTTAGAAATCCTCAGTTGATAAATATATCAACTCCAGAGTATGTAAGTACCCTATCATCTTATTTGTGCCAATAAGTGATTATACATTTTGAGCTTAATTACAAGACAAATAATCAACAATCATGATATATATATATGTATATATATCAAAGACATAAAGATAATTGTTTGGCATCATCAATCAAATTGATATTTAATTACTTATTGATCTCAACTCTCGTTAGGGTTTTAAAGTCATGTTTGAATAGTTGAATACATTTTCAATAGTTTCATTGGACAAAATTTAATTAATGGTTTAGTCATCATCATAAGTATTGGAATTAGCAATATAGCCTTGGGTTCAAAATATATTTCTTTAGAATGTGTCTTTATATATTCCCTCAATTCATATCGTACCACCAAGATCTACCACTACTTGTCTACAAGAGTGAATGAATCTATCTTAAAATTGTGATTGTTTTCCTATGTTGTTCCTTCATCAAAGACATCTCTAAAATTTGTGATTTCAATTTGATTGGTTGATTTTTGCTTTTCACATCCAGTAGTTATTACTTTACCACCTCAAATGCCAAATAATTTCCAAGATAATTTTATAAAATGAGCAATTTGGATCCTTATTTTAAAAAACCTCTATATATGAACCAAAAAATGATATTTGCGTTATTAGAAGAAAAAAAATATCTTGAATCACTAGGAGAAAAGTAGGCATAATAGAAGATGACATTAGTTTCACTGCCTTTTTAAATCTTTCACAATCAAGTGAGTTCATAAAGTCTAAACACTTTTGTAATTTTGATAATTTCTTTTTACAATAGAAAAGATGAATTTGCATCATCTTATATCAGAGTACAAACATTTGAAAATGTTGCATCCAAACATGTAGTAGAGAACACATATATTGTCACATAAAAGGGAGTCACATCAATGCATTATAGGTGTAAAGTCATTCAACACACACCTATGTCTATATGTGTGTGTACACACACATAGATACATACATACATACATGCATACATATTTATATATATATATATATATAACCCTAACTAAGGGACCCGGGTTCGAATCCCAGTTGCCGCCTTGATTTACCACCCTCCTAGGCATTTGGCCTCCGCCACAGGCATGGGAGAGGGGGGAGAAAGTGTTACAACGCACAATTTTTGGGTTCATTTGGTGAGAAATGTAATTTCTCATAATAAAGATAAATGAACAAATAATGATGTCTTTTGATTGAATGCAGGAATTTTGTTTAAAATAGCCTTGTTGATTTATTTGTGGGCTTTATTGGCTATTGGGCCCAATAACAAGGAAAAGACAAAGGAAACTCCATTATTCATAAGAAATGGAGAAAAGAAAAATGTAGAAACCTCTAGAAGGCAATAGAGTGTAATCCAAAGGTGGATTTCGTGCCTCTTGGGTTCCTTGGGTCCCAAGGAGTCCAAAATATCAAAGATAAAGAAATAAGAAAAGAAAAGATCAATTAGATATTTCTTTATTAAGAAAGAAAATGAAAACAATGATAAAATGTGGAAAATAAGTAGAATGAAGTATAATTGAGTTATCCTTGGTGGAATTTCGTATCCCAAGGGTTCCGAACATTAAAAGGAATACCAATGAGGAAAATAAAAGAGAAATAAAGAGAAATCCTCAAAAAGAGATATTTTAATAAGAAATAAACAAGATAATGTGAAATAATGATTATGGATGCATCTATAACGATAATAAGTATCCTTATGAAGGAATTTCGAAATCTAGAGTTTCTTGGGGTCCAAGGAGCCCCAATGAAGAAAGAGGAAAGAGAAAATACCAATAATGTCAAATAAGAGGATAATATGATGCATAATGAATGAATTATGTGGCATTGCTAAGAAGGAAATATTTCCTACTTGAGGAAAATATTTTCTCGTGGCCAATGGATTAAAAAGCAAGAACAAAGAGAATAAGAGGGATGATTTTCGAAATCTTATTATCAAAAGAAGAAGGAATATTAAAGAAATATGAGAAAGAGAGAAACTATCTTCTTGATGAAGGAATCACATTCCTATTGAAAGAGGGATTGGTTGCTTCGTGGGCAGACATCCCAGGGTGTTTCTACACTCCCCTATAAAAGGAGTAGTACCCTTGGTCGAATCCAAGATGATCCCTTACACCCTTCTCTCTCCTTCATCTTCCTTTTCCATCCAAAACCCTAAACATGGGGGTAATGTGACCCCAGACCAAATATGAGCCTTGTACGGGAGTTTGTTGGGGGGCACGATGCTCCCATGTGTCTGGGAAGAAGCTCGACTTCCATCCCTTGGCCCTAGGACCTGCGTAATTCCAGTAGGAGGGCTACAGGTCGGATGCGGTTGCAGGACAAGCAACCTCAACTTGGTCGCTCTAACCATGAACCAAGGGTACCACTCTGTGCATGAGGGCACGACAGAGGTAAGGGAAGCCTCGCTGAGGGCCGTCGGGGTCCATAGAGGGAAGGAGGAGTCGCTCCCTTGGCGGCTAGGGCGGCAGCAAAACCCTCGGCGTGAGGTAGAAGAAGGCAGGAAACACTTTTGATAGTTTTTCCCCTCCACGGGCTAAAGACACGCTCAACTTAACAAGGGTAAAACAGACATTTCAAAATGTTTCACAAAGCATGTGTTGCATGGGAGAGGCTACGTGGCGCCTCCCTATTGGCCAAAGTAAGTGGGTTTTGTAAAATTCGTAGTTAATTATTCGTAGCTCGGATTAGAACATATAAAATCTGAAAATTTCTCAAAAAAATGAGAGGAATCCAATAAAAATGCATATAGAAGCTAATTCCTCTTGTAATTCCAAAAGTAGTGTAAGTTATCAACTTTGATGAATTAAAGATTAAGAAACCCTATTTTGAGATGATTAGTATATTTAGTAGGGTTTAATGGATGATTAAAGTTGGTATTAACCTGTTAATGATGAAAAGGAACATTAGGAACAAAAAGGATGAACTTTGCATGTAATTGGTTTAATTTAGAGTTTCGTGTGCATGAATATATTTTAATGGGCCTTGAAACCCTAATGTTGGTAAATGCGACTCTTAATGGCTTTAATTATTCAAAATCATGAATAAAGTTAAGATTTGACGATTCAAAGCTATTTTGAGTATAAAGGTTTCTAATTGTAAATAAATACCTTTAATGTAGAAATTAGGGTTTTCTAATGAATAAAGGTAGAATTCATGACAATTAGAATTCATATGTGAATTAGACCATAATGAACCATGAATTGGTGATAAATGAGCATAATGATCTCGGCATGGAATAAACGGGATAAAAATGGTAGCTTTAATGTAAAAGAGGCTTAATGGACTTAATTGATGATTAATTGTGTTGTTTTTGAAATTAAGGTTATATGTTGTTAAAAGGTAATATTAATAACTTTCATGAAGGATAGATAAGAGATTAGGGTTTAAAAGAGTAAAATGAAGTAAAAAACCCAATTGCAAATTAAACCCTAAAAGAGGTAGAAATCCTAAAAAGGAATAGAAACCTTAAGTACCACGATGGATTGAATAGATTTTGAGAAAAAGGAATTGGATGTAATTTCAGGACTCTTGCACTTGCTTGATTAGATGTCTTCATTGATTGGACTATTCTATCTCAAATTAGCCTAACAGGTATGTGGTTAATTACGATTAATCACATTAGTTTTCCCAAAGGTTTCCCGGATGGTTAATCACATTGATTGAAACTAAACATTTTGGATGTTCATACTGCAATTATAAAGTCACTATGGTTATCACAATTATAAATGCATGTGTATTCTTGCACCTACATGCCACCCTGATGGAAGATGCCATAAAGGTCAGGCCCAAGAGGGTAGACCAATGGGCACCATGAGAGGTGACCCCAGACACCAAGCTCGGGAATGAGAAGGTGGTCTATGTTTCATGACTATGGGGCACCATGAGAGGTGACCCCTAGGCACCAAGCTCAGGATTGAGAAGGTGGCCTTAAGTCAATGGCAAAAGAGAAACCCTAGAGGGGTATTCCAAGGTTAGGGCAAAAGCGGTGGAGAATGACACATTGAAAATGTAAATTGGTTTGCTAATTACCCTAATTGTGATAATTAAATTGTTAGCCATATTTGTGAAATTTTGGTTGTTCCCACATACCAGCATATTCCTATATGCTGACTGACATTTTGTTTGTCGGCGTTTTAGGTACAACAATTGAAAGAATAAATAGTAAAGTGACACATTGTGGAAATAAGAAATAAAGTGCAAGGAGGATTACATAAAATGAATCCAGGCTGTGGATAGAGTAGTTTACAAAAGTTTTAAAAAGGTATGCAAGGTTTTATTTTATACCAGCTTTCAGTTTAGTTGGTAAAATTTGATAATTTTTATTGATTATTTGTTGAACCTTTGATCTTGTTAATTGGGATAATGGCTCTAGTCTCTTGCTCTCCCTTAATTGGGGGTTACCAGGAGGTGGGGTCACTATAGAAATCTTTCTCTCTTAATCCCATATTATATATATATATATATATATACATAAAAAATACATACGGCCATCCCCTAGGTTTAGCTCTGGAGAAACACCAGACGTCCACCATGCGACAATGCCTATGATGGGGCATCAAACCCCTGTTGTCCAACCCACGTCCACCTCCACCAATAGCCGCCCAATCCCGCCCAACCCTACCCCTACCCCATCCAACTTTGAGAAAGGAGAGAAGAATGGATCTGAGAGGAGCCATAATTGTGGGACGTAGAGAAGGGGTGCAAAAGAAGGGTGTTAATGTTGATGTGTCACGAAAGGTGAGCGACACCGACACATCACAAAAGAAGGGAGATGGCACCACATCACTTGAATGGGGAGCCGACACCACGTCACAGGAGCAGGGTGATGACACTGATATGTCACAAAAGTGTAGCGACCCTGACACGTCACAAAAGGGGGGGCGACGATGCCGACGCATCACAGAAGATGGGCACCAATGCCAATGGGTCACAGAAGATGGGAGACAACACTGATGCATCATGAAAGGTGGGTTCTAGTTTGGGATGGTGAGGAGTTGCTTGGAATCAAATTCTTAATCAACTAGTTAAGAAGAAGGAAAAGGAGTTGGAATTTGCAAAGCCTAGGGTTGCAGGTAGAGAAGTCCAATCAAATTGGAAGAGGAGGAGTTCGACAGGATGAAGAATGTCTGGGAGTTCACCATCATGGTGTAAATCTTGGTAAAACATCCATTCTACCCTCACTTGTTGGCCTAGGTGAAGATGACATGGAAGCCTATGGGGGATTTTGAGATGCTATCATGAGCACTGTTCGGGAAATCGGTCTGCACGACCGCATATACTCCCGCATATACCTATTCAGTCACCCTACCGCACCGCATATTACTAATCGGTCCATTAAGCGGTCATGGGCCGCATATACTCCCGCTTGGCCGATTAAACGGCTGATTAAACTCCGCTTTTCTAAAAGCCCAGAACTTATGTTCATGCATTTCATACATACATGCATACATATACACACATTTCATTATATATTTAAATTGAGATATATAATCATTAAATTATATGTATACATTGTAATACATATAAAACTTTTCCACATGCATTTGTACATTTATTCGAATACCTTTTGATATATTAACATGTATAGATACATATACAATATACCTAAATATACAATCACATATTTGTGCATCTATATATACATTTTGATTTATTCAAATTTATACACACTCTACACATATTTGTACATTGATTTACCTACATTTTAGTATTTGTACATATATTAAAAACACATTCCATATATAGACATATATACATATATAAGCATATCATACATCATACATGCATAATAATATGTTTATAAGTAAATAGATGTACATTCCTACTCTATATATTTTAATTTATGATCTCAATATATTAATTTATATATAATTAGTTTATTGAAATAAAAAATTGAAAACTGCATATACTCCCGCATACCGCATATACTCTATGCAATACCCTCTCCGCCCGTACACCGCATACCGCTTTCCTGAACAATGATCATGAGATCATGCCATCTTTCATGTTTAGTTCTCTATGGAAAAAGACAAGAAAGCCTCGCTAGCCCATGGTGGTTTGATCGACAACTAGTGATCTCCAAACACTATCAACATGACGACGAGCTTTACAAGGATGGTTTTCTTACGATCCCAACTTGGAAAATGTTGAAGTGTGTTAGGTGAACATGGACTAGGAAAGATGTCAGCATCATTGTAGTGGGAGCTGGGACAGTGGTACATATTGATGAACAATCCCTAGAGGGTGATGAACCAAGAGTCCAGGTGGAGCTAGAGGTCGACGGACCCAAGCCAAAGGTGGTCTGGCTCAACATGAAGGGGAGAGATTCGATCCTGGTGATAATTGAATATGATAACGTTCCTATTTCTCACATCAAATGTCGCACCTTTGGGCATGGCACACAGTAGTACGGGAAGCAAGAAGCAAAGAAAGTGGATGAGGATGTTGCCATGAAGAAGATCTGGAAGAAGATAGATGAAGGGTCTTCTGCTGTGGAGAAGCCATCAGCCGAGATGACAAACCATACACAACCAACAGATGGCAAGAAGGCTTCAAGCTCGCAATTAGGTGATGAAGGTAGAGGAACACCAATGAAAGGCAAAGGGACTCTTGAAGATATTGGACATGAAGAAGGAGAATTTGTTTCGTCAACAAGGAGGAAAGGGCCTAAGGCAACATGTATACAAAAGAGTGTGGGTATGAGTACCATCCTAGACACCACAAATAGTTTTGAAGCTCTCTTTGACTCAAATAAGGAGGGGGTGTTGTGGGACACAAGGAGTGGGAGGTGAGAGGGAAGGACCACAAGGAGTCAATCAAGTGTACCATGTCACACAAAAACCTTTGATATGTCCATGCTCTTATGAAATATTAAGGGTGGGTGTGACAGGAATAAGAAGAAGGAAATCTGAGAATGGATTGATGCTAGTGGTCACTTATTGGAAACAAAAACAAAGGTGCAAAATAAAAATAGTATCAGATATTTATTTCCATAGGGATGGGAGTATGCATCTAATATATAATGTGTTGAGGTAGCTAGATTCTGCATGGCATGGAAGCCAAGTGTATGGAAGGTGTCAGTGATACAGACATCAGACTAGCAGGTTATAGTTGCTTGCAGCAATAATGGAGGCTTACACATTTGGGTGACAACTGTATACGGTCAAAATGATGCCAAGGCTAGACTAGATTTGTGGAAGGATTTGGTCTCTTTATCCAAACAGGTAACTCTACCATGGTTGGTGATTGGGGACTTCAATGATATTTGTTTGTAGGATGAAAAGAAAGGAAAGAGATTAACATTGAATGCAGAGATAGATGCTTTCAATCAAGCTATTGATAAAGTTGTTATTTTTAAACTACCAATGTTGGGTGGTGATATCTTTACAGAGAACAATGAGAGGGGGTCAGAAAATAGGATAGCAAGAAAAATGGACATAGCTTTAGTGAATGATTAATGGTTGTGAATCCTTCCTAATGTGCAGGTGAAAGTAGGTCGATCTAAGCTAAGTGATTTATGCACCTATCTCGATTTGAATCACAGAAAAGAAACAAAAGAGGAAACCTTTCAGATCCCTAAATTACTGGGCTGATGGAAAGATTTTGAAGATTTCATAAAAGAATGTTGGAGCACACATGTAATAGGAAATCTGATGTATGTTTTTGAAAAAAAAGCTAGCAAGTACCAGGACTTCACTCAAGATATGGGTCAAGGCTGAAGTGAACATTACAAATCTAATTAAGGAAAAAAAAGGAGAATGTAAGAAGGTCAGGGAAAAATTGGGGGCTGACCTTCTTAATCTTGAATTGATAGAGGAGGATAGATAACTAAAAATGATGCTTGAGGATCTGAAAAAAAGCACATGAAAAATTGTACTTGCAAAGGAGCAGGGAAAAATGGATGGAGGACGGGGACAAAAACACTAAACTCTACCATATCACTGTTAAAAGAAGGGTGGCAGATAATATTATTTCTGAGCTAGTTGATGTTGAAGGGAGAATAGTCAACAAATAGGAGGATCTTGAAGAGCAGGCCATAAACTTCTATACGTCATTATACAACAAGAATTTTGAAAATGACATAGAGGAGGAGGTGTTGGAGTGGATGTTCAAACTTACAAGCACACATAATAATATTCTTACAAGAAGAACCAATGAACAAGAAGTTAAGGAAGCAGTATGGAGCATCAACAACAACAAGTCTCCAGGGTCAGATGGTTTTAATGTTTTTTCTACAAGAAGACATGGAATATCATCAAGGAGTATTTGGTTGCATATGTTAGGTGGTTCCTAGAAGGAGGAAATATGGCAAGACATATTAATCATTCTTTTGTGGTACACATTTCTAAGAAGAAGGTTACTTCCTCTCTTGTTGATTTTAGACCTATTGCATGCTGCTCGGTATAATAAAAAATCATTGCTAAGATTCTGGGTACTAGATTGAAGATGGTACTTCCCTATCTCATTTCTACAAATCAAGGAGCCTTTGTGTCAGAGAGAAGTAATAGTGATTGTGCACTACTGGCGGGGGAATTCCTACTGGACTACAATGTCATGAGAGGAAGTAGGAAAGCCTTCTTAAAGATGGATGTTTCCAAAGCCTACGATAGTGTCAGATGAGAGAAGTTGTGGTGGATTATGAAACAAATGGGGTTCAATGATTAATGGATCTGCTGGATGAAGCAATATGTTAGTATTACAAGCTTTTCTATTCTAGTTAATGCCACATCTGTAGGTATGTTTATATGAGGTAATGATTTACGCCAAGGAGACCCCATTTCACCTCTCCTCTTGTGATTATTATGGAGTACTTTACACAGAAGATGCATCAAGCTGAAATAAAAAAGGAGATCAAGCCCTACGTAGTCCATGGAACGAAGGTGATGACCCATTTGATTTTTGCAAATGATGTGTTAGTGTTTGTTGTAGCCAAACAACATTCTCTAGACAATCTTAAAAATCTACTAGGGAAGTTCGGAGAGAAGATAGGGCTTTGTGTGAATCCAAATAAAACACATATTTTCTTATCAAAAAACTTCTACCAGATAGAAGACATATTAGCAGATACAATGGTCATGGAGAGGGGGAACTTCCCAACAAAATACCTTAGTTTTCCTTTAGCTGGAGGCAACCTACAAGTCAAAGACTTTGCTGAATGCATGGACATGATGGAGGAAATGATTAATAGATGGCCAACACAAAAGACATCTATGGAGGGAAGATCAACACTGATAAAGACTTCTATAGAATGTCTTCTCATTTTCTGGGTGCAACAAGGGGAGATTCTTGGGTCTATCCTGGACAAAATGAAGATGAAGATGGAAAAATTTTTGTGGGTAAGTGTGCATCATACTATGAGATATACAAGAGTGGTGCTTCCAAAAGATGATTGAGGGTTGAACTTAAAAGCTTCGAAAGACATAGAAAAGTGGGGGACAATGCAGAGAATACTCATTTATCAAGAAGGCACCTCAACTTGGGGGAAATGGATGAGGGAGTGATATCCAAGAGGACTGGACTTCAATCCGAAGACAAGGGAAGGATATTCATGAACTGTTAATGTTATGACAGAAGTATGACAACATGTTAGACCCCTATTCGTGACCTAGGATATGGGGATATGTGGACTTAGAGATCCAAAGACATGCTTATGGGAGGTGACATGGTCAAGGAAAGTAAAAGACATGCATGGAGATCAGATCTGGACCAGTGTGTATGTGCCGAAATGGAGCATGTGTGTATACAAAATTCTGCATAGCGTTCTTGCTACTCTTGACAGGATAAAGGGGTGGAACTATGATGTATCTACTTTGTGCTTTCTATGCAAAGATACTGAAGAATCCCACAACCACCTTGTGGGTGAATGCAAATTCACAAAGGAGGTGTGGGACACGTTGTGTAAGGATTTCAAAGTATAACTCCAGCTAAGGGGTTATCCAAGAAGGATGCCAATAAAGTGTGGGAACGATGATAGGAAGAAGTTGCTATTTGCTTCTCTATGCTACCATATTTAGAAGGAACGAAATGCCAGAAGACACTAAGATATTGTTGCAAATGCAATGAGTATTTCTGTAAAAATTTATAAATGTGTTAAAGGTAAGTTGCACATTAGTTAAATGTGTGAGTTGTTGCTCTATTTCATGGAGAATGGCGTTGGTCCTACATGTAATTTTTGATCTCCTATAATTTTAGGAGGAAGTCAGAATATATTTATCTGATTCCAATATATATATATATATATATATATATATATATATATATATATATATATATTAGTGAATGCACATGTGCACATACACGTGACATATAAAAGTTGTTGGAATTGCAATAAAAAATACCATAATGTTAATATTGTTAAATAAGAAAAATTGAACTATTGCTTTCATAAATAATAAAAGTACATATTCATTTTGTAACTAAAAGTTCATTATGTGACAAAATTTTGAAGGTGATGTGACACATCTATTTACCCATCCAAAATTGAAGTTTAATGAGCTCATCCTCATATGAAAAATCAAAGAGAGGTGGACAGCTGATTGGAGAAGAAAATATGACTTTAATTATTTAATAAGAAATAGGAAATAAATAAATAATAAATATTATAGTATAATATCTCACTTATTATCAATGCATGTGATCACTTTCTGGTGATTTATTCCTAAAGATTTTATAATTTGATTTCGAACTTTTCACATATGAAAAATTGATTAGTGTAAATATTTAGACAATTTAATAATATAATCGTATATGCAGTCAAAATACTTACAGTTCAAGTGATTATTTTGGCAAAATGTTGTGTTTCAACTGTAATTATTGATGATTTTGTATTTGTTGTCACATGAAGCTTTGCAATGACTTTTGTTGTAAGTATATACAAATAACAATCATAAAAAGATTGTATCGTAAAACACAACTAGAAATATAAATTATGTGGGAAACAAAAGTACCAATTCTGATTTTAAGATAGATACAAAACAAAATCAAAAAGTAATGTTGTGTTCGATGTCAAATAAAAGACTCATACATTCTTGCTTAATATCTAAGGGAACTACATCTAAGAATTTAGTCGTTTGCTTCATTGTTGTTGGCGTCCCTTGTGATTCTTGAAAAAATGGTTGGGCATCTTGTGCTTTGACATGAAAAAACAATTGATTCCATTTTTCCTTTGATAATATGACATCCACCATATCTTCACCATTTTCCTATTTTATTAGACCAATTTAATATTAATACAGCTGTAAAGTTCATCAATATTATATATATATATATGTATAAAAATATGGAGTACCTTTGAGTGGATATTTTTTAGCTCTACAGTGGTATAACTAAGGAGATGATGTGCAGTTGTGTCAAATAATGTTAATTTAATAAAATCAAAAGCGTCCATGACATCAACTTTCAAAATGTACCTATAATCAACAAAATGAAATATTAATTTACAATCTAATTATAATATATAGATGTATTACATGATAAAAGAAGGTAAATTGCCTACGGACACTATTTTTTGCTCCACATTTGGAGCAGACCTTGCCTTGACCATTTTCATCATATACGTTTTTTCTACACCTCACACATGCATTGTACTAAAGGGTTCGATCATGGTAAATCTTTACAACTGCCACCTTAATTTCATAAATGTGATCCTAAAAATATTCAACATGTTATTTTCATATTATATACATTTAAGTATTTGTATAAGTTACAAACTTTGAGGTATCTTACTTTGCGTAGTGCCCCACTCTGTAGGGATTCATGCAAGATGGAAAGATTGATCCTTATTGCCTCTATATTCTCTTTTTGCATGGACGCATTCACAAGTGATGAAGAACCAACACTGCTTTTAGACAACCTATTGAATTTATAGAATTCAATTTAGAAAGAAATATATATGAACTACCGTTTGAATGTGTAATATGAAAACGAATACCTTGACATCATTTCATCAACTTGTGGCAATGGGGGGTTAAAGAGAAGTCTTATTGAGTAAGTACTTGACATGTATAAATCTATAAATATTATTAAATTAATATAAAATAAGTCTCACAAATAGAATTAAATTTATTGATTGTGTCTTACCTTGGAAGCATCAAACTTGCAATCCAGTGATAACAACTATACTTCTCATTTCATACTGTGCTTTCAAGTTGTCACGTGACATCACAACTATTTCACTCCACAATGAGCACCTAGCCATAGTGTGCCTAAATACCATAAATATACATATAAGTGTTAGTAAATGAATACTTTGTTTTAGTGATTGAATAATTTAAATAATTTGTATTTATTACATTTCGTTTTGTAATATGATGTCACACTTGGCAACCTGTTTACAAGATCTCTTCGTAATGCTTTGAATATCATCAACATTGGTAATCATTCCAATGACATCTGTAATTGACATAGAAGACTTTATGAATATTATAAAATGATATTATAAATGAAATTAAAGTAAAAATACCTATAAGAAATGCATTCTTATATTGAAGACCCTGAAAGTCATCAAACTTAGTAAACTGAAATGAGTTAACATGTATTTTTTCACAATCTTCAGATGCTTTAGCAACCACACAATTTTTGTTAATTGTGCACTCTTCATTCCGCTTTGCATTTCTATAGTCATTACAAATGTCTTAGACATGGACATTATTCAATACATAACAGTTTCCTTCATTAAAGGTATTACTGAATTTATTAACTACACCAATTAAACTGGCTTCCATCCTCTCTCCTTAAGAAACAAAAGATACATTGAGGCATTACATAAACACATGAATGTATTTTAAATAAAAACAAATTTAGAACTTTGTAATCTAGTATACCTCTTCATCGATAAACAACAATTTCTTCTTCATTCTTCCCCTTGATATTTCATATGCTTTCCATTTGAAGGCCACGCGAACCTTTAAATTCCAGTTTAGGTATCGATGTACACGTTGAAAGGGGGTATAGTTATCTTCTGTCATCCTATTTATAACATGTAAAGATGTTAGCTTAGAAAAGTTGTATATACAAATAATCAACATGAAATACTAAGATAAAAGAATACCATCAATAAAGGATAATACTTCTTTGTATACTATATTTTTTGTAAATGTTCCACCATTGAAATTCTTCTCTCCTGGTTTAACCAAGACCTTCGTTGTATTTTAGGATGTCCCTCTTGATAGTGCTACATAGAACTATCCATGAGAGAATATAGGATAGGGAAAATAAATTCTGACATTAGGGATAGTTTGACCCTGTGACTTATTTATGGTCATTGCAAAACTCAAACGCACAGGAAATTATTTCCGTTTAAAATAAAATGGAAGACCATCATTGTCAGGCATTATAAGAGGTATTCTAGGTATGAAAACTCTTTTTCCCCGTGCTTGACCAACTGTAACCTCTACGTCAATTACATTTTTCTGAAACCCTTTACAAACCAGTCGTGTACCATTGCATAACCCATTTGCTGGATCAATATTTTGCAACAACATTATAGGATAATTTTTCTTTAACCGTAATACATGAGGGGGAAAACTCTTTGGAACTAGTGAATTGAGGAATTCTTCTGGGTAGTTATGATTTTCATCATCAACAACACTGTCAAAACTATAATATGTGATCTCCTCCCCAGGAAATTGTTGTATGAGATCATTATTCATTTCATCAACATACTCATTTTTCGTGTGTAATATTGCACAATTCATCATGTAGTCAGTCAACGTTGCATTATCACCGAGAGCTGGAAAGACATGTTGTATGAGTCATTTCTTAGAGGTCGCATCATCTATGTACTCAAGAACCATTTCATATGGGAGACGAGCGTAATCGTCATCAAATACTGGTTCTTTTCCTTGTCCTATATGTAGTAGAAAGTTTGAGAAGGTGGAATCTAACAAAGCTCTCATATTTTTCTTTAGTTTTAATTTGTGCATTTTCTCCAAAAGAAATGACTTTATAAGACTTGAATCAATCGTCTCACCTCTAGTTGCATGTCGAACAACAGGCAAAACTTGTCTGAAATAACCACCAAAAACTATCACTTTCCCCCCGAATGGTAGGCTCGATCCTGTGATATCTTGCAAAGTGCGTTCTAAGGCTTCAAAGGCTTGTATCCTTGTCATGGATGCCTCGTACCATATAATTAATTTTTCCGATATAAGAAGTTCTGCTAGACTACATTGTTTTCTTACGTTACAAGTTGAATTGTTTTCAACTTTAATTGGAATTTTGAATCTACTATGAGTAGTTCTCCCCCCGGGTAAGATCGATGTTGCAACCACAGATGTTGTTGTTGCGATTGCTATGAAACCCATTTGCTGGATCAATATTTTGCAACAACATTATAGGATAATTTTTCTTTAACCGCAATACATGAGGGGGAAAACTCTTTGGAACTAGTGAATTGAGGAATTCTTCTGGGTAGTTATGATTTTCATCATCAACAACACTGTCAAAACTATAATATGTGATCTCCTCCCCAGGAAATTGTTGTATGAGATCATTATTCATTTCATCAACATACTCATTCTTCGTGTGTAATATTGCACGATTCATCATGTAGTCAGTCAACGTTGCATTATCACCGAGAGCTGGAAAGACATGTTGTATGAGTCATTTCTTAGAGGTCGCATCATCTATGTACTCAAGAACCATTTCATATGGGAGACGAGCGTAATCGTCATCAAATACTGGTTCTTTTCCTTGTCCTATATGTAGTAGAAAGTTTGAGAAGATGGAATCTGACAAAGCTCTCATATTTTTCTTTAGTTTTAATTTGTGTATTTTCTCCAAAAGAAATGACTTTATAAGACTTGAATCAATCGTCTCACTTCTAGTTGCATGTCGAACAATAGGCAAAACTTGTCTGAAATAACCACCAAAAACTACCACTTTCCCCCCGAATGGTAGGCTGGATCCTGTGATATCTTGCAACGTGCGTTCTAAGGCTTCAAAGGCTTGTATCCTTGTCATGGATGCCTCATACCATATAATTAATTTTGCCGATATAAGAAGTTCTGCTAGACTACATTGTTTGCTTACGTTACAAGTTGAATTGTTTTCAACTTTAATTGGAATTTTGAATCTACTATGAGTAGTTCTCCCCCCAGGTAAGATCGATGATGCAACCACAGATGTTGTTGTTGCGATTGCTATGAAACCCATGGACCTTACTTTTGCTAACAATGTCTTGTATAGAAATGTCTTTCCAGTTCCACCAGGACCATCGACAAAGAATACACCAGGCTAGTTTCCCACTATGTAGTTGAATATCTCATTGAATGCATGTTGTTGATCATTGTTTAGTGATGAAATGAATGATAGATCCTCTTCGCTTACTTGTATATTCATCTCTTCAACAATTTTACGTGACATGTTTTGTCCAGTATTTATTGAAAAATCATCATCAACAGTTGGCAAGTCATAATCCTCTATAACCTTCCCCATTCTCTCAAGAATAGATTTAATATTTTGTAGCACTATCTGCTCCAACTGATGCTCATCGGTGATTACAGTCCTACTAAAATCTTCTGACATATCATTGAGGCTTGCATCCCAAAAAGCTCTTACATTTGTTGGTTCACAATAAACTAATATTGTAGCAAATAATCTCTGTAGAAAAACTGAGAATTCAAAATGTGTTGCCTCATTTAAACATTCTGAAATTGTATCGTCACTCTCAATAAGACCCCGATGTTCAGATGAAAGTTTGAATGTTGGTTGGATAACACCATTGACGGTCCTCAAACTCTCAAATGAAGTTGAACCCTTTACATGATTTAGTAATATCCTAAAATAATACCTCTCACCTTCAACAGGATTTACAGTAATGATACGACCAATAACGTCTCTTTGCTTTCTTTTCTTCCAATATTTTCCAAAGCTATTCCACACATAATGCTCAGGAAATTGTTTATAAAGATATTGATGAGATTCTTCATCATGCGATTTTGTCACAAAATACTCAGTGAGCATTGTCCTACAAACAACATCTCGTTCCATAACATTTTGCATATTATCATCTTCTAAGAATGTGACATTATGCATGTTAGGTAGATGCAATTGCAAGGAAACTATGGATGGTTGTATTTCACTAAGTTTGAACTCAAATATCCTCCACATTGCCTCCAATGGAGATATCCATCGAGCATCTCTAAATTGATCGACCTCATTGACAGTCTGGTCTGCAATATCAGGTGCTATGTTGATTGAAGCCTTATCATGCCCCTTATATATATACTTGAAGAGGTATTTGACTACTTTGATGCTCGAACATACCTCCACATTAATATGACACCTATATCTCTGTAACAAATACATATTATATGGCACCACCCATCTATTATCTTGTGTGGATCCTCTTACATCAACAATGACTCCATTTGTCTCTTCTCCTATAAATTGGATATGAATGTATGCCTTGCATGGTATTGGAACAAAAATTCCTTGGATATCGGAAGTGACACTCCTTGTTTACCATGAAAGCATTTTTAGGGTTTAGGACACCACACGGTCCATGCAACATGTGTTTGACAACCAATGCATGTAATAAAAGATATCATTCAGGATCTGGAATTTCAGCACAAACTATGTTATCATACTGATCTAGATTGACGATCTTATAGTCACGTTTCATGATGATAAGAATGTGTACAAGTCCTCTTTTCTGAAATTCAATAACATGAACATGTGCCGCTACGATGCCAAATATATTTTTCTTAAATAGCTGGTCCTTTATATCCTCCAATTTTGCTCTAAAAAACCCTAGTTGTTAAATTGGGTCTGTTTTGAGCTAGTTGTCTAGGGAATAACTCTATTTTTATTTCATCCCAATCCAAATTACATGTCATTGTTAAAAAGATATCGAGTTTGTCATATCTTTGTACCAATGCCATGGCATCCATGTATCTATGACACATATCATGTGGTCCTCCAATAAAGGATGAAGGTAATACAATTCTTTTACCTACCATGTTGTTATGGACTTCTCCAGATCTGATGCTTTCAGTGATTCCTTGATACAAATCAACACATATTTGCTTTTGCTCCTTTGTGATATAGTTTAATCGTATTGAATCTATCTTGATGTACATGTCAACAACATACTATTGAAGGAGACGACCCCCATATAATAAGATTGATTTGTCAAGCACATGAATTTGTAGCTTGTAACAATAGTATTCTCTTGCAAATATCTTGTTTTGACCACCACCATATAAAAAACATATGAGAATGATGTGAAATGTAATTTTTTAATATTGGTACTTAATTTGTTAATCTATGAATATATATATTCTACTAACCTACTACGTTCGAGTCCATCACATCTTCAACAAAATGTGATGAGTTATGTAACATGGAATCCCATGGCACACCAACTTTGGGGAGGTGTGGATGCCAACCGAATTCACCATTGGGAAACAACAAGGGATATGATAGAGGATCATAACATCCTAAATATGATTGCACTATATGTTGTTCACCTGAATTGGCATAAACAACTATGCTTCACTGTTGTGCACCACTGACATCATTTCCCTCAATCCAGATACCCACAACTTGTAAAGCAGTTGGAGAATTATATGTCCTCTGATCTAGATGTGCATCTTTATTGATGGAAATACTAAAATTATCTAACATCAGAATATCCTTGAGGCTCCAAAAAAATTGGGCATATGGATTTACATACAATACATGCATCATTTTAGCAACTAGTTCAGTATTTAGTGAAGTAGTTTCCTTCATTTTGTTCTGTTCCTCAAACTTAGTGTCATAGAAATAGAGTTGTAGGTATTTCGGTCCATCACTCCCAGGTAGTAATCTATTTATGAAATGATACATTTGACCCTATACTCAAAAAGTATATATGCCATTCCACATACTATGCAAATTTTCATCTAGATGGATACCGTGTGATGTGAATGCAAAGTGACTATTGTAACTTCGAACGGACCTGAGAAACTCCATAGAATCTGGTGTTTGTGATGTGTACAAATCATATAGTTCTGTTGGAACATGATTGGTAACTAAATGTACCTTTCCCTTCATACAACAAAAAGATGGTGGTTCGAATTGGCAACATTTGGCACCACAAAATTTGCACAAACTATGTGTGGATAACTTATGTGGTTCATTGAGAAGATTGTCAAAAATTGGATTGGAAATATCAACAGCAGAAGAATCTTCAACATTTTGATCCATGCTTGAAATATAGAAATCCTCTGTCTCTTCCACAATACCTGCATCTAGTTTGTTATAACACAAGATGAGTACAAATGTTAACTCATAGAATAATGCATGAGGATTTGTAACTATTACCTTCACTACATGGGACTGCCAAATCAGCAACCTCATGCATATTGTTACACTCCTCAAAGGCACTATCATTAATTGTAGGGTCGGAGCAAACAAACATATCAACATGATCTCCATTGGGAACACTGTCAGTTTGAGGAAGATAGGAAGTTCTCGGTTGTTCCAATGAATTCGTTACAACATCGTTCAACTGTGCTTGACATCGTTTCAAAAATTGGATCAAGAATCTTCGTCGCCTTGCTTGCCTATGAATTCCACTGACAACATTATCCACATGATGTTTGAATTTGTTATCGTTCGAGATAACATGCTGAAACAATGCTCTTTGACCAAGTGTGGAGTCCACACCTTCATTGATAACTTGGATAACTTCACTGACTCTGTCAAAATATGGGTGCATATCAATCCTGAACTTCATATAGGGTGGAAAACTATTGTAAATTGTAGAATATCTAGCAATAAGTTCTCCACCACCTTCACATCTGGAACACCTATGCATCCGTCTACTTCTAATAACCATTCAACGATGGTATCTACGCATCTGTTGAAAAGATCTCAAATCATAACTATAAATATATCTTTCAAATTGTTGAGATCTACGTGACTGTATTGAAGTAAGACATGATGCAAGCGTGTCATAACTTTGAGATGTAGTGCTAGAAGATAGGCATGGTTCCACCATAGTTTGTACAAATCCTTCATTTTGGAAAGTGCAAACAATGAGAGGGATTCTAATTGTAGTGATATGACTCATTAATTTATTAGCTTAAATTCTCATACGAAAAATAAAAATAAAAAGCCAAATGTGTTCAATTCATATAGTTTGTAAATTTTGTCAATATTTGGTGACCAAGAATTCATATCAACTAAAATTTTGACAACTCTACTTAAAATTACCACAAGGCATACACTTAGATTTAGGGCTAGTTTGGTTGGGTTAATGGGGTGTATTTTTGAATTGGCAATGTAAAAATATACATCAAACACCCACTTTGTCATCCGATTATAGCATACCAAACATGCCCTGAATATTGGAATATTATGCAGGTTTATTTTCATCATACACATGCATTTTTGTTAGAGCTAGCTCAGTTGGTTAAGCCTACTGGTTGAGAAGCGCAGGTTGAGCCTTTCCCCAATACCAATATCAATTGGGGAGCATGCCATTCGCTTCTAATGCTAAAAGTATATCTAAACACATTAATTTTTGAATTCTTCTAGGTAGACCCCATTTTCAAACCCAAAACAAACACAGAGCATTCTCCACCACAACGCATATAACAAATAAAATATGTATTTTATATGTTATGTGTCATGTAATATGTGGTGGAGATTGCTCTGTGTTTGTTTTGGTTTGAAAATAGGGCTGCACCCCTAAATTTTGTTTGATCCCCTCACTCCCTGAACCCCTCTCTGTCAGGGAAGGACATCTATCAAGATCCAACGGCAACGTATCGGGGATCCTGACATGTGTCCATTTGATCTCTGCAACGACTCCTCGGCTAATCCCTCCACCGACCCTGAGACCCCAGACCACCCCCCTTCATTCCTCACTCACACCGCCCAGGCCCCTTGCTCCTCGACCCCCTCTCTGCTTCCTACCCTAATCACAACGACGATTCTTCTACTCGAATCCCCTCACTCCCCGACCCCCTCCATGCTTCTTGCCCTAATCGTAGCGGCGATTCTTCTGCTCCCTTCAAACAATGCTTCATCCCGGTAGCATAGCACTGCCCGACCCCCTATCTGCTTCCTACACTAATCGAAGTGGAGATTCTTCTGCTCGAATCCCCTCACTCCCCGACCCCCTCTCCGCTTCCTGCCCTAATCGCAGTGGTGATTATTCTGCTCCCTTCCAACACCGCTTCATCCCGGCAGCGTAGCACTGCCCGACCCCCTCTCTTCTTAATGCCCTAATCATTTTGAACTCATTCATCCGATCAGATTTCCTCACTGTGTTCTCATCCAACTGGTCGGATTTCCTCGTTGTGTTCTCATCTTCCTTCCTTGAATATCTTCTTTAGGACGAAACCATAGGTACTGGAGAAGGAGCTCAAGCTTTCTATAATAGTACAACAGTCAAATTGTTTATGTTGTCGAAATATAACAATTATCTTGACTTGAACTACACCTGATCAACCCTAAGTTAGCCTAACTTGGTCTAACTTGGTCACAATTTTCCTTGGATTTCCCACTTGTAGCTTATGTTGGATGTAATTGTCACAGTTGCTAATAACAATTATCCTGACTTGAACTACACCTGATCAACCCTAAGTTAGCCTAACTTGGTCTAACTTGGTCATAATTTTTCTTGGATTTCCCTATTGTAGCTTATGTTGGACGTAATTGAAGAGTCGTATGTTTACTAAGTTGTTTGAACGACTCATGTTGATGTTGCTTATGGACAAAGAAAGAAATTCAATCTGAACTTGGTTATATTTTGACTTGATGCTTGATTTGATAATGTATAGGTCATATATATATTTGTATGCAGAGGCATCATGCTACCTGACATTTGGTGCTCTAGCAACCACTAATAGAAACTCACCCAAAGGCTTGATGAGAAATGTCTAATCCTCATGTAGGTGGAGGTGAAAGCTAGAGGAAGCAAGAGGTAGTACAAAAAGTTGTATTTTTCCTGACTGTTACTATGTTCATATTTTATATCCTTGTACTCTGAATATCAGTCGAGTAGGGTTATTCTAAATCTTACACATTTCGTCTCAGTCGAGTTTGGTTATTCTAAATCTTACACATTTCATCTCAATTGAGTTTGGTTATTCTAAATCTTACACATAGGTAGATACCACCATCGGAAAATCATTTAACAATTACATCCTTTTTAGTAGTAGATAGCCTCATATACAATCTAATTTTCAGTATTATTATATAAAAATACGTGTATAGTTTACTAAGGTCTCAAGGCACTAAATAAGACTTTGATAACTGTGTTCTAAAGTTGCCCTAATTTCACTAAGTTTTCTATGCAAAACGGTATTAAACTTCTAAAAAATAATACATTATTGTGAGTTATAAACTATGCTGGTGATTCTTTTTAAGTTACAACTAATAGAAGAAATCAGGTTGGTTCTTTGTTTATATGACAAATAAAGTAAAATGCACATTATATTAGGTTTGACTTCAATGCTAATATGGCCTTATGAAATTTGTTTCTGATTGCAATAAGTTTCTAGATTTCATGGGTCGTTCTTTAATGATAGACCAAATGAGGTATGGTTTAAAAAATTGTATTAATATTGTTGCAGGTATAGGTCCCTTCATGTAGGGCAACACATGTATGTTATGTGAGATCTGGCTTCAATGACTTGATCTCAGATTATCAACTGTGTTCTGATTGTCATATCAACAAATTTATGAAGGTATATAACTTTGTGATTTCAAGGCATTAATAATAATTTAGATGACCACTTTCTAAGATACATAAGTAGTGGATACATCTAATTACCATGGCCTTTATCTTATTGCAGGTCCCTTCATGTAGGGCAGGACATGTAAGCTATGTGAGATATGTCGTCAATGACTTGATCTCGGCTTATCAACTATGTTCTGATGGGCATCTCAACAAATTTATGAAGGTAACAAAATTATGATTCAAGGCATTGATATTAATTTAGATGACCAGTTTCTAAGATTAATAAGTAGTGTATAAATTTGATTAGTGTGGACTTCCTATTAATGTAGGTATGGTTCCCTTCATTTATATAATCTCAGGGAAGCCTTAGGGTCTCTATTGGTCACTAAATGATTTGGCCTTTACAATCATTTATATTATGTATTCACCTTTTAAGGATTTAATGTTTACTTGGTTACCAATCTTGTTGGAGGTACATGTCCCTTCATGTAGGGAAACACATGTATGTTGTGTGAGATCTGGCTTCAATGAATTGATCTCGGATTATCAAATGTGTTCTGATTGGCATATCAAAAAATTTATGAAGGTAAACCGCTTTGTGATTTCAAGGCATTAATAATAATTTAGATGACCACTTTCTAAGATACATAAGTAGTGGATACATCAGATTATTGTGGGTTCTATCTTGTTGTAGGTCCCTTTATGTAGGGCAGGACATGTAAGATATGTGATATATGGCTTCAATGACTTGATCTCAGCTTATCAACTGTGTTCTGATGGGCATCTCAACAAATTTATGAAGGTCACAAATTTTTGATTCAAGGCATTAATATTAATTTAGATGACTAGTTTATAAGATTAATAAGTAGTGTATAAATTTTATTAGTGTGGACTTCCTATTAATGTAGGTATGGTTCACTTCATTTATATAATCACAGGGCAGCCTTAGGGTCTCTATTGGTCCCTAAATGATTTGGCCTTTACGATTCTTTAAATTAATTATTTACTCTTTAAGGATTTAATGTTTACTTGGTTACCAATCTTGTTGTAGGTACATTTTCCTTCATGTAGGGCAACACATGTATGTCATGTGAGATCTGGCTTCAATGACTTGATATCAAATTATGAATTGTGTTCTGATTGGCATATCAACGAATTTATAAAGGTAACAAACTTGGTGATTTCAAGACATTAATAAAAATTTAGATGACTGCATTCTAATATAGATAAGTAGTGTATACATCTGATTAGTGTGGACTCCCTATTGTTGCAGGTCCCTTCATGTAGGGCAGGACATGTAAGCTATGTGAGATCTTGCTTCAATGACTTGATCTCGCCTTGTCAACTATGTTCTGATGGGCATCTCAACAAATTTATGAAGGTAACAAATTTGTGATTTCAAGGCATTAATATAAATTCAGATGACCACTTTCTAAGATTAATAAGTAGTGTATAAATTTGATTAGTGTGGACTTCCTATTAATATAGGTATGATTCACTTCATTTATATAATCATAGGGCAACCTTAGGGTCTCTATTGGTCCCTAAATGATTTGGCCTTTACAATCCTTTAAATTATGTATTTACCCTTTAAAGATTTAATGTTTACTTGGTTACCAATCTTGTTGTAGTTACATTTCCCTTCATGTAGGGAAGCACATGTATGTTATGTGAGATCTGGATTCAATGACTTGATATCAGATTATGAACTATGTTCTGATTGGCATATCAACAAATTTATAAAGGTAGAAAACTTGGTGATTTCAAGGCATTAATAAAAATTTAGATGACCACATTCTAATATAGATAAGTAGTGTATACATCTTATTAGTGTGGATTCCCTATTGATGTAGGTAATGGGTCCATTCATATATATAATGTCAACTATGTGAGATCTGGCTTCAATGACTTGATATCGCCTTATGAACCGTATTCTGATGGGCATCTCAAAAAATTTATGAAGGTAACAAATTTGTTATTTCAAGGAATCAATATTAATTTAGATGACCATTTTCTAAGATTAAGAAGTAGAGTATGAATCTGATTAGTGTGGACTTCCTGTTACAGTAGGTATGGTTCCCTTGATATTTATAATCATAGGGCAGCCTTAGGGTCTCTATTGGTCCCTAAATGAGGTATGACTTGGCCTTTATGATCCTTTATATTATGTATATACCCTTTAAGGATTTAATGTTTACTTGGTTACCAATCTTGTTGCAGGTACATGTCCCTTCATGTAGGGCAACACATGTATGTTATGTGAGATCTGACTTCAATGACTTGATCTCAAATTATCAACTGTGTTCTGATGGGTATCTCAACAAATTTATGAAGGTAACACATTTGTGATTTCAAGGCATTAATATAAATTTAGATGACCATTTTCTAAGATTAATAAGTAGAGTATAAATCTGATTAGTGTGGACTTCTGTTAATGTGGGTATGGTTCCCTTGAAGCCTATACGTTGTTGCAGGTAGAGGTCCCTTCATATAAGGCAGCTAGTTTCTTCTTCAAGAATGGTGAATTCTCCAATTTTTTCCAAAGAAAGATAAGTCCTATTTCAACAAACTCATATGGCTAATTTGGTTTATTGGTATTTTGAATTTGCTATATCATCAACTACTTATTTGATCTGGTTGTTACTGTTTTATATTAATTTCTTTCTGGAATGAATATTATAGTCATTTCAATTTGAAAAGAATGTTAGCGGAATATTAAATGCAACCCTTATAGACTGTGTATCAGATCTACATGCATATATTAGATACTATCAGATGCTTGAATGAATAATGGGGTATCTTGTATATTAGATACTACCAGATGCTTGAATGAACAATGGGGTGTCTTTTTTGTGTATTTCCATGCAGACTATTACATATAAATGTGTTGTTCTAATACCAGTTGGTTGACTAAGGTCCACTCTACATATCTAAAGTCCCTATGAACATGTGTCTATAGTTATGCTTCTATTCCATGTTCTTCTTAGAATGTGTAGGCTAGGTCAACTTAGGTTCATTAGATTAGGCTGATTTATTCAAATGCTAATGCCATGGTTCAAATCCATTCTATCTTCATCTAAATCCTTATGAACATGTGTATTTATATTATTCTTCTATTCCATGTTCTTCTTAGCATGTGTGGGATCTCTTCAAGCTTTGGAAATCATTTTTGGGTGTAGAAATCATTTTTGGGTTGCACTTGACCAATCCTTTATAATATTTGATGCATTAAAATCCGGGTTTCTCTAACGTAGACCATATATTTGTAATAGTAAATTAAATTTTTTCTAGACCCATGCCATGGTTTGCAAGTCTGTCTTCATCTAAAATCCCTATGAACATGTGTCTGTAGATTATGTTTCTATTCCATGTTCTTCTTAGCATGTGTGGGATCTTTTCAAGCAATGGAAATTGTTTTTGGGTTGCACTTGACGAATCCTTTATAATATTTAGTGTTCAAACCTAATTATTAAAGTGTATTAAAAAATTTAATGCATGATTGACATGTTATAACTGCTGCTAACTAAAGTATCAATGATGATTAGACTCTGGTACTTAGGTGACTGCATATTTTGAATACTCATGTCAGATTTAAACATGTGATAGTGAACACTTTGAAGATAAAAAATATTTTGTTTCAAAAGGTCTAAAAATATGTACCGTGCATTCCCCAATTTCGTTAAATTATATTATACTTTCTTGCAACTGGTTGATTAGGTTTTACTGCTTAATAAATAGGGATATTAAATGCATGTTACATATATTAAAATAATACCAACTGAGCATCATAAATCTATTTTCTTATGTTCTACGATTAAAATATTTCGTACAACTTATAACTAATGCATGTCAAAATTTCATGACTTACTTGGAGGTTTGTTCGAACTTATGTATCTGACTTTTGAGTAATTGTCTTCCTACACAGTCTTTTGATGTTTGGCAGTGAGATAGAATTGAGAGATTTAGCTTATTAGCTTCCTACATTAGGTGTTAAGTGTGTGAGATAAACGATATTCATTGCGCATATTAAAATAATACCGACTGATAATCATAAATCTATTTTTTTATGTTCTACGATTAAAATATTTCATACAACTTATAACTGATGATGCATGCCAAAATTTAATGACTTACTTGGAGGTTTGTTGGACTGACTTTTGAGTAATTGTCTTCCTACATAGTCTTTTGATGTTTGGTAGTGAGATAGAATTGAGAGGTTTAGCTTATTACCTTCCTGCATTAGGTGTTAAGAGTGTGAGAGAAACAATATTTAATATTTTAATTTGTATAAAACTACATATAATTTTCTTGTTTGAGGAGTACTTGAAGTTGCCATTAGAGTGACATGTGTAGAGGTCTAGGCAATATCAACACCAAAGCAAAGCTCTAGGAACATACTTCTTGGATGGATGAATAGAATGGGTGGACAAGAGGTAAGTGATGGTTTTAATTCTTTGAATGTTAAACATCAAAATAAATATAAATCACCTTATTTTATCTTGGGACTTTTTCAAAAGTCAAAATTTGTTATTTGAACAGCATCAACGACGTTCATACATCGCTCAACCCTTGAAGCTTGGGGTTAAAGACGCTTGGAGTTGTTCTGGCCGATAACAATAGAAAAGTAAAGCTCTAGCAACACACTTCTCAGATGGAATAATAGGATGATGGGTGCACAAGCTTGCTGGTTGGAGTTTTGCATTGACTCACCAACAGCAACCTCAGATGATGTGATCAACCCTTGAAGCCTGGTGTCGAGAAGGCCCGGACTTCATCTTCTCTACCTAACATGATAAGTAGCCTTTTGGGGGGAACAACTTTCTCGTGAATGATTTTCTATGGAGGAAGTGGTGCATGGCGAGTGGACAACTTTCTCGTGGATGGTTTTCTGTAGAGGAAGTGCTGCGTTGAATGGGGGGATTGAATGGGTGGACTATGGTTTTTGTGGGGGTAGTGAGGGCAGTGAGGGTAGTGAACGACGGACATGGGATTTATCCTAACTGGCACGTTTTTTTTAATTAATTAATAGATAGATTATAGTTGTTTAGTTTTAAATGTCGAATTGATAATATCTATTATCTATGCTGGATTAATTATAACTGACACATTCTTTTTTGAATTATCCTTTACTGAAAGAGTGGAGAGATTACAACTGTTTAGTTTTGAATGTGAGTGGATTATTGAAAATTCATTTATGACACATTCTTTTTTTGAGTTATCCTTCTCCGAAAGAGTGGAGAGATTACAACTGTTTAGTTTTGAATGAGGAACTGATAATGTTTGATAACTTTTTAAGCAACATGAGTGGAAAATTCGTTTTACGAAGACCACTACTCCCGCTCAAAAATGGTGGAGTACGAAAAGAGGGGTATGAGGGTGGAGTCAGGAGAGAGGTGAATGTTTACCATGTCTCCACATTGTAGGGTGAGGAAGTAACAGTTTGTTAGTTACTAAGAAAATAAATGATTTAAATAAAAGAAAAAAAGTGTTCAAAATGGGAAATGACATGAGAAGAGAGTGAACGCAGGAGGAAGCAACATTTTGAATTCGTTGTTGAGGGCTAACATGACAGTGTTGTAATTTTTTTAAAAAACTTCCTCTTTTTATAGTATATATATATATATATATATATATATATATATATATATATTAACATACTCAATAATTATCTTTATGGAAGAAGATTAATACTCTAGTAATGTCTCTAGGGTTGTATCTCCTATCACGTCCTTCATAAAAACTTGATATGTCCCTTTATTTTGAAGCTAAATTCTATAAGGGTGGCCGAAAAGGCAATGCAAAAAAGTAACATATATAGATAACAATAATAAGTGATGCTTTACTTGAAATAATAGTGAACATAGCATCCTTCATAAAATTATTTTTGTATTAGATCATTTTGAGTGAAAATTATACTTTGATTGACAATTAATTGGTAGTTCTGAAAAAAAAAGTAGAAGTAACTTTTCATTAGGAGATATTTTAATATCGCCGCAAGAAATCGAGAGACTCGAATCTTTGCGTAGGAAAATGACAAAAACAGAAACTCCACGTGAACTTGCATTTCAACAGTCCATAGTACTTATAAACGTGAACTTGTATTTCAACAGTCCATAGTACTTATAAATTTAGCATATCTTTTATATTGAAAGCGTCAATTCAAGTGGTCAGTGGCGGACGGATGTGGAGGCCACCTGAGGCCATGGCCTCACCCTCCACCAACCATAAACCCCGACAGTAATGACCGATATCGCATTTGGCCTCACCCACTCATTAGTGTGGCTAATTGTATAACGCACAATCTGCTCTCAGGCATCATGAATCCCGGTGATTTAAACAGCCATTGGTCTACGTGCGAGAGCTAATAGGTACTTTGGAATTTGAGGAGTCCAAGAAATTAAGAAGGGGAAGTAGAGACAAAATGTTGGGACAGACAAAGAGTCATAAATATCAAACTGGGTGGAAACATGTATCGTCATTCGTAATGACGGAGCCGTCCATAAAAATACTAATAGCCCCGATTATTACCCTCAATCTTTAAACTATTAATTATCCGAGACTCATCAATTTGTCTTCTTTTACAATCGCTGCATCTCACAATTACTAAACATTGAAAACGCCATTTATGCATGAACAATCAATGTGAGAAGAAGAGGTAGTGATCACGTAACTAAGATATAGATATAGAATGAGAAATGAATATAGAGAGAGAGATAGAGAGAGTGAGAAGAGACGGAGTAGAAGAGAAAGAGACGTCATTGCTGTTGTCATAGTCAAAAGGCATTGACCAATAAATATATGGTCCAATTTCTCTTATTCTGGTTTACACAAAATAAATAGATAATTATTGAAGTTTGAGTCATACTAAATTTTGAACTATGACTATGATACAGTATACACAAATAAAACCCGGAGGTATACTCAGAATTAACCTATCAATTGGGGTAGTACAATCAAGCTCTCTACATTAGTATGTACAAATATAACATTGTATTTTTGGTACGCGTATTAATGTATATATGTGAAGTCATAGTTATACTGACTTAGCAAATCGGTAATAGCCTAATATTAAATGTTTTAATTATTTTTTAAGTACACACAATAACATTGCTACACATAATGATACACAAAATATAGATAATAAAATTGATGTATTACCAAAATTACATGTTTCTTTTAATAACTACTCTTTTGAAAATTATAGTAGGAAGAAATGCATATAATTGACAATAAACAATATGTAGCATTACGCAAAAATGCACTAAACAATACAGATCTAAACTGGCCTGATTGTTTATGAGGCATTAATATTGATTGTTAATGAGGCATTAATAAGAAACTAACAGACCATTGTAGGCTATTACTGGAATTTTGTGGCTATCAAAAGTGTGCTATACCATATGTCGTGATCTTTTTGCTAATTTTAACATGCTTTTTGCTTCCTTCTTCTTTAAATAAAAATGAAATAAATTTAGTGTCTTAGTATGACCATATATTTGGACTATTTTTATTTTATCAAAATTATTAATGACTAAAGGACGAGAGAAAAATATCTATAGTAGGTTGGCCTCACCCACTCTACATTCCTGGGTCCGCCACTGCAAGTGGTGGTTCTGACAATGGACATAAACATGTGACCTGAGTGTGGGGTTTATCTAAAGTGTGCTATTCTGAAAATTATATTGCCGAGGGTGCTATACTGGTCCTCTTTTTGTTAAAATGTGTCATTGTATTCTCTACAAACAGGGTAATATCTGACTTTTTTTTTGTTTTTTGTTTTGGGGTAATATCTGACTTGTGTGTGTTAAGGTTTAGTTGCCGTCTCTCCTTCGGTATGTTCTCTTTCCAACTCTTTTAGCCATGCAGTTATAAGCAAACATTCGACAATTGTTAGCTATCACTTTAATGTCGTGAATTGAATGCATGAATATAAGGCCTATGAATTAGTAAGGATGCGGTTTGTTGCCTATCACCTCCTTTAAGGGATCTAATAGAAGCGAGCCAATACGTACAACTAGCCAAAGTCTGCTACAACTCCCACATAGACTTCTCTAAAGTAGTATGATCTGGAGATGCTTGATTGTAGGAAGTCAACTCATCTGTTTTCTGCTGTGTGCTGTAATTTCTAAACCCAGTAGTCTGGTCGTGGCAGTTCTGATCACTAATTCCTGGATAGAGCGTTCCTACAGGCCCCAAACTCAGAAAGTTTTGTGTCACACCCTGAGCCACACCGTTTACATGGTTTCCGATCCCATCTTGAAGAAAACTTGCAGAGTCACTTTTTTGATCATTTGTTTGGGGAGAAGGGGGAAATGACCTGCCTTGCAAGTCTGGTGCGTTTTGGTTCAGTTCCATGTTCTCTGCCCACTTCATCCTTGTCTCATTTGCAATTTGGTTTTCGGCATAGAACCGGCCAGTTTGCGCAGACGTAAAACCTGCACCGTAGATGTCTAAATTGATCATTGGAGCCTGCAAGCCGTGGAAAGCATTATGGGTGTGCTCGATGAAAGGGTCCTGTAGGGGTCGGGAAGCTCTTGTGCTGGTCGAGTATCCAGTAAAACCTTTGAACATTACAGGAGTGACTGAATCACTGCTAACCTTGGAACCCATTTCAGCAGCTTTCTGCAATAATGCTGTCGCTGACAAGTACGAACCTGCATCCATGTGACTCATTTCTGCCCCAAAATCTGATACAGCGATTCCATTTATCTGGTTATGGAATCCGGATGCCCTGGAGATGCTTGATGAACTGAATACTGTCTCAGAGGAGCTGGGGATAAATGAACCCAGAGACAAGGATTTCAATGGGTTGTTTGTGCTTCTGTGGGAGAAAGACGTGTCCATGACTCCAGCAGAATTCAAGAGGGAATGAGAGCTTGGATTTGTGGGAGAAATGCTGTCATGAATCGGTTGGCCACGTAAGTTACCAACCATAGCAGCCAGACCGTGGTTTACTGTATTAGTCTGTTCAGCCATTGCATCACAGAATGCTCTGTGCGTGACAAAACTATCCTTCCTGAAACAAATAAACATTAATTCAATATTAGTTCAATTTTTAGTCAAGACCTAGGAAATGGATTTTTTATATTAGAAATGCTTCACAACAAGATAGATGACATCACTTAATAGTACCATTGATGCCACACACCTGCACATCATTTAGGGTCACTACCAAATTATACTTATGATGCATCTTTCATGTTTTATTGATAGTACCTTGAGAATATGGTGCCACAATCACATCGATATTCTTTCGTCCCACATATTTTCAGGTGAGCCTTCCAATCCGACTGAACTGCATACTTCTTTGAACACTTGTCACATTTCCACTTCTTCTCTCCATGCTTCCTAGAGAAATGCTTCTTGATCCCTGTAAGGTCTCCCAGAGCACGGCTGGGGTCGTGGTGTGCACAGGTCACTTCCGGGCAGATGTAGACCTTTTTCTTGACATCTGTGGCCGCCCTCTGTTTCAGCTTCCAAGGCAGGTTGTGGCCCCTTCTATGGAGTTGGAGGTTCTGATCTCTTTGAAATCCTTTGTGGCACACTTCACAGACGTATCTGTTCGTTGCTAGCAGTGTTCTTGGGGAGAGAGCCACTACTTCAGCATCTGGGTCTATATTATTCAATTAGGAAAACACCACAAGCTGTTAGCCATTTAGTATGGTTGAACTTTATTGGATCGTTGCTATATAGCAGTTTTCGTGAATCCCATGATCAAATGTGTGTTGTGTGGCTGGATTTTCATATTCCCAAAAGACAAGACACAGATTAACGATGGTTAACCAGTGTTCTTTTTTCTTGGTAGGTAAACAAGTGCTGTATTTATTCTGAATACTGTGATATCATTTGCATGTATCATATATTGAGGTGTTTTGGTTAGCCGCAGTATCATATAGCATTCAATTTTACGATATTTCTTCAAACAAACATATCTGAGACCGCTAGTGACATCCATTCCAAGTTCTCTAGTGCCTTATCGTTTTCATTCTAAGTGAGCACTTAAACATCAAAGTTTGAAATTTTGAAATTCTGGTTCAAACAAGAACATCTGTCCAACAGTTGAGAAAGCACCAAGTAGGACTTAAAAACACGGATATGAAGACATCTATGGCTTGTACATAAGAGACATTATCGACCATATAGGGGACAATACTCTATTGTAGTAGTTTGTAGCCCGTAGGTTAATTTCTTGCTATGTCAAATGTACAACATACTTGAACACTCTGAGTTTCATATATAGGAAAATATAACTTGCCTGGATTTCCTGGAAGGTTCCTTTTCTTCTTTACGGAGGCTGCTGGAGCAGCTGCCTCACATTTCCGATGAGGCGGCTTTTGCTGAATGCTGTCTTGCGATTCTTGTGAAGAGTTAGGCATACTGCATTAGCTGCTGGGTTTCCCAATGTTGGAGTTGGCTTAACTACTAGTATAAATACTTAATAAAATAATTAACTGGATGACGCGATACGTACATTCTTTTAGGACCTTACTTATGGTCATCATGAATATAGAATTAGCAGTATTGTTGTAATTATCACCGATGACAGGCACTTAACAATTAAATATGGGCAATCACTTCATGGGATTTAGAAGTTTCCTAGTTGTCAGTTAGTGGAAACACTGTGGAACCTATTCAAGTGGAAATATCAGTCGAGTTTCTAGGTTTGCTTAGAGCAAAGCCATGAGGTAGAGCCGTGAGAAGAGACAAAACCCAGCCTCTTGTTCCCGCCCGACCGGAACGCTTGCGTTGGCCGGTGTTGCAAGTATGAAGTGTTATTTTAGTTAAATTTGTTCGTTTCCTTGTTTCAGCAAGCATTAAATCAAAATGGTTAGAGCCGTCCATATGAAGACAAACACTAGAGAGAAGTAGAATCTTTGAATTTCTCAGGTCCATTGCCTCACATAAGCAAGAACTGATTAATGGATAAATTATTGTGTCTGTTTGACCAATAGTAGATAATTAAGCATATTATCTCTTGCAAGGGACAAATACAGTATACATCTATACTACTATAAAAAGAACGAGTTTAATGCTGCGCTCTCCTTGATTCACTCTCTTCTCTCCTTTTTTCAAGTAATTTTGCTCCTATAAATATTTATTCTCACACTCATTAACTTTTATTATCTTTAATTCTATATTTTTCTTTCCAACCCACGGAAATGGTTCCTTGATTTTCTCTTTTCAAACAACCAACACAAATATCTTTTACCGTAGGGACCTTTTTACGGATGAGTCATCTCCCCGCACATTTTCAACAAATTTTATATGTCACGTGCATGTGCATGTGTGCGTTCACTAGTAATCATATATGGAAATGAGACGGAAACTATCTTTGCCATTTTCGCAGAATATATATATATATATATATATATATATATATATATATATATATATATATATATATATATATATATATATATATATATATATATATATATCGGCGTTCATTCGTTGCCCGCGCGGGTAGTCTGGATTTTCGCTACCCGGCAGCAAAAAAAGTAACTCTCCTGGCCAAAAAAATAACTCTGCTTTCAAAAAAGTAACTTTGGTGAACAGAAAGTAACTACACGAATAAAAGAGTAACTTTGTATAAAATATACATCAGATATATATAAGGAAGGATTTTTTTATTTTGGAGGGGCAAATGATATTATTTCTGGCTAAATTTTTTGGAGAGCTAGACAAAATAGTCCTCTACAATTGCGATTTTTTAAAAAAAAAAGTGGTCGAAAAGGTGGGCGTGTAGCTACCTATGCGGACAATAAAGATGGGCCATATATATATATATATATATATATATATATATATATATATATATAGGTCTATGTGTGTGTGTGTGTATATATATATATATATATATATATATATATGTGTGTGTGTGTGTATACATATATATGTATATATATATATATATATATATATATATATATATATATATATATATATATATATATATATATATAGGCTGTTTATTTGTTACCCGGCGGGTAGTTTTGATTAAGTTACCCGTCATTTGAAGGCACGGTGGCACTTAACGTAAATATACCAGACTCTCGTTTCGGACTAGGACTCTGGGTTCCTGATCTCCTCTCGCCAGTACTCCCGGAGGCCAAAGGTCCGCCGACTCCCTCCGTGCTTTGAAAGCCCGTTGCCAGTGCTTCCCAGGTAAAGTCGGTTGACACGCTGACGTTGTACAGGACAAAAGACAAAGGCCCGCTGGACTTATAGCCGGAAACCTTCTCCACCAGGATGCTCTATTGGGATCAGGTCACTCTCGGACTTATATCCATACAACGACGGAGCACCCGCTGCTCGCCGCCGACATACGGTTGTCCCAATGCTTTGTTACCCGTCCGCATGCTGAGTCCCGTCGCCGACGATTACGCGTTTCTATGTTCTGGTTTCGTCTCCGTGGGTTCCAATCTTTTAACCGCGTTTACAAGTCCTCGGGGCCGACCAGCTTTGCAAGGCTAGGACATCAGAACTGACGCAGTCCCTTGCACGCTCTGTCAACGTCAAGGACCTCGGACCTGCAGACGGAAGCTGACGTCATGATGGTGGATCCATCGCCAACGTCTTGAACCGCATGAAGCTGACGACCGCGGCGGCGGTGGCTCGGACAACGGATCCATGGCGGCGGGAAGCAACAGAACATAAACCGAAGAACTGATGGATGCGGTAGGGCGTATCAGTCAGGAGAGACACAAACAGATACCTCTGGAACTAATAGTGTAGTAACCAACGGTTTTAGTGTTCATTTCGTTGCTGGTCGGTTTATACCCTTGGCTGGATGGATTCACTACCGCTATCCACACATTTTGCGCAAAGGCCAGAAGCTTCGGAACATACCACGGCAAACGAAGACTTGAGAACGAAAACATATAGGTGTGTTCTCACCTCTGTTTTGCAGATTTAATTCCTCTGCTCCGTTTTTCTCACCTCCTCCTGTCCTTCATGTGCTTTCTTTGTCTCTCTTTCTCAAATTGGCGTGTGTGCTCATTCCGATTTACCCCTAACCTTCTATGGTGAAAGATAACTTGTGTGGGTTTCCATTGGGTTGTGATTCAATAGAAGCGAATCAAAAGATGAAGTAATCGTTTGGCTAACATGCATCCAAGCAGAATATTGGTTGTTTATGATATTGGTTGTTTGGATTTACTTGATAAGACGAGGAAAACTGTGCGTAATTCTTTCAACCTGTGCATAGCGGAAGCACATTACCTGCTTGCTAAAATGCTACGTTTTTGGACTGTAGTTTGGAAAACAACATTTGAACTAATTAGTGACAGCTTACTCCAATTCATTTTTTTTTTCAAACACGTTACGTGTGGCTTAGAGTAGTGTTTGTGGGTCAATTTGATTTAGTCTATTCACTCTATCTTCGTGCTTGGACCGTGGGAGTTAGGATTGTCTCTTTTTCTTTTTTGTACAAAAGATTCACTAATACCTTTCACTTTGCATAAGACAAGTTAATGCTTTCCAAGAACTACTAAGACAACTTAAAAGTCGAGCACCGGGCATGCACATTTAAATGAGACGAAGATCAGATCAGCTTCGAGCTACGAGTTTGCCCACAAGGTGTTCAGCCTTTGTCCTGGTGGCCTCTTTTCAGAATCAAGGCGCATGTTATGTACTATAGCGTATTCCAAATATTGAGAATTAAAAAAGAAACTATTTTTTTAAAGTAACTATTTGTTCAAAAACATTAAGCAATGATGTGAAAATAAAAATAACTATTTGTTCAAAAAAGTGTTGTCTGCATAAAAAAGTAACTATGTTGTGCAAAGAGTAACTATTCTGCTGAAAAAGTAATAATGAGTAAAATACACAGGTAAAAATTCTGCAATGAATCTGAAGCTAAAATGTTTACTGTGTATTTTTCGCGTTTATCTTTTTATTCGTATAGTTACTTTTTTGACAACATAGTTACTTTTTTGTCCTAACAGTTATTTTTTAGACCAAATGATTACTTTTTGAGTTGTAGAGTAGCGAACCCTTAGTTACTCGTACAGGTATTAAAGATGTACTCCCATTAAAAAAAGTAACTTTAACACAAAAAATGTAACTATTAAGGTGTACTTTTATTGCTCCGTGTTAGGGCCATTGGCATCTTTATTTCAAAGGCGATGGTTGACTTAGTCAAGCACCTCTGGGTAGAGCGTATGGGTGAACCTCTGGGCAAACTAGTCATTTTAGTCCTGCTTACAATTCTTGTATAAAATTACACCAACGCAACTTACCAAAATAAAGTTACTTTTTGTGTCTTTGTGTTACTTTCTATGTCGGATGGGTACAATATCGAAGAAATGTAAGAAATGGTTATTTTGTGTGTTTGGAATCTATTGTTGTGTTACCTTGAGCTCCAGAAGTTGTATGTATACATTGATTATGTTACAAAAAATCTAATCTGATCAGATTTTACTCTTTGAAGAATATTTGTCTCTCTTTGTGTCCAATGAATACTCTTTTCTTATGTAATACATACATTTTTAGATTAGTATTGTTTCTTTCATGTTTTGTTCAGTTTACTCACGAAATGTCAATTTTTACTACTATGTAGTTCACATACACTGGTTTCATATTTTTGACAAACCTTCAGCGACAAGAGTTACTTTCTGAACGCTGGAGTTACTTTTTATATCATCATAGTTACTCTCATTGTTCTCTCAGTTACTCTCAGTGCTCTCACAGTTACTCTTAGTGCTGTCATAGTTACTCTCAGTGTTCTCTCAGTTACTCTTTAGTACTGTCACAGTTACCTTATGGATTACGATTTCACCACTCTTTTTCTTTGTCAGTGAGTTCTGATATAGTTACTTTTTTTTGGAATTTACAACACATACTTTCTTAACGCTGGAGTTACTTTTTATATCGTCACAGTTACTCTCACTGTTCTCTCAGTTACTCTTAGTGCTCTCACAGTTACTCTTAGTGCTGTCACAGTTACTCTCAGTGTTCTCTCAGTTACTCTTTAGTGCTGTCACAGTTACCTTATCCATTATGAGTTCACCACTCTTTTTCTTTGTCAGTGAGTTCTGATATAGTTACTTTTTTTTTGGAATTTACAACACATACTTTCTGAACGCTGGAGTTACTTTTTATATCGTCACAGTTACTCTCAGTGTTCTCTCAGTTACTATCAGTGATCTCACAATTACTCTTAGTGTTGTCACAGTTACTCTCAGTGTTCTCTCAGTTACTCTTTAGTGCTGTCACAGTTACCTTATGGATTACGAGTTCACCACTCTTTTTCTTTGTCAGTGAGTTCTGATATAGTTACTTTTTTTTGGAATTTACAACACATACTTTCTGAACGCTGGAGTTACTTTTTATATCGTCACAGTTACTCTCAATGTTCTCTCAGTTACTCTCAGTGATCTCACAGTTACTCTTAGTGCTGTCACAGTTACTCTTTAGTGTTGTCACAGTTACCTTATGGATTATGAGTTCACCACTCTTTTTCTTTGTCAGTGAGTTCTGATATAGTTACTTTTTTTTGGAATTTACAACACATACTTTCTGAACGATGGAGTTACTTTTTATATCGTCACAGTTACTCTAAGTGTTCTCTCAGTTACTCTTAGTGATCTCACAGTTACTCTTAGTGTTGTCACAGTTACTCTCACTGTTCTCTCAGTTACTCTTAGTGCTCTCACAGTTACTCTTAGTGCTGTCACAGTTACTCTCAGTGTTCTCTGAGTTACTCTTTAGTGTTGTCACAATTACCTTATGGATTATGAGTTCACCACTCTTTTTCTTTGTCAGTGAGTTCTGATATAGTTACTTTTTTTTGGAATTTACAACACATACTTTCTGAACGCTGGAGTTACTTTTTATATCGTCACAGTTACTCTCAATGTTCTCTCAGTTACTCTCAGTGATCTCACAGTTACTCTTAGTGCTGTCACAGTTACTCTCAGTGTTCTCTCAGTTACTCTTTAGTGCTGTCACAGTTACCTTATGGATTACGAGTTCACCACTCTTTTTCTTTGTCAGTGAGTTCTGATATAGATACTTTTTTTTGGAATTTACAACACATACTTTCTGAACGCTAGAGTTACTTTTTATATCGTCACAGTTACTCTCAATGTTCTCTCAGTTACTCTCAGTGATCTCACAGTTACTCTTAGTGCTGTCACAATTACTCTCAGTGTTCTCTCAGTTACTCTTTAGTGCTGTCACGGTTACCTTATGGATTACGAGTTCACCACTCTTTTTCTTTGTCAGTGAGTTCTCATATAGTTACTTTATTTTGGAATTTACAACACATACTTTCTGAACGTTGGAGTTACTTTTTATATCGTCACCGTTACTCTCAGTGTTCTCTCAGTTACTCTTAGTGATCTCACAGTTACTCTTAGTGTTGTCACAGTTACTCTCACTGTTCTCTCAGTTACTCTTAGTGCTCTCACAGTTACTCTTAGTGCTGTCACAGTTACTCTCAGTGTTCTCTCAGTTACTCTTTGGTGTTGTCACAGTTACCTTATGGATTATGAGTTCACCACTCTTTTTCTTTGTCAGTGAGTTCTGATTTAGTTACTTTTTTTTTGAATTTACAACACATACTTTCTGAACGTTGGAGTTACTTTTTATATCGTCACAGTTACTCTCAGTGTTCTCTCAGTTACTCTCAGTGATCTCACAGTTACTCTTAGTGTTGTCACAGTTACTCTCAGTGTTCTCTCAGTTACTCTTTAGTTACTTTGTATATCATATGGTTACAATTTATATAAAATAGTTACATTTCATATCACATGGTTACTTTGAATTTCACATAGTTACATTTTATACCATATAGTTACTTTTTGTGTCTTGGTATTACTTTCATCGTTAGATATTTACTTTTTGTGTCTTTGTGTTACTTTTAGTGTGTAATAGTTGCTTTTCTTACTATATAGTTACTTTTCGTGTCATGATGTTACTTTCAGTGTCGATAGTTACTTTTTTGTCATGCTCTTGCTTTTAATGTTAGATAGTTACCTTTCTTATTATATAGTTACTTTTTGTGTCCTAGTGTTACTTTCAGTGTCAGATAGTTACTTTTTGGATCATTATGTTACTTTTAGTGTCAGATAGTTACATATTATACCATATAGTTACTTTTTGAGTCCTGATATTACTTTCGATGTCAGATATTTAGTTTTATGATTCAATTTGTTGCCATGAATACATACTCAATAATAAATTATATATATGATGTTTGAGGGTCATATCTTAGTCACCTAGTTACATTTTAACGTGAAAAATCATATACATATAAAAATATTATAATAATGATATGAATCTACATATCATTGGGTTGATCGTGGCTCATCAAACCTTAAGAAAACTATAACCTGCATTTATTATTACTTTCAGTATCTAACCACCCTGAGGCTGACACAGTAGTAGTCCGCCTCACGCGCTGCTACTGCCGCCTATCGGCCCGGGGCACTGGTCCGCAAGCTCCTTCCAGTCAGCATCTATACAAATGTCTCCGCCGCTGTGACGACGACTGGCCCCGCTTCTGCGGAAGCAGCTGCTTCTAAACGGTGAGCGAGTTGTAGTTTGGGGACGATGTGCGGCACCCGCTCGAGTGCCGCCACGTCTTCCACCGGTGGTGCCTGAACCCCTGGATGGATCTCGGATGTCGGACCTACCCCCTCTATCGGACGCCGCTTGTCGTCGACGGAAAGGATAGAGCCGTGGCTGATCGGGACATGTATGACTACTCCATCGAGACAGTGTTGGGGTTGTTGGGTTTGGGTTCTACGACCTGTCCGGCATGGCCAGCTCCCTTTCTTTGTTCCTCCTCTCCCCACCCACCCACAACGCGACTAGTGCTCAACTGTATGTGACTTCTGTCATCTTTGATGTGTGTAGGGATAAGATGTATCCGCAACAGCAATTGGAACAGCATCCGTCACAGCGGATTTGATCCCCAGCGAAACCCGTCCCGTGAACCCTC